>CM038716.1:41186373-41246373 GCA_021613375.1 Megaleporinus macrocephalus | reverse complement strand
ACCTCCACCAGCCTGGAGTGCTTGGGTCCATGGATTCATACAGTCTTTGAGCCTCCACAGAAATAAAAAAAAAAGTACTGTATAAACATTTTAGACACTGGTGAAAACACACTTAATGCCAAGATAAAAGGGGTTTTAAACAATCGGCTTAGCTGCCTCAGACTTTTACACAGTTGTGTAGATTCATCAGACCAGCTTACATTGTGCCAGTGTCCAGTGTTCTGGTGAGACTGAGTCCACTGCAGTTTTTTCTGGATGTGAGAAGTGGAGCTGAATATCGTCTTCTGCTGTTGTAGCCTCAAGGTTGGACATGCTGATACTCATCTGTACAAAGTGGTTACTGCTGTAGTTGCGGTAGCCTTTTCTGTAAGCTTGAACCAGTCTAGCCATTCTCCACTGACCTCTCTCATCAACCAGGGCCACAGAACTGCTGGAGGTTTTCTCTCTGTATGGCTTCATTCTGAGAGTAACTCTAGAGACCCAGCAGTTATAAGAAATACTCAAACCAGCCCAACAATCATACCGCATGCAACATCACTGAGATCACATATCTTCTCCATTCCATTGTTTTCCATGGTTGATGTGACTGACATTGCTGGCCCATATCTGCACTACACTGCTGCCACATGATTGGCATGAGGTGTACAGGTGTTCTTAATATAGTGCTCGGGGTGGGTATATATATATAAATAGATAGATATAGAGAGAGAAGAGAGAACTAGCTAGAGATTCCAGCCAGATGTGAGGAATGCTCGACAGAAATGATGAAAGGAGCGCACACAGACGCAGCAGATGGGTTCTTGGCAGGATTATACAACTCACGTCACCTGTTAAATATCACAGGCTGTAAAGAGAGCAAGGTGTGTGTGTAGCTGAGCTCACAGACCTCTGCTCGGAAAAGCTGGTAAATATTTCTGGAGGAAGAAAAAACGCTTTAGTAACTGCTGCTGGGCTGGAGAAGCGTTTACAAGAACACTGACAACAACACAATCCTGTATAAAAAATAATAAAATAAAATAAAAAACACTTCATAATGTAGCCATCGCAACATCTGCTAGAAACAGACTAATCATATATTAGTGCTGCAGCAGTCCCACTATCCCCGGAGACATAGCACACCACCCACAATATCATAGTTCACTGTGCCCGATATCATAGCTCACCACCCCAATAGCATAGCCCACCACCCCAATATCACAGCCCACCACCCCAATATCACAGCCCACCATCCCTGATATCATAGCCCACCGCCCACAATATCATAGCTCACTGTGCCCGATATAGTTCACCACTCCAATATTATAACCCACCAAGCCAATATCATAGCCCACCGCCCACAATATCATAGCTCACTGTGCCCGATATCATAGTTCACCACTCCAATATTATAGCCCACCACCCCAATATCATAGCCCACCATCCCTGATTTCATAGCCCACCGCCCACAATATCATAGCCCACCGCCCACAATATCATAGCCCATCATCCCAGATAGCATAGCCCACCATCCGTGATAGCATAGCCCACCGCCCACAATATCATAGCGAACTGTGCTCAATATCATAGCGAACTGTGCTCAATGTCATAGCCCACCAATCCCAATATCATGGCCCACCACTCCCAATATCATAGCAAACTGTGCTTAATACCATAGCCCCCGTCCCAGATATCATAGCCCATCACTCCCAATATCATAGTCAACTGTCCCCAATATCATACCCCACCACTCCCAATATTATGGCCCACCACCCCCAATATCATACCCCACTGCCTTGATATCATAGCCTACCGCCACAACTTTTTTCCCTCATAGCCCACCTCCCCCAATATTATAGCCCACCTCCCCCAATATCATAGCTCAGATAGGTTGACAGTAATCCTGTATGTAATGTGATGAATATATTAGGTCTTCAGGTTGAAATGAGCTTGAATGTAGTCGCTGAAAGAACCTGGGAAAGACCACCTTTCACTTTTTAATTAAATCTCTAGCTGTTTAGACGCACTGGAGTGACAGAAAGCTGAAATCAAACTTGTACTGTACTGTTTCAGGCCATAGCTGCTAGGCTAAGCTAAGCTAACACTGCTTCCCACTGAAGTACAGGGTCAGTTCCAGCGAACCGATGCTTAAAAACACACATTTAGAGGACAAAGACTCAAACGTGAGATCACAAATGTAAAAATCTGGTGTTTACATGACAGAAGATTAAAATTTGCTACCTCTAACGAAGTTAGCCAGCTACAAGTTAAACCCAGCACAGTACAGGCTCTTCCTCAGTAACAGATTTTTAAATAAGGCCAATTTAGAGGATAAATAATCTGAGAGAGTTTTTTTTAACTATTTCTGCTTTAGTGGCATAACAAATGGAAAAAGGAACCGTAACTGGTATCACGAATCCCCACCAACATAGAATAGCCCAGTACAGGTCTCCACCACCCCCAATATCATAGCCCACTGTCCTCGAGGTCATAGTGCAGTCTTGATATCATAGCCCACCACCCCCAATATCATACCCCACTGCCCTGATATCATAGCCCACTGTCCTCGATGTCATAGTGCACAGTCTTGATATCATAGCTCACCGCCTCCAATATCAAAGCCCTAACCCGCTGTCCTGAGATCCTATTAGCTCAACAATGAAAAGAGGAAAGCCAGTGACTGCAGCCACATGAATGTACTGACTATCTGTCTTGATGTCATCATTACTGTGGAGAGAATAAACAGCAGAGAAGTTAGAAACAACAACAAACTAAGAGCTACAGTTAGCACAGTAGCTAGTGATCTGAGCACCTTACCTCAGTTTGGCTTCTTTTCCATTCTCTGGTGAAACAAGTTAGAAGTGTTAAGAGTTGCACTCATGCTGGTTTGGTTGTACTCATTATCCTATATAGGCTAGGCTGTGTTAGTACTCATGGTTGGTTGACCTGACAGAGTTTACCAAAGCTTGTGAGCATTGCATGCTGGGTATTGTAGTGTAGTGAGGGAACACAGATGGACCAACTACAGATTAAAGCCAGAATGTCCTTTTAATGAATTATCGCAGCCCATAACTTATTATTTGTACAATATATGTTAATTGAGAGTGCACATTTTTGATTTTATACTTGGTGCCAGGTGGTGTATTGGTTAGTACGGTGATGTATTGGTTAGTACGGTGGTGTAGTGGTTAGTATGGTGGTGTAGTGGTTAGTATGGTGGTGTATTGGTTAGTACGGTGGTGTATTGGTTAGTATGGTGGTGTAGTGGTTAGTATGGTGGTGTATTGGTTAGTACGGTAATGTATTGGTTAGTACGGTGGTGTAGTGGTTAGTACGGTGGTGTAGTGGTTAGTATGGTGGTGTAGTGGTTAGTACGGTGGTGTAGTGGTTAGTACGGTGGTGTAGTGGTTAGTATGGTGGTGTAGTGGTTAGTATGGTGGTGAAATGTTAGTACGATGGTGTATTGGTTAGTATGGTGGTGTAATGTTAGTACGGTGGTGTATTGGTTAGTATGGTGGTGTAGTGGTTAGTATGGTGGTGTATTGGTTAGTACGGTGATGTATTGGTTAGTATGGTGGTGTAGTGGTTAGTATGGTGGTGTAATGTTAGTACGGTGGTGTATTGGTTAGTATGGTGGTGTAGTGGTTAGTACGGTGGTGTAGTGGTTAGTATGGTGGTGTAGTGGTTAGTACAGTGGTGTAGTGGTTAGTATGGTGGTGTAATGGTTAGTATGGTGGTGTAGTGGTTAGTATGGTGGTGTAGTGGTTAGTACGGTGGTGTAGTGGTTAGTATGGTGGTGTAGTGGTTAGTATGGTGGTGTAATGTTAGTACGGTGGTGTATTGGTTAGTATGGTGGTGTAGTGGTTAGTATGGTGGTGTAATGTTAGTACGGTGGTGTATTGGTTAGTATGGTGGTGTAGTGGTTAGTACGGTGGTGTAGTGGTTAGTATGGTGGTGTAGTGGTTAGTACGGTGGTGTATTGGTTAGTATGGTGGTGTAGTGGTTAGTACGGTGGTGTAGTGGTTAGTATGGTGGTGTAGTGGTTAGTACGATGGTGTAGTGGTTAGTATGGTGGTGTAGTGGTTAGTACGGTGGTGTAGTGGTTAGTATGGTGGTGTAGTGGTTAGTATAGTGGTGTAGTGGTTAGTACGGTGGTGTAGTGGTTAGTATGGTGGTGTAGTGGTTAGTATGGTGGTGAAATGTTAGTACGATGGTGTATTGGTTAGTATGGTGGTGTAGTGGTTAGTATGGTGGTGTAGTGGTTAGTATGGTGGTGTATTGGTTAGTACGGTGATGTATTGGTTAGTACGGTGGTGTAGTGGTTAGTATGGTGGTGTAATGTTAGTACGGTGGTGTAGTGGTTAGTATGGTGGTGTAGTGGTTAGTATAGGGGTGTAGTGGTTAGTACGGTGGTGTATTGGTTAGTATGGTGGTGTAGTGGTCAGTACGGTGGTGTAGTGGTTAGTACGGTGGTGTAGTGGTTAGTACAGTGGTGTAGTGGTTAGTACGGTGGTGTAGTGGTTAGTATGGTGGTGTAATGGTTAGCATGGTGGTGTAGTGGTTAGTATGGTGGTGTAGTGGTTAGTATGGTGGTGTAGTGGTTAGTACGGTGGTGTAGTGGTTAGTACGGTGGTGTAGTGGTTAGTACGGTGGTGTAGTGATTAGTACGGTGGTGTAGTGGCTAGTATGGTGGTGTAGTGGTTAGTACGGTGGTGTAGTGGTTAGTACGGTGGTGTAGTGGCTAGTATGGTGGTGTAGTGGTTAGTACGGTGGTGTAGTGGTTAGTTCGGTGGTGTAGTGGTTAGTACGGTGGTGTAGTGGTTAGTACGGTAGTGTAGTGATTAGTACGGTGGTGTAGTGGCTAGTATGGTGGTGTAGTGGTTAGTACGGTGGTGTAGTGGTTAGTATGGTGGTGTAGTGGTTAGTATGGTGGTGTAGTGATTAGTACGGTGGTGTAGTGGCTAGTATGGTGGTGTAGTGGTTAGTATGGTGGTGTAGTGGTTAGTAAGGTGGTGTAGTGGTTAGTATGGTGGTGTAGTGGTTAGTATGGTGGTGTAGTGGTTAATACGGTGGTGTAGTGGTTAGTATGGTGGTGTAGTGGTTAGTATGGTGGTGTAGTGGTTAGCATGGTGGTGCAGTCTCCTGGAATAACAACCTATGGCACCTGTTTATGATTGTATGACTGACTAAAATACCAAAACATTTATGTATAACTATATATATATATATATATATATATATATATATATATATATATATATATATATATATATATATATATATATATACATTACTGGAGAAATACATCTCCAGCAGTCACAGCATCCTTGTGTGTGAGTGTATCAGAGTTATGCTGTGGACCAAAGAAACCTCTACAGATGCTAATCAAAGACATTATGTTAATATTCCATATGGACTGGGTTTGATCTGAAGCTCTCTTTCATCTGCACACACATCATATCATCCTGTGTATTATTATTTATTTGTTTAATAGGTGTTTATACTTGAGCTCCACTGTTTGTGTGGTGTATGTATCAAAACAGCTATATCAAATCCTCACAGCAATGTTCCAACATCAGTACCTGACCTCACTAACACTCAATCAAATCCTCACAGAAATGTTCAACATCAGTACCTGACCTCACTAACACTCAATCAAATCCTCACAGCAATGTTCAACATCAGTAACTGACCTCACTAACGCTCAATCAAGTCCTCACAGCAATGTACTGTATGTTGTAAACACTGTTTCCATAGTTACGCTAATTTGGTTTCAGATAAAATTACCCACAATCCAGAGTTCTAATTAACTCATTGCGTGTCAGCAGATGAGCTACTGTCTCTGACTTTACATCTACAAGGTGGACCAGCAAGTAGTAGGAGTGTCTAATAGAGTGGACAGTGAGTGGACACAGTGTTTAAACACTCCAGCAGCGGCACTGCTGTTTTTGATCCACTCATGCCAGCTCAACACACACATCAACACAGTGCTGAGAATGACCCACCTCCCTAATAGTATCTGCTCTGTGGTGGTCCTGTGGGGGTCCTGATCATTAAAGAACAGAGTAATAAAGTATACAGAGATTCAGATGAACTACAGTCTGTAAGTGTAGCTCCTGTATGGTCAGTGGAGCTGATACAGTGGACAGTGAGTGGAGCTCCTGTATGGTCAGTGGAGCTGATACAGTGGACAGTGAGTGGAGCTCCTGTATGGTCAGTGGAGCTGATACAGTGGACAGTGAGTGGAGGTCCTGTATGGTCAGTGGAGCTGATACAGTGGACAGTGAGTGTATGTGTACATATCTGAAATTATTTGAATGTATTGTAATAGAGAGAAAACTGAAGCACTACAAGAAAAGGAGTAGATGAAAATCTGCTGCTGCTGATGGGTCTTCAGCGTCTCAGCAGTGAGAGGTGACGTCTCTTCATAAAGCTCATTAAAACTTCTATCTTAACGACCTCGTCCAGACTTTACACAGCAAACGAGCTCCCAGAGTCTGTGCCAGAAATTCAGAATCTACAGAACCGCATTCCAATCACTTCAAATCTGCCCAGCACAGGATCTACACACGCCAGTTGGCTGAGGAGCAGAGAGAGAGGGAGAGAGAGAGAGAGAGAGAGAGAGAGAGAGAGGGAGAGAGAGAGAGGGAGAGAGAGAGAGAGAGGGATGATAGAGAGAGAAAGAGAGAGAGAGGGATGATAGAGAGAGAAAGAGAGAGAGAGAGAGGGAGAGAGGAATAGAGAGAGAGAGAGAGAGAGAGGGAGAGAGGGAGAGAGGGACGATAGAGAGAGAGGGAGAGAGGGATGATAGAGAGAGGGATAGAGTGAAAGGGATGATAGAGAGAGAGAGAGAGAGAGAGAGAGAGAGAGAGAGAGAGGGAGAGGGACGATAGAGAGAGAGGGAGAGAGGGATGATAGAGAGAGAGGGAGAGAGGGATGATAGAGAGAGGGATAGAGTGAAAGGGATGATAGAGAGAGAGGGAGAGAGGGATGATAGAGAGAGGGATAGAGTGAAAGGGATGATGGAGAGAGAGGGAGAGAGGGATGATAGAGAGAGGGATAGAGTGAAAGGGATGATAGAGAGAGAGGGAGAGAGGGATGATAGAGAGAGGGATAGAGTGAAAGGGATGATAGAGAGAGGGATGATAGAGAGGGGGAGGGAGAGTGGGATGATAGAGAGAGGGATGATAGAGAGAGGGATGATAGAGAGAGAGGGAGAGAGAGAGAGAGAGAGGGAGAGGGACGATAGAGAGAGAGGGAGAGAGGGATGATAGAGAGAGAGAGAGAGAGAGAGAGGGAGAGGGACGATAGAGAGAGAGGGAGAGAGGGATGATAGAGAGAGAGGGAGAGAGGGATGATAGAGAGAGGGATAGAGTGAAAGGGATGATAGAGAGAGAGGGAGAGAGGGATGATAGAGAGAGGGATAGAGTGAAAGGGATGATAGAGAGAGGGATGATAGAGAGGGGGAGGGAGAGAGGGATGATAGAGAGGGATGATAGAGAGGGGGAGGGAGAGAGGGATGATAGAGAGAGAGGGAGAGAGGAAGAAAGAGGGAGAGAGGGATGATAGAGAGAGGGGATGATAGAGAGAGGGGATGATAGAGAGAATTTTAAAATCACCTTTATTACGACAACAGTTTAATTAAGACAGTAAAACAGTGTGGTCTCACATTACAAAAGAAAAGCAAAAATAAAAGAAAAATTAAAAAGTCAGCACTAGATTATCATGTTCGTCTACTGAACACAGAACCTCCTCAATTCCCCAAACAGCCTGAAACTCCTCTAAGTTCCCCACCAGTTTATAATACGCGTGTTCCAGCCTCAGACGTGCAGCCACCAGCCCCTCAAACACAGATCCAGCATCCACTGAACCTCTACCCAACATCCTGTTCTTCCTGGACTTCCAGATGGCCAGTTTAGCCGAACCAGACAAATAATTCAGCAACACCAAAACAAGCTTCCTCCTCAGAGTGAACTTAGGACCGTAGATAAAGATCTGAAAAGAAAACACTTCACCTGAAGATAAAAACCACTCAGTCAGAAGATCAAACAGCAGACTCAGCCTGGTGCACTGCACAAACCAGTGGAAACAGTTTCTCTCTCAGAACAGAAACAACAAGCTTCATCAGCAGCTGGATCGAGGTGCACCCGATGTCTGTTAGTAGCTATAGCCCCATGTACTGTCCTCCATCGGAGGTCCACCTTCCGTTTCTCAATTGGACGCTTGTACAGGGTCCGCCAGCAGCCTTTTGGGGAGGAGTCAGTACCAAAAAACTCAGACCACCTAGTGCACGGAGCGTCCGTCAAAACCCGTGCATGTGAAACCTTCACACAGAGCTGGTAGAGACACTTCTTCCCGAGTGTAGTAAAAACACCCAGTACTGGAGTATCAAACAACAACAAACGCCCCTCCTCCTCAGTCCATCCTCCAACAGCAGGAGCAACAATCAAAGTGGGAACCTCATAAACACCCCCATCTCTCCACTGAGCAGCAGCAGGAGGCCAATCAGTCAAGAAGGTTCAGTAATCAGCTGGTACTGATCTCTGCACCGCCGCCACGAGCTGATCCAGCACACGCCTGGATCTGATTCCAGCTCTTTCCCTCAACACATCCACTGCAGTGGTCATGAGATGGCCCAGCTTCGAGAAACCCGCAGCCAGCAGCCGTGAGCGCAAACTGTCGGAAGACAGAAGAGGGGAAGACAAAAAAGGATTAAAAAACAACGGCTCCTCAAACAACCAGGTCCCAGCCGGTGCCTCAGATAACCTGGAAACTTAAAAGACTCTCCAGGCTTCCAGCACAGACCTGTAGAACACCTGAGATCTCTCAGTTCAGTCTCTCTTAACTCCATGAGGAACAGATGTAGGTCAAACCCCAATCCACCAGCTCAGTGCAAGAGCTTCACTGCAATATCCATCCACGCAGGACGCTCACGGCACAGCAGTCTCTGAGCAACTTGCAGACGGAAAGCCATAATCTTTGACCTGATGTCCACCAAACCTTGTCCCCCCTCTTGAACCGGAAGGTACAGGGCTGCAGATCTAATCCAATGTTGGCCCGACCAAAAAAAACTCACCAACAGTCGCTGTATCTCCAGCACCAATCCAGCAGGTGGTTGCAAAACATTAAACTTGTGCCAAAGGGTGGAGGCGACTAAGTTATTAGCAACCAACACCCTCCCCCTATAGGACAACTGGGGAAGCACCCATTTCCATCTAGACAATTTGGTGCACACTCTTTCCACTATGCCTTGCCAGTTCTGTTTCTGGAACTCGTCTGTCCCAAGAAAGACACCTAGCACTTTCAAACCCTCTGTGGTCCACCTCAGATTACCAGGCAGGGAAGGGAAAGTTCCCACCTGCCTCTGGCCAGCCCATAAAGCCTCACTTTTGTCCCAGTTGACCCTAGCAGATGAAGCTCTCGCATATAGCGTCAAGCTCTCAGATAAAACCTGAACATCCTGACTTCCACTTATAAAAACCGTCAAATCATCAGCATAAGCGGACAAAGCGACACCTGAAACCTGATCTAGCTCTGGAACCTGAAAACCCACTATCCTCTGTCTGAGTTGGAAAAGCAGTGGTTCAATCGCTAAGCTGTACAACTGACCAGACAAAGGACACCCCTGCCTAATACCTCGGGAGACAACAATTGGTTTACTCAGCCCACCACCCACCTTGACCAAACAAGAGATCCCAGAGTACAGCAACCGTATCCAACCCAAGAACACATCACCAAACCCAAAAGCTTTAAGGACATTACAAAGGTACTGGTGATCAACACGATCAAAAGCCTTCTCTTGATCGAGAGAAATTAGCCCAACTGACCCACCAGAACACTTGGAAAAGTCTAAGACATCACGAATTAAAAACAAATTATCCATAATAGACCTGTCTGGGATGCAGTAGGACTGATCCCTATGCTCAACCTCAGAGATATGATTCTTGAGTCTATTAGATAAACATTTAGAGAAAATTTCAACTTCAAACACGACAAATCCCCTTTCTTTGGCAGCAGAGTCAGCACTGCCCGGCGACATGAACCAGGTAAAACCCCCTCCCTGATACACTCACAAATTACCTCATAAAAATCCTCCCCAACACAATTCCAAAAATGCTTATAAAAGTCGCACGGAAGTCCATCAATACCAGGAGACCGACCAGCGTGAAGCTGCTGAACTGCAGCAGTGAGCTCTTGGAAAGAGTCCAGAGCGGCTCTAGAGCCCAGGTCCAGCCTAGGTAGACCTTCCAGAAGCCGATCAGCGCTGTAACTATCACACGGTTCAGCAGCGTAGAGAGCAGAGTAAAAATCCACTGCATGGTTGCGCATCTCCCTTGCGTCAGTGGACACTCTGCCATCAGGGAGACGAAGACAGGCCATCCGCTTGTGCTGCGCTGTTGAACGTTCCAGGTTGAAAAAGAACGAGCTTGGAGCATCCATGTCTGAAATTGTACTGAACCGAGATCTAATCAAGGCACCCTTCACCCTCTCATTAAGAAAGGAGCTCAGCTCTGTCTTCTTTAGTTGTAAAGTGCCGAGAGTCCTGGACTCCGAGCCCCCAGTCAGGCCGAGCTCCAAAGAGCGAATGTCCTTCTCAAGAGTCTGGATCGTCTGTCTTAACTGTGCACTCGAGTTGGCCGTGTACTGCAGACAAAAGGTTCGTATTTGTGCCTTCTCGACCTCCCACCATTGACTTAAGTGATCAAACCGGCTCTTCTCGGTTCTCCACCGTGCCCAAAAACATTTAAACTTAAAACAAAACTGCTCATCTCGCAGCAGCTTCACATTAAAATGCCAAAAAGAAGGTGCACTAGAAAAATGTGACATACTAATGGTGACTGAAACCAGGTGATGATCAGAAAACCCCACGGGCGAGATAGTACAATCAGTGATCCTACTGCTAAAATGTTTAGACACATAAATCCGATCTAAACTTCCTTAACATGAACCTGTTTACCAAACGTTTCATCTAAGAAGCTGTTCACATCTTCCACACTATAGAACGACTGACTGTCCTCAACAGTGCCTGTAAAGCAGCATCGGCAGCTTCACATGAGTCCACCTGAGAAGCCTCGAACTCACTGAGAGTGCTCTGAGAGTGCTCTGAGAGTCACAATCACTACCTCTCTCTCTCACTCTCTCACTACCTCTCTCTCTCACACTACCTCTCTCACTCTTTCACTACCTCTCACTCTATCTCTCTCTCTCTCTCTCACTACCTCTCTCTCACTCTCTCACTACCTCTCTCACACTTTCTCACTACCTCTCTCACTTTCACTCCCTCTCTTTCACTACATCTCTCTCACACACACTACCTTTCTCTCTCACTCTCTCACTACCTCTCACTCTCTCTCTCTCTCTCTCACTACCTCTCTCTCTTTCACTACCTCTCTCTCTGTCTCACACTACCTCTCTCTCTCACTCTCTCACTACTTCTCACTCTCTCTCTCACTACCTCTCTCTCTCTCTCACTCAATACCTCTCTCTCTCTCACTACCTCTCTCTCTCATTCTCTCACTACCTCTCCCTCTCTTTCACTACCTCTCTCTCTCTCACACACTACCTCTCTCTCTCACTCTCTCACTACTTCTCACTCTCTCTCTCACTACCTCTCTTTCTCACTCTCTCACTACCTCTCTCTCACTACCTCTCTCTCTCTCTCACTCACTACCTCTCTCTCTCACTCTCTCTAGTTCAAGTTCAGTTTGCTTTATTGACATGACAAATTCACATATTTGTACTGTCAAAGTATTCATATTATAAATAAACAAACAAAGAAAATATACATAACATATATATATATTAACTGAAGATGAATTGTTAAAAGTATAAACATGCATATGTAAAACAAAAATACATCAAAGAAAACATACATATAAAAGTAAAAAATAAATAATTCTTAAATATATATACAATATCAAACTAACAAATGAAGAAGAGAAAAGAACTTACATACAGATAATATATACATAAAGATAATATATACATATAGATAACATATACATACAGATAATATATACATATAGATAATATATACATACAGATAATATATACATATAGATAATATATACATACAGATAACATATACATACAGATAATATATACATATAGATAACATATACATACAGATAATATATACATATAGATAATATATACATACAGATAATATATACATATAGATAACATATACATACAGATAATATATACATACAGATAACATATACATACAGATAATATATACATATAGATAATATATACATACAGATAATATATACATACAGATAATATATACATATAGATAATATATACATACAGATAACATATACATACAGATAACATATACATATAGATAATATATACATATAGATAATATATACATACAGATAACATATACATACAGATAATATATACATATAGATAATATATACATATAGATAATATATACATACAGATAATATATACATACAGATAATATATACATACAGATAATATATACATATAGATAACATACAAAGTGTGTGGGTTTTAGTGTGTGTGTGTGGGGGGGGGGTGGGGGGGGTTGGTGTTTCTTTCTCTCACTCTTCACCTCTTTCTCTCTATCTCTCCCCCACCCCCACCCCACCTCTCTGTGAATTATTCAGCTGGTGGACGAGTTCAGGACGCGACTCACTGAAACGCATGAAAACGAAACGCTTAAATGCTGAAAAAGGAAAAAAAAAAGGAGGGAACGAGAGAAAGATAACACGCAGAAAAATGAAAGAGAGGAGCGGAAATACAAATATACTGCCGTTCCTGTGGCAGCATCTGTCCCTCTCTTCTTCTCCTCTTTTATTTCTCTTTCTCTCCATCCATATGTCGTTATTGTTCCTTTGCCTCTCTTTCTTTTGCTCTCGGTCTCTCATTCTTTCTATTTCTTTCAATCTCTTTTGCTCTCTACCCTCTGTTTTTATTTCTCCTTCGCTCTCTCACTCTTTTGCTCTCCAGTTTGTCTTTTGCTGTTACATTTCTGTCTCCTCTCTCCTTCCACCTCTCTTTTCTTTCCCTCTTCTTCTCTCTTTCTCCTTTACTGTTTATCATTTCTTTCTTTCTCTTCTCTCTTCCTTTATCTTTTTCACACCCTTCGATTCTCTTCTCTGTCTGTCTTCTCTTTTCTCTCACTCTCTCTCCTCTCTCTGTCTATCCCTCTCTTGCCCCCCCTCACCCCCTTCATCTCTCTCTGTTTCTTTCTGTTTATTTAAAAACTCTTCAGCTATAAATGAGTCAGAGGGCTTAATATTTACAGCCAGACACTTTAATTACAGCCAGTGTGTGTGTGTGCGAGTGTGCACACGAGTGTGTAAGTGTGAAACAGACAAATAAAACACAGGATTAGACAGTGTACACATTCACTCCTTCAAAAAACGCCCCTCGTTGTTCCAAACGGATTTCTGTGCAATCAGATTTGCTCAGAATTCCAGTTAGAAGGAAATTAACTTACGGCTTAATCCTCTTCTCCAAAGTCCAGGATTCCTTTCTCTCAATTAATCTCCATTATTATTTCAAATTACAGAGAAATGCAGCCGCACGGCAAACTAATTCATAAGCATGATAGACACCGCGCTGCGGAAATCCCCCCTAGGTGGAGAGACCACCTATACGATTATACTTAGGTCATCATTAGAAGTCACAGGTCTCCCAGTGTCTGTGTGGAGTTTGTATGGTCTCCCAGTGTCTGTGTGGAGTGTGTATGGTCTCCCAGTGTCTGTGTGGAGTGTGTATGGTCTCCCAGTGTCTGTGTGGAGTGTGTATGGTCTTCCAGTGTCTGTGTGGAGTGTGTATGGTCTCCCAGTGTCTGTGTGGAGTGTGTATGGTCTCCCAGTGTCTGTGTGGAGTGTGTATGGTCTTCCAGTGTCTGTGTGGAGTGTGTATGGTCTTCCAGTGTCTGTGTGGAGTGTGTACGGTCTCCCAGTGTCTGTGTGGAGTGTGTATGGTCTCCCAGTGTCTGTGTGGAGTTTGTATGGTCTCCCAGTGTCTGTGTGGAGTGTGTATGGTCTCCCAGTGTCTGTGTGGAGTGTGTATGGTCTCCCAGTGTCTGTGTGGAGTTTGTATGGTCTACCAGTGTCTGTGTGGAGTGTGTACGGTCTCCCAGTGTCTGTGTGGAGTGTGTTTGGTCTCCCAGTGTCTGTGTGGAGTGTGATTGGTCTCCCAGTGTCTGTGTGAAGTTTGTATGTTCTCCTAGTGTCTGTGTGGAGTGTGTACAGTCTCCCAGTGTCTGTGTGGAGTGTGTTTGGTCTCCCAGTGTCTGTGTAGAGTGTGTATGGTCTCCCAGTGTCTGTGTGGAGTGTGTATGGTCTCCCAGTGTCTGTGTGGAGTGTGTATGGTCTCCCAGTGTCTGTGTGGAGTTTAATGGTCTCCCAATGTCTGTGTAGAGTGTGTATGGTCTCCAGTGTCTGTGTAGAGTCTGTATGGTCTCCCAGTGTCTGTGTGGAGTGTGTTTGGTCTCCCAGTGTCTGTGTGGAGTGTGATTGGTCTCCCAGTGTCTGTGTGGAGTTTGATGGTCTCCCAATGTCTGTGTGGAGTGTGATTGGTCTCCCAGTGTCTGTGTGGAGTTTAATGGTCTCCCAGTGTCTGTGTGGAGTGTGTATGGTCTCCCAGTGTCTGTGTGGAGTGTGTATGGTCTTCCAGTGTCTGTGTGGAGTGTGTATGGTCTCCCAGTGTCTGTGTGGAGTGTGTATGGTCTCCCAGTGTCTGTGTGGAGTGTGTATGGTCTCCCAGTGTCTGTGTGGAGTGTGTATGGTCTTCCAGTGTCTGTGTGGAGTGTGTATGGTCTTCCAGTGTCTGTGTGGAGTGTGTACGGTCTCCCAGTGTCTGTGTGGAGTGTGTATGGTCTCCCAGTGTCTGTGTGGAGTTTGTATGGTCTCCCAGTGTCTGTGTGGAGTGTGTATGGTCTCCCAGTGTCTGTGTGGGGTTTGTATGGTCTACCAGTGTCTGTGTAGAGTGTGTATGGTCTCCCAGTGTCTGTGTGGAGTGTGTATGGTCTCCCAGTGTCTGTGTGGAGTGTGTTTGGTCTCCCAGTGTCTGTGTGGAGTGTGATTGGTCTCCCAGTGTCTGTGTGAAGTTTGTATGTTCTCCTAGTGTCTGTGTGGAGTGTGTACAGTCTCCCAGTGTCTGTGTGGAGTGTGTTTGGTCTCCCAGTGTCTGTGTAGAGTGTGTATGGTCTCCCAGTGTCTGTGTGGAGTGTGTATGGTCTCCCAGTGTCTGTGTGGAGTGTGTATGGTCTCCCATTGTCTGTGTGGAGTTTAATGGTCTCCCAATGTCTGTGTAGAGTGTGTATGGTCTCCCAGTGTCTGTGTAGAGTCTGTATGGTCTCCCAGTGTCTGTGTGGAGTGTGTTTGGTCTCCCAGTGTCTGTGTGGAGTGTGATTGGTCTCCCAGTGTCTGTGTGGAGTTTGATGGTCTCCCAATGTCTGTGTGGAGTGTGATTGGTCTCCCAGTGTCTGTGTGGAGTTTAATGGTCTCCCAATGTCTGTGTAGAGTCTGTATGGTCTCCCAGTGTCTGTGTGGAGTGTGTTTGGTCTCCCAGTGTCTGTGTGGAGTGTGATTGGTCTCCCAGTGTCTGTGTGGAGTTTGATGGTCTCCCAATGTCTGTGTGGAGTGTGATTGGTCTCCCAGTGTCTGTGTGGAGTTTAATGGTCTCCCAATGTCTGTGTAGAGTCTGTATGGTCTCCCAGTGTCTGTGTGGAGTGTGTATGGTCTTCCAGTGTCTGTGTGGAGTGTGTATGGTCTCCCAGTGTCTGTGTGGGGTTTGTATGGTCTACCAGTGTCTGTGTGGGGTTTGTATGGTCTTCCAGTGTCTGTGTAGAGTGTGTATGGTCTCCCAGTGTCTGTGTGGAGTTTGTATGGTCTCCCAGTGTCTGTGAGGAGTGTGTTTGGTCTCCCAGTGTCTGTGTGGAGTGTGTTTGGTCTCCCAGTGTCTGTGTGGAGTGTGATTGGTCTCCCAGTGTCTGTGTGGAGTTTGATGGTCTCCCAATGTCTGTGTGGAGTGTGATTGGTCTCCCAGTGTCTGTGTGGAGTTTAATGGTCTCCCAATGTCTGTGTAGAGTGTGTATGGTCTCCCAGTGTCTGTGTAGAGTCTGTATGGTCTCCCAGTGTTTGTGTGGGGTTCTATTCAGCTGCATCTATAAGAGTACTTATATAGTCCAGTTAATGCAGCTACACAATGTAGGTGGATAAAGACTATGCAAAGTAGACCAGAATGACCGCAATAAAAGATGAAAAAACATGTGGACACTATAGATACAGTCTCCAGAACACTAATAGGTCAGCAAGAGTGGTGGTCTGGATCGGTATAGGCCGATTGGGATAAATAGGAGTCGGAAAATAATCATAATAAAATGAATCATGTCTAAGTACACGACTCAAATGTTATGAGGGTCAAATGTAAGAAAACTATATGATAGACACCAGATGAGAGACTCCACATGCTGTACCACACACTGCATCACTACACCCACATCTAAACCCAGTGATCTTAAAGATATGTGTACTATCAATGAATTTCATTTGAAATGTAAAAGCTATTTGTTAAATATTTATATTATTTTGATATTTATCAACTATAAACAGCATAAAAGCAAAAGAGTGTGTGGCAGTTATACATATACCATAGAGAACAATATGTTTTACTTATATTTGGGGTCTCTGTGTACAACTGCAGAAAACATGAATGTTGCAGGTTTTTTGCCCGACTCTGAGAAAAAGTAAATACAAAAGTCACAAATTAAGAAGCACAAAAAACAATCACAAACAAAAAGCAATCATTATCGCAATCAAAGAAAAACAAACAACAATCAGTGATTGATTTTCTGTTTGATTCCTGATTACAGAAATCATAGAGCTTTCAAGACCACAACCCTGATCTGTATGTGGAATGTGTGTATATATATATATATATATATATATATATATATATATATATATATATATATATATATATATAAAAGAATAAAAGGATTTATCCAAATTTACTTGGATAACCCAGCACCTAGTCATGCAGACTGCTTCTACACACATTAGTAAAGAATGGGTCTCTCTCAGGAGCTCAGTGAACTCCAGCGTGGTACCGTGATAGGACGCCACCTGTGCAACAAGTCCAGTGGTCCAGTTTCCTCACTACTAAATATTCCACAGTGGACTGTCAGTGGTGTTCTAACAAAGTGGAAGTGATTGAGAACAACAGCAACTCAAGGCACCAAGTGGTAGAACACGTACAATGACAGAGCGGGTCAGCGGATGCTGAGGAACACAGTGCACAGAGGTCACCAACTTTCTACAGAGTCTATCACTACAGACCTCCAAACTTCAAGTGGTCTTCAGATCAGCTCAAGAACAGAGATTAGAGAGCTTCATGGAATGGGTCTCCATGGCCGAGCAGCTGCATCCAAGTCTTACATCACCAAGAGCAATGCAGAGCGTCAGATGCAGTGGAGTAAAGCACGCCTGCACTGGACTCTAGAGCAGTGGAGACACGTTCTCTGGAGTGATCAATCACACTTCTTCATCAGGAAATCCAACAGATGAGTCTGGGATTGGTGGTTGCCAGGAGCACGCTACTTGTCTGACTGTTATGTGCCGAGTGTAAAGTTTGGTGGAGGTGGGATTATGGTGTGGGGTTGTGTTAAGGAGGTGGGCTCGGACCCTTAGTTCCAGTGAGAGGAACTCTTAATGCCTCAGCAGACCAAGAGACTCTAGACAATTTCATGCTCCCAACTTTGTGGGGATAGTTTTGGGACGGTCCCTTCCTGTTCCAAGATGACTGCCCACCAGTGCATAAAGCAGCTCCATAAAGACATGGAGGAGCGAGTTTGGTGTGGAAGAACTTGACTGACCTCAACCTGATAGAACACATTTGGGATGAATTAGAGCAGAGACTGCGAGCCAGACCTTCTCATCCAACATCAGTGTCTGACCTCACCAATGAACGGTCAGACATTCCCATAAACACTCTCCTAAACCGTGTGGAGAGCCTTCCCAGAAGAGTGGAAGCTGTTATAGCTGCAAAGGTTGGGCCGACATCATATTAAACCCTATGGATTAAGAATGGGACGTCACTCAAGTTCATATGTGTGTGAAGACAGACGAGTGAATACTTTTAACAATGTAGTTTATGTATATTATATGAGCAGACTGTAGGGAACCTATTGTTTATAAGATTAACCACAGAATAAATCACTCTTCTCTGGTCTGTGTATAGAAACTAATTCAAATGATGCGTGATTACTCAGTCCAGCGTTTACTGACTTATACAGCTTTAGATTAACATGAAACAGTGAGCAGAGCTTCATTACGACGCCATTGTTATCTGCATCTGCCAGCGTTTACCAAGCCCAGATAAAGCAAAGCGACAGTGGTGAAGATCTGAATACCTTATTACAAGACCATTATGAGGGAGACTTACTGTGGCTCTATGTTTGTCTAGGCCCCCTCTCTCTCTTTCTCTCCCTCACACTCTATCCCTCTGTTTCTCTCTCTCTCCCCCTCCCACTCTGTCTCTCTCTCTCTCCCTCACTCTCTTACCCTGTCTTTCTCTCCCCTCCCTCTCTCCTTCTCTTCTCTCTCTCTCTCTCTCTCTCTCTCTCTCTCTCTCTCTCACACTTTGAGTTGCCACTGTGTATGCAAGGGGCTATACAAATAAACTTGCCTTGCCCTGTCTCTCTTTCTCTCTCCCTTTCTCTCACTCTCTCTCCCTCACTCTCTCTCTCCCTGTTTCTCTCTCTCTCTCCCTCCCATTCTGTCTCTTTCTCTCTCTCTCTCTCCCTTTCTCTCACTCTCTCTCCCTCACTCTCTCTCTCCCTGTTTCTCTCTCTCTCCCTCCCACTTTGTCTCTTTCTCTCTCTCCCTGTCTTTCTCTCTTCCTCACTCTGTCTTTCTCTCTCCCCTTTCTCCATCTCTTCTCTCTCTCTCTCTCTCTCCCCCTCCCTCTCTTTTCTCTCTCTCTGCCTCCCCCACCCTCTCTTTTCTCTCTCTCTCTCTCTCTCTCTCTCTCTCTCTCTCTTGTCTCTCTCTCTATCCCCCTCCCTCTCTCCCTCTCTTCTCTCTCTCTTTCTTTCTCTCTCTGGCTTGCTCTTTCTCTTTCTTTCCACCTCTCTCTCTCTCTCTCTCACACTTTGAGTTGCCACTGTGTATGAAAGGTGCTATACAAATAGACTTGCCTTCTCTCTCTCTCTCTCTCTCTCTCTCTCTCTCTCTCTCTCTCTCTCTCTCTCTCTCTCTCTCTCTCTCTCTCTCTCTCTCTCTCACTCTACCTATCTCTCTCTCAGTGGGAGGAATATATGCATCTCTTAAAACACTCAGAAAGCTCATTATCACAGCAATTTACATTTACAGAACTGTAACCCTTGGATTCTCGTACTCCGTTTATCAGAACCACGACATTCAGATTCAGATTTGAACAAAGAGCACACACTTCACACACAGCGCTCGTAACAGCTTTCATTAACTTCTCCATTTAGATACAACCAGGGAGCTGTCCCATTGGTTAGGACTTCAGGAGCTGGACAGAAGTCTTTACACATCAGATGAACCGACAAGTCTGTTGTCACAGCTTAACAGTAAATTCAGGCCCCCCAGTGAGCAAACCAGGGCCTCTGAGCAAGAACCTCAAGAGGAGCCAGACTCTAAAAGGGGAACCTATCCTCCTGATGTCCACACTGGATAGTAAAACAAGTACAATAACAATACAAAAGAATAATATATATAATTATGTGCTATATTGAATGTAGAGAAAAAGGAAGAAACCTGTTAGAGTCCCATCAATGAAACAGCTCAGTGTTTGTGAGGTAGGAGAAGAAATGATTGATTAGTTTGTGACATGAGGAGGAGGAAACAAGAGGAACCAATCATGTCACATTTATAATGAGGGGGAAACAATTTTATGTGGAGGTGAATATGATTTGTAACCTCTAACAAGGTTACATCTGCAGCTGAATATATATTTATATACAATAATCTTCTATTTCTAGTATAACAAGATTTTAATATGGAGTTAGAAATGAAAAACAATAGCATCTGTATATAAATATATATATATATGTAGTTGCTATGGAGAAAATCTTCTTTACTTTCAATATAACTCACGCTATATAAACGGCAGCTGTCGTGTTCAAATGATGTAGAAAAATAAGAATTGGCAAAAATGGAGAGACATATGTTTCTTTAGACATCAACAATATATATATAAATATAACGTCAGAGCTTCCTTTTATATTGTGTAAAAACTTCATGGTTAATAGACGAAAAGAAATTTAATTCCGGTTTCATTGACTTAAATTAAAAGAGAGTTTTTGTTTTCTCCTGTAAAGTTGAAAATAATTGTTTTTGTTTCTGGACAGCGATGAGATATATAGATATATATTGTAAGTCACAAGCTTCCAACAAAAGATGCTGAATATATTTTTCCAGGTTCAAACATCTAGGTTCAATTTTAAACAAGCTTATCTTAGCCCAGTACTAACATAAAATTGGAAATCCAATAGAGATTAGCTGAGATAATAGAGATTTTTTTTCTTGTTTTATTGTCCAAACTGAAGCACTTACTCCAAACATCATGGTTTGTCACTGTCCTTATATGACATATCATCACTATAATAAAACTTTATATCTATCGAAATAGTAACCTTAGAAAAAAAGAACATAAGCAATATAATACTATTAGTCAGGTATCATATAATATATAGATGGTAGTCACCAGGGCTGTGTAGTGTCCATGTAAGTAGATATGGTGGTGTGTTAAAGACTCTGCGGTTGTTATGGCAAAATTATTTTGCCAGCTTGGACTAAATTTTGAATACATTTTTTGGACTGATTAAAAAAATATACATACACACATCACTGCTGATTGGGTAACATCACCACCCATCAAACCAGAGAAAACCTTAAAGTCTGTTGTGCATCATTACAACACCACCTGTTCTAAAATCAAGCTTATTAACAGCAAGTTTGGCGCCCCCTATGCTGCAGTAGCATAAAGCCTCTGTGAGTTTTGACCAATTCTCAAGACAAAACTGCTCAAGCGCCTTCAATGTAGATAGACTGTGTTGGTAACCTGCAATCCATGCCACAAGTTCTCACCTGGATTGAGGTCTGGGCCTTGTTTCTCTTGGAACCACTTTAGCATAGCTTTAGCACTGTGTTTAGGGTCACCGTCCTGCTGGAAAGTCCATTCCAGTCTCAAGAACTGTCCTGTATTTACTGCTATCCATCTTTCCTTCAACCCTGCCCAGTTATTTAGTCCCTGCCTATGAAAAGCATCCCCACAGCATGATGCTGCCACCACCATGCTTCACTGTGGGAATGGGTTTCTGGAGATCTTAGGAAGTGTTGGGTTTTTGTTACAGTTTCAGGCAAAAAGGTTGAGTTTGTGGCCTGCTGTTAGGTTTATTATATGAAATAATCTATTTAAAAATAGACCTTGCAACAAAACAGGAATCACACCATGTGCAGCTGCTCCACAGCATCCTAATTAAACACCTATCAAGTCTTCAAGTAGCTGAATTCACTTATTACGAAGACTGTCTGGATACTTTTGGACACCTTGTGAAATGTAACACATATTAATTTTCTTATATTTGCTCTTTGCTGCTTTCTTTTCACCTCCAAGCAGTTCATCTTTCAGGCTGTCGTTCTCTTCATGGTTGAGATGTTTGACAGTTTTCTGCAGCGTGTGGAGCTTCTGGGTCCGAGAAGAACAAAGCGGAAAGATCTGCTGATACTGCTGCCTTGGGAAAAAACTGCACTCAAGTTCCACCAAGTCCACCAAGTCCAGTCTTAAAATAGAGAGCGGTTGGAAGAACCTCCTGTAAGAACGCAGGACATGGAGACAGTTTGTACCTGCAAGCTGCCCGAAGCCATGCTGTCGAGGGCGAACACCGAAATCCCTGATCCTAAACAGAAACCTGGAGAAACAAGGATGAGCTGGCAGATGTTACTGCAAGGCATGCACTTGTGGTATTTATAGTCTGACGGAGAGTTTATTAAAGCACACACAGGTGCGCTGGAGTTCAGGTGAAGCTGGGACAGGTGCGCTCGAGTATTGTAGACAGAATAGGATGTTAACACATCCTGCTTTACTGCTTTACTGTAAAAGATCCTTGAATATTAATATTAGTAACAATATATATATATATATATATATATATATATATATATATATATATATATATATATATACACTTCTTGCTATATTAATACTTTTAGAATATTTAAAAAGTAATTGATCTTGCATGTCCTTGTATCTACACTCACTGTCCACTGTATCAGCTCCACTGACCACACAGCAGCTCCACTTACAGACTGTAGTTCATCTGATTCTCTGTATACTTTATTACTCTGTTCTTTAATGATCAGGACCCCCACAGGACCACCACAGAGGAGGTGGATCATTCTCAGCACCGCAGGGACACTGACGTGGTGGTGCTGTGCTGGTGTGTGTTGTGCTGGTGTGAGTGGATCAGACACAGCAGTGCTCTATTGAAAGTAGTCCTCCCACAGTCCAAACACATGCATGACAGGTTGTATATTGGCCATGTGATGGATTGGCGACCTGTCCATGGTGTCCGTTGGCTCCAGCGCCCCCATGAGCCTGACTAGCGGGTTAAAGCTGAAGATAATGGATTAACATTATTTTCCATGCGTACTTTCATTCTTTCTTGACTGGTATCTTGTTTTGACCACCTGACCAACTGAAGCCTCCACAGATCATAACACTGTCTACAGAAGCTCGTGCAGTGGACACTGCGTATGATGAACTTCAGATTTGTGCTCTAGAGACTCGAGACTCAAGATTCAAGGCCTGACTCGGTCTCACATCCTCCGAACTCCACCTGGACTCGCGTGAAGGGGTCGCACTCACTGCTGTTCTTCTGTTTCAGTATTTTTATGATTATTTTGTTCACCTATAAAAGTTCTGTTTCCAGTCGTGATATTAATAATGCAGGCTGACCATCTTGCAAGTGAATGTTTAATCATCTGCGCGACCAGCAGCGGCTCCATTGTTCCCGATTCAGTTCCCCTCACGGACTTTTGCATCAAACTTGGCACGAAATTCAGGGCCAAACTTTCCAAATGCAGATATAAAATCATAATTATCAGCAACATCCTCCCCTACAGAAGTTGAGGGTGTGTTTCTATATTTTCAGTGCAAATATAGTAAATAGTAAAATAGTAAAACCTATAGAGTTTGCAAAGTGATGTTTTTTATAATATTTTTAATTTAAGGATTATAAATAAGTTGTATCTCCTCATATCTCCACTGACTGTCCACTGTATCAGCTCCACTGACCATACAGGAGCTACACTTACAGACTGTAGTTCATCTGATTCTCTGTATACTTTATTACTCTGTTCTTTAATGATCAGGACCCCCGCAGGACCACCACAGAGCAGATACTATTAGGGAGGTGGGTCATTCTCAGCACTGCAGATGACCAGATATCACACCAAATAATGATTCTCCAAATAACTGACCATAAAAATGGCTAAAGCACAAACTGTTGTCTACTGGTTAGTGAGTTAACTCCCTATGACTTTAACTTTGACTGCTCAGTACTTCATTAAGCTAAATCAAGATTTGCTGCTGAAGGAACTGAACACATTCATACAATGTCTGGGGCGTCCAGGAGAAATCTGGAACCTAACTTTGTTCTTCAAACTGGATCAAGATCTGATCTACTTCTCTCACAATAACATATTCATGTTACTTTGTATTGTATGTATGATTATTTACATCTGTTCTAATCAGATCTGCTGTTCTTACTGGTGAACATACACTTATTTGTAAGACATTCTTCTTTACTTTCCAAAGTGACTACTCAGTGACTACTTACTATTCAGTGACTACTACTTGAGTAGTGCATGAACGTTACCTGGATGACCTCCTGAATCGGGAATCATTTTTATGTATGTGACCACAACTCACTGTGCTATCCCATGATTCAACTAGAGCTGCGGATGCATTCAAAGCAGAGGGGGTAAAAACAGTGGAAAGCGGTACATCGGCTGTGTGGATGTAGCTACTTCTGGTGAAACTACTTCTGAGGAAGATCCTCATAGTAGTTTTTTTAAACTATATATATATATATATATATATATATATATATATATATATATATATATATATATACTTTTATTTACTTCAACTTATTATTATACTTTATATATTTTGGTATATATTTTTATTATTTATTTTTTTTATCTATTGGTGAATGGAGGAGCAGCAAAGTAAGAATTTCATTGTACAGTGTAACTGTCTGTTCTGCTGCTCATATGACAATAAAACTCTTGAATCTCCTGATTTGTCTTCTCTGAGCTACAGCTCGACACCGTCTGAGTACAGACTTAGACAAAAACAGCTCAGCGAGTCGTTTACAGTGGTGGTCTGACATCTTGCGTCACAGGACAGTGTGACTTTTATTTTATTTTTTATTTTTAATTATAAAAACAGAAATAAAGTTTATTTTAATTGTATTTACTTCAGCTTATATTATTATACTTTATATATTTTGTGTGTATATATATATATATATATATATATATATATATATATATATATATATATATAAGAATTTCATTGTACAGTGTACAGTGTCTGTTTCTGCTGTGCATATGACAATAAAACTCTTGAATCTTGAAAGGTGGACGTAGTGCGTCCGAGACTGCGTGGATACTAAAAACCTGCCTACTGAAACTGCTCTACTAGTCTACCACTCGAGCAGAACCTACTGGGTCCAATCTAGTACCTACTGACCTAGTAGGCGATTTCGGGCGCACCTATACACATACACACACAAACACAAACACACACACACACACACGTATATATCTCAGTGTGTCCTGATGCGGTATAAAAACAAACAGGTGTGTTTGCGTGTGCTTTCACAACAGTGTGAAGAACAAAGTGAAGATGAAAGGAGACCGCACGCAGGTGTGGTCTGAATTTCAACCACAGACATGGACACACACACACTGACACACACACACGGAGTGAGTTGGTGAAAGCTTTCCCATTAGACGCAGCCACATCCTCAATAAACTGATAGCAGACACGCTGGGGCGCGTTAGCCGTCCATGTTAATGAGCCGTTTACTGCAGGCTGAGCGGTCGCGCACCTTAGAGCAGTACCAGTGCACAAACTTCACTCCTCCGCCGCGTACGCCACACGCTTTGCATTCCCGCTGTGAAGGAAATGCCACAACGTTCCTGCTTTACCTCCTCTGAGGAGAAAAGGAGGTGCACATGCGACGAAGTACAATAGTTATATTAAGGAAATGTTATTGAAGTCCCTGCTAAATGGGGTCCGGCGCCACACTTGCAGGTACGTTGTCTATGTTTGTGAATACTTAGTTCATTGCAGTAGCGAACCGTGACCCTTAAGCCTCGGCCCTCTCCCTCTACACCCCCCTCACCGACCACTGTTTGAAAAAAAAAATACTGTTTCCTCTCCTAATAAACTGCAAGTCAGGAAATACTGTCTTTTTTCCTCCTATAATGTTTTTTATCTTTCACGCACAAGAGGAATAATTGCACTGGAGTTTTCAGGGGGGGTGGTTTTCACAGTTTGGGGGGACATGGGCTTCCATCCTGACTTAGTAAACTAGCTAGCGGTGGTAGCCTAGCACTAGTCGCCACAGCAGGCGGAAATGATCATACAGTTAAGCCCCGCCCACTTAGAGGGAAGATATGATTGGTCAGTTTTACTGTCATTTGAAATTGGTAGCGCTGAAGTATAACTGCCTGGCCCCCTCTGTACATGAACAGCGGGACCACCAATCACCAACATTCTGCAGAGGCATCACAGTCCTTATAGGGGGAGACACAGACTCACAGGCTTCCACTTAACCCCTCACACTCCAACACAGACTGAATAGACACGTTTGAATAATTTATTTGTCTATATTTTTATAATTGTTTAGATGTTGATTGTAAATTGTTAGTACATAAATATATATATATATATATATATATTATTTTAATTAATTTATTTATTTTATTTTTATTTTATTTATTTATTTATTTCTCTAGTGAATTGAAATTGTAGACATATGTAATGCTGAAATTTGACATGGTATTCAAAAAATGTGTACGATCACAACATTTTGTAATTGCTAGCTCAGTAATTGTGTTAACTCTTCTACTAAAAGTGTATACGTCACGCCATTGGTTGATATAAAAAAATGCTATGCATTTAGACCAATGTATTGATGACAGTGTGCCATATTATTTGCAGGTGTGCAATAAACCAGTGTCATCCAACCCCCCCCCCTGGTGTCCATTATTGAAAGGGGCTCGCAAACATCATACGAGTAGAAGGGTCACATGCAAGGAGATGCCAAAGCTGGAGTTTGAAGCCAGGGCTGCCTGTCATCATCAGGTAAACAGCACCGAACGGCACAGTATATGATTCTGGAGGAAGATTATTGATATTTGTACTTAAACAAGCAAACAAATACACCCCTCCTTTCAGCGCTCCTTTAGAATCTCCACCCTCAAAGTCATGGAGGCCGTTGTCAAAGCAAACGCTAGCAGGATTTATATCTTCTTAACACTAAAACCCTACAGTAACAGACTAATACCATCATATACTGTTAGAGTGAAAAGCCATACAGTAAGTAAAGCAGCCAACATGACTGTCGCTGACCTACTGGACCAAAAAATAAGTTCACCAGTCCAGCAGAACCAGAGCAGCCTCCTCATCCCTTTACATGCCTTTCAATTCTCCATGAAGCTCCACGAAGTCGGTTTCTCATCGCCAGCTTCTAGTTTGCAAAGTGCGGACCACTTAAGGCAAGGCAAAGAAGGGGAACTCTGAGGAACTTGGGGCTGGAGTTCTGGACGGCTTCGGCTGCTGGGGTTGAAGGCAGGCCCCCCTTGCCGAGCAAAGAGTGAGGAAGGTTTGGAAAAGAGGGAGGAGTCAGGGAAGGTGGTGGGGTGCGAATTTTGTCACGAGAAGGTGAGGGCAGAGGAGTGGAGTGTGAAATGGCTGAGGGGAGGGGTTTGGGCGTGGTCCTTCTCCCAAACTTGAGTTATTTCATAACTTCATTTTAAGGTGGATGCACCATTTAAGGTGGAATGGGAAAGATTGAATAGAAAGCCACCGTGCAGCCTCGTTGGCTCTCTGAGGTCTCTTGGACCTTCTTATCTTTGGCTGTTTCTCATCCATCTTTCCTTCTTAACAGTGCATAGAGTTCTACATGTAGTCCCTCCCCTTCCCCCTGTCCTGTGCACAAGCATGAGTGCCCTCGTTACCTGCCAATTGGCTAAAAGATGGGCCTGTACCTGAGCAAGTTTCTTTCTTTCTCATTGACAGAGCTCACACAGAACTAGCCAACCATGATTGTGAGAAGATATTCACTGAATTTGAAAGTGATAGGCGAGAAGACACCTAAACAATAAGGGTCTGTAAGGATGGGTAGCTGTTCAAGAAGCTCCTCACCGAGAAAAGGAGATATAGGCATGTCAAACAAAAAAGCTGCTGGTGTTCTCAGAACAATGGATTGACCACCCCGGAGTGCAGACCTCAACATCACTGGATGTGCTTGGGGTTACTTGGATGGTGAGAGGCAGAAAAGACTGAAAGGTGTGGAGAAGCCTCTCTGTAGAGTTCTTGGGAAAACTGAAAGTGGGTCTCCTGGAAAGAATGGAGGCTAAATCGTGCTGTATATTGGAAACATCTCTGCTGGAAGGGATAAACCTACACTCACAGTATGGTCAGCTTGCATTATTAATAGTGTGGCTGAATGCAGGGATTCTTACAGGTGGACACAGCGGTCATTAAAAATTACTCATGTTTTCCTGAAAGAGAAGAACAGCGGTATGTATATACCCACCAGCAAGTTAACTGGAAACCTCTCTCTTGTATCTCCAACTTGCTGGTGTATTGAGATTGTAGCTCATCTGCTGATGCACAGTTGGGCTTAGTCGTCCTCTAGAGCTTCAACAGCGGTTGGATTATGACCCCAAATAATTTTCTGCCTCTTCGTGATCTTATGACTAGAGTTCCTCCAGATTATCTGGCCTTCTGTTCGGGCCTTCAGGCTCCTGAATGGTTAGTTCATGACTCCTCTGATTGGATCCATGTGGACTCTATCAATAAACTGATTCGTCTTAGAAATTTTCCAAAGTAAAAGATTCGGTTTGGTTAATCTGGGCTTGATTTGTTGGAGGACCCAACAAAATTTATTTGCTTTCTTTGGCGTCCAAGGAATTCAAAGGAAGCAAGAGCTGAAAGGCATCTATATTTGTCCTGCCTTGCTTGTCCAGCTTGCACGTCCCCGAAGAACCACAGCCTGGACATTTCTGATCTTTTTTTGTAGAGACAGTCACAAAGAGATTGTGGGAGAGTGTTCCAAAGTTTAGGAGCTGTAGCGCTTAAAGATCTGCCGCCCACTGTTGAAAGTCTTATGTGATGGTCTGCAAGAAGTCCAGTGCTTGAAGATCTGCGGGACTGAGAGGGACGGTAAGGGGAATAAAAAGAGATTCATCAGCATTTTGGCATGGGCGCTGCTGAGCAGAAGGCAGAGGCGTGCAGTATTGTGCAAGTGATAAAAAGCAGTCATGGTGATTGACTTAATATGGGGCTCGAACATAAGTGAGGAAATAAAATGGAATCCAAGGTTTTTAATGACTTGCACTGATTTAATAGGTTCACCACCAGCTTTCACAGTTAGATCATAGAGGCTGGACACAAGTGTTTCACGGCCAACTAACAAGTCTTCAGGTTTATCCGCCTTCTAAATCTGCAAGGCATATACTCGGTGACGGTGATGACAATGTTGGGAATGAGGTACTGATGTAACTGCATAGCAATGGAACTGAAAACCATGGATGACCTGACTTAACCGTGAGGTACAAAATAAAAATAATGGCTCCAAGGACAGAACCTAGGGGGACTCCCTGGACAACTGGGGCAATGGATGAGCTAGATATACCAAAAGAGATAAACTGTTTTCGGCTAGTATGATAGGACCAATCAAGGTCTAAGCCCAAGGACCAAAGTCTGCAGGTAAGTCATGGTTGACAGTGTCAAATGCTGTAGAAATACAGAGAAGGATGAGGATATTAAAAAAAACAGCATCAGTACATAATAGAAGATCATGAACAACTTCTAAGAGGGTAGTACAAGTAATGCTGACTGGTGATGTTTATGTAGCCTACAGGAAAAAATTCTGGAGCTGTGAGGGCACAACTCTTTCCATCACCTTGGCTAAGAAAGGTACAGGAGTCTCCAACAGTCTCTACCACTAGACTCCCCAACAGCTTCATCCACCAGCCTGTGAGGATGCTAAACTCTCTCTCCTCAGCTCCACCAGGACTGACAAGAAGCCAGGGACTCTAAATAACTCTACCCCCCCCCCCCCCCCAAACACTGTAGACCAAATGCTCTACTTTGCACTATCTACACTACTTACATTTACATTTACATTTACATTTACATTTACATTTACGGCATTCAGCAGATGCTCTTATCCAGAGCGAGTGCTTAGTGTTCGGTCAGAGTATGAGTATCTCTATCTAGTACAAACAAGATTAAGACCAAACCACTCTTATACTCAAACACTGCCATAAACACAGGGTCAGTTCTGATACCTAGAAAAAAAGACAATGCAATACCTAGCAAGACTGGAACACCTACAGAGAAGAGAACAAATACAAGACTACATACAGTACAAGTGCAATACTTATTCAGTGTTCCTAGAAGATCAAGCGCAATTATAGTTTATACCAGTACTTCAGTAGATTAGTGTTTATAAGTGCTTTACAAAGAGATGGTGGTCTTCAGTCTGCGTTTAAAGACCGCGAGAGAGTTCGCTGTTTGGACAGCCAGTGGAAGTTCGTTCCACCATCTGGGCTCCAGGACAGAGAAGCGTTTTGTTGCATGTCTTCCATGAATCTTGAGTGATGGCGAGCCGAGCCGTACTTGAAGCGCGAATGGCTCGAGGTGCGGTTCGACTTTTGACCATTACCATAAGGTCAGGAGGAGCTGGTCCATTCTTGGCTTTGTAGGCATCAGAACTTTAAACTGAATGCGAGCAGCTACAGGAAGCCAGTGAAGGGAGCGCAGCAGTGGTGTGACATGAGTGAACTAGAGAAGATTGAAGACCAGCCATGCTGCTGCACTACCTGCCAATACAATCATTGAATGCCTTGCACTACCCATGCAACCACCTCAGACTTTTGTCATACTGTGAATGAACAACCCTTTTTCAATTCCTTAAGCACACTCGGTCTCTATGTTTTAAGTAGTTATTGTAGTTTAGTTAATGTAACTCTTGTCACTTAGTATTAAAGTAAATGTTAGGCAGTGTGTCTTTACTATTACTGTCAATGTCAAGAATGTTTGGCCAGAAATGGCCTGTCCTGTTTGTCTTATCAACACCGAGGGATGGTGAGGAATGGGATTTCGATTCCTTTGTATGTCTGGTACATGTGAAAGAATTGACAATAAAGCTGACTTGACTGGACAGGGAAAATGGAAAAGGGTCTATAACTGGAAAGTGTTGACGTATATAATCCAGGTTTCTTAAGTATGGGTACTCAAACTGGACAACAGCAGTCCGGTGGTCAGAAACTGACTAGCAATGGATACGACAGCCGGTTAAATTGTACACCTTTAGTGGACCTACAAGGTGGAAGTTGTCCAGAGACGGAAGTTTCCAATCCAGTTACCAGTGCTTGAACATTTAAGGCTTTATTTGCTTTGGGATAGAGAGATTATTCCTTTAAAGCTGGTCTAACTGCTCGCTTTCTTCCTCAGAGGTGTCACAGAGAATCAGATCTGTTGGCTGTTATGCGACACGATATGCACAACTTCATGATTTGCACATGAGTAACATAAGACGTTTCCAGACCTTTCAAAGATTCATTTTGTGTATCATTTATCAAGCTTACATTCAGCGCGCCGAGCGGAGAGCTTAGCGCTGACTTCTGCAGAAAAGAAGTCCCTCCGGGGAAATCGTGTCTTATTTTATTTCTTGCAAGCAACGCAACTCATTAAGTGCTTACTCTTGTTTTATTGTAGCTTAAAACATTCAGTTTTCCACGATAATCACTGGAGAACCACATATTTCTGAAGCCGTGGTGATACAACAGCTCAGTCGTTCATCACTTCAAAGCCTTCCGTCAATGTATAGCCTTTAATCTAGGAGCCTGCTTGCCGGCACAGATGATCTCGGCGACCTTGGTGACCTTGATGCACCAAATTTAATTGATAGTTTGGAAAATAAGGACTGACGTACGTCTCAGCCAATCACTTGCCATGAAACTTCTTCTGTCTAGTAAAGGAGAAACTGCAGTGGCAGTAAAGTAGGATTATTAATATCCTAACCCTGCGTTTACACCGCTAGCAGTAAAATCACTCAGCGTCGCCCGTGCAGCAGATGACAGGTCGCATGTTGGACTGAATTGCATCGTAATTGAACAGCAACCAGTATAAACAGACATATCGCCACTGTACAAAAAAGAAAATGGTGCTTACCTTCAATGAAAGTCAATGGGACCAGATTTCTTGTTCCAAGCTATTTTGAAGCATTTCTATTGGTCCATTTATCATGGGATTTTTTTCACACAACGTAGATGTCAGCTGCTGCATTTAAATGAGGTAGCAAAATATAAATACTCTGCTTATTGATTCTCTCATTATATGTTCAGATTTTCCAAATGTTGTATCATCCGCATACAGGAGGTTATTAATGTTTCCTCCAGCAAACCTGAAACCCTAATGATCTTCCTGCAGTCCGGTCTCTCTCAGTATTTGTTCAGCATGCAGGTTAAACAGGGATGGTGACAGTGGGCAGCCTTGCCAATGCGGAACCAGTATATTTCTGACCATAGCTTGTTGATCAGTGTAGACCAGTGTTTCCCAATAGGCGGCACGCAGGCCTAATACAGCCCACAAGGCTCAAACTGTTGGCCCGCCGTCAAACACCTATGTTTGCGTAGTTATCTGATAAATATCTTGTGTATGTTTTGTATAGTCCTTTATATATTTCAGTTATAACTATATGTATATTTTTAGCTTATTTTTACTTTAATATTGTCTATTTATTGTATGTTTGCACTGTTTTATATATATAATGCTGCCCTGCTGTAGAGTTTTATCTGAGCCTCACCCCAAACATTTCAATGCATGCTATGTCCTGACATGATGTGCAAATGACAAATAAACTTGAAACTTGAAACTTGATAACACTGTAATGAGAAGAGTGGAGGTTCTAGTGGAGGACTGCTCGTGTGTCCTGCTCTCTCGCCTGAAGAAAACGGACTTCATGTCGCTCACCATTGACATGTCTCGCGATAGGACGGGCGTAGAGCAGGTGTCAGTGTTTGTGCAATTTTTTGATGAGAAAGCTTTTCGAGAGGAGCTGCTTTGTTTGCTGCCCCTACTGCTACTCACAGTGTTTCCCTCCACCTATATCTGTGAGACATTTTCATTTTCTTCAATGAACATTATCAACAGCCGGGACAGAAACAGACTCTCCAGTGCTCATTAATGACATGCACTATAAGAACGAAGAAATAATTACTGTACAATCTGCCTTATAAAATATTATACAACTAATGCGCTGGCCCTTGCGTTTGTGGTGTTGGCTAAACGCGGCCCATAAAAAAAATCAATTGGGGACCCCTCGTGTAGACGTTCCTCATTATAACAATGAGATGCTCAGGTATTCCCATTTTCCTGAGGACATTCCATGATTTCATGTGGCTGAAACAGTCAAGGCTTTGCCGTATGCAGTGCAACACATGTTGACTTTCTTCTCAAACTTCTTGGATGCTTCAGTGATCCAGGAAACATTCATAACAATATCCCTTGTTAATATACTGTTTATTAAGGAAACTGTGTTATTATTTTAACCTACATTAAAAATTAGAATTATGGAGTTACTTGTGGTGACCACACTACTGGTCCTTATACAGTCTACATATTGCTTGTACATTGATTCTCTCATTAGATGTTCAGCATGCAGGTCTTCCAGATTTTCCAAGAGATGTACCACCACATATAGAAGGTTACTGATGTGTCTTACAACAAACCCTGATCATCTTCCTCCAGTCCTGCTTCTCTCAGTATACATTCAACATGCAGGTTAAACAGGTATGGTGACAGTGGGCAGCCTTGCCAATGTGGAACCAGTATATTTCTGAACGTAGCTTGTCGATCAGTGTAGAGATTCCTTATTAGAATGATGAGAATCTCTGGTTTTACCATATTCCTGAGGACATTCCATGATTTCATGTGGCTGAAACAGTTGAAATCAGGCTGTAGTCTCCTAGTTCAGAAAAGTATACTGTATATTTAGGAAACTGTGTTATTATTTTAACCTACATTAAAAATTAGAATTATTAAAAAAATTAGAATTATTAGAGTTACTTCTGGTCAGTGACCACACTACTGGTCCTTATGCAGTCTACTTATTGCTTGTATATTGATTAATTCATTAGATGTTCAGCATGCAGGTCTTCCAGATTTTGCAAGTGATGCACCACCACATATAGAAGGTTACTGATGTGTCTAACAACAAACTTTAATCCCTGATCTTATTCCTCCAGACCTTGCTCTCTGGCTCTCACGGAAGGCTGTTGCATTTTTCTTCCTCTCTTACCCCTTATCTTACCCACTTGGCTTCTTCTGTCTTTGTTGTTGTTACTTCTATTCTTGAGAGTCTCTCTTCACACTGCTCTTCAAACCAAGAAACATGGATTTGATTACATGGTCTCTCGACGCAATTGACACCATTTTCTCGACGAGAAGCCTGGGTTCGGGGGAACCTGTTTGTCCTGCAGGAACGTTTGCAGCTGGATACGCGATGGACATGTGGGAGAAGTGGCGTGTCGTGTGCCTGGCAACTCTTTCCATGGAGGACATAGAAGATATCTTCCTTTTTGGCACATTGATTACTGGGGTTTTGCTGATTGGATTAGGCATTTCCCTGGTATATCGTGAAATTAAAGGAGTATCTCAGTACATGTTCTACATACAGGATAAACAGGTATGGTGACAGTGGGCAGCCTTGCCAATGTGGAACCAGTTTCTGACCGTAGCTTGTCGATCAGTGTAGAGATTCCTTATTAGAATGAGGACATTCCATGATTTCATGTGGTTGAAACAGTCAAGGCTTTGCTGTATGCAGTGCAACACAAATTCACTTCCATCTTGAACTTCTTGGCTGCTTCAATGATTCAGCGAACGTCCTGTTTGTACATTTGGTAGTTATCTTCCAGTGTAAGGCTCTAGTCTTCTAGTCTAGAATGTTCTTAGGCATAATGTATATTAAGAAAGTTTTGGATGTAGACTTGTTTTTCTTTGATCAGTGACAAAACAACCTGTTTTTATACAGTCTGTGTACTATTTGTATATTGTATATTGTCTGTAAATTTTATCTACATTTTCTGTTTACTGCATTCAACTGTGTGTCAACCTACTTGGCAAATAAAAGCCAAAAGACTACAACAAGTGATACACACTTTGAAAGACATTTATAAAAACAATACCACATTTTCATGTTCGCTTGGCCTCAGTCTTTGTTGTGAAGTGTAAATTTGGTCTTTTTTTTCATGCTGGTGATCAGAGAGAAGGCATCCTTGATACTGATTGGTCAGCTGTGATGGGCAATGCTCCTTTTCTGTGACAAATGCTAAGGAGTTGATGGGTTTTTAAGGTTCAAAATCACAAAGCGTCTTTCACAGTGCTTTTCTTCCACATACAGTGCTGTAGGAACACCTGCAGTGTTGACTTGTGACTGTGCTGTAGGAGTTATTTAGAAGTTGTTACACTAGTTGGTCTTTATTCCTGACAGTAACTCTTTGAACAGTGAAGGTGTCACTCTTATTCCGGTGAAGAACCTGGATTCCCAGAACGGCACAGAATCAGACCAGAGTTAATAAGAATGTGCAGATGTTTTAGAATGTTCCGGAACACTGAGACAAAAATTCCCCTACAGGCCCACCAGCCCCACGAGTGTGTTTAATCCTAATTAAAGCCGACTCCCATTCACTTGCACTTAACTCGCTGGGGCAGACCACAGTCCCCACAGTTAAATCAATTACTTCACACTTGCGAGTGGAGAGGGAGGAGAGGCGCTTTTCTGTCTGCACACCTTCCCTTCGTTATCAGGTCCTAATTAATATCACTGTGTTAGAACTTTAGTAACACTGCACTGGTGATGCGTGGTGTTATCTACAAACAGAATTAACTAGAAAGGTAAAGTTTGTGAACAGACGAAGTTGCTCCTCCAAATCATAATGAAAATTAAGTTTATAAAACTGTAGAACCTTAATTCTAGTGCCACATTACATTCAGTTAGATCTTAAATAAAATGCTACCTTAACTTCATTGCTACCTTAAATCCACTACCACCTTCAGTCCACTGCAAACGTAACTTTATTGGCACTTTAAATTCACTACTACCATAAGTTCACTGCTACCTTAAATCCAGTGCTAATATTAAAGCAATGCCCCCTTTAAATCCACTGCCATCTTAAATGCACGTTTAACTTATATCCAAGCATACCTTAAATTAACTGCCACCTTAACTCTTGTGTCACCTTAAATTCACTGCAACCTGTTATAACTGTGTAATTATACACAAACAACAATGTAACTACTATTGACATAGCCATTGTTCTAGCTAGATTGCAGTAATACAGCTTATGTAATTATACAAGCATATAAATGTATTTTTTATATAATTTCATATAATTGCATAAGAATATCTTAGCAGTTGTAACAACATCTTCTCTATCATGTAACTACACACTGGTAACAGTGTAACATGTGTAACAGACTGGTACAGCAATTCTTTTCCAGTGATATACTCACATTACAAGAGTATGTACACTGGATATTGCAATTTCCTACCATTCAGCTGAAATTTAATTATTTAGCATCATTATATTTTATTATAATGTGATGGTACTGACACACCAACAGCGGATTACCAAGTTCTGAAAAAGTATGTTTAATTTAATTAATTAAAAGTATTACATCTATATTAAAACTTTATTCGTACACATTACTTACATAGTAACTACACATGATCAGTCTTCTTATGTTAAAGTGTAACCTTTATATTACTACTATGGAATAATTGTGCTATAGCATGGTAACCTGATCAATTCATATGGACTAAAACTGAATATGTACAGGATATAAATTTCTGTGGAATAATTAATGATTTGTTTAAGGATTACATACCAATTACTACTTATTCTACTGCATTATATATGTTAGCACTACAGAACATACTAGTAGTTATGGTTTGTACATAAATCCTAATGACTGAGTTTTCTCAGTTCAACCACATCATTACTAGACAGGAATTTTAGCCTAAGGCCCTAATGTGTCATCTACTATTCTACCAATCAGGTAACACTGTGTGTGGGATCCAGACTACATGTTTTGTTGAGCGTGGTTGCATCAGACATGTGCATACATGCCGTTCGCTATAATCAGAAAAATGCCAAAAATTGAACCTCCATAAAAACAAAGGTTTTGAATGTCTATTGTGTTGTGGCCTTTTTAGAAAGTTTGCATGCTCGAGATTATCACTATTAAGGGACACATGCAACTGACTGACTGACTGATTTCTGATATCCAGAAAATAACACTGTGGCAAATTAACCCAAATAATTTAGCAATTAATAATAATCTTCTGAATTTGATACAAAATGTAAGTATCAGGGAACATGTGGTTGGTAGTATTACTACTAAATATTCCACAGTGGACTGTCAGTGGTGTTTTAACAAAGTGGAAGTGATTGGGAACGGCAGAAACTCCGCCACCAAGTGGTAGAACACGTACAATGACAGAGCGGGTCAGCGGATGCTGAGGAGCATAGTGCACAGAGGTCACCAACTTTCTACAGAGTCAATCACTACAGACCTCCAAACTTCATGTGGCCTTCAGATCAGCTCAAGAACAGAGCGTAGAGAGCTTCATGGAATGGGTCTCCATGGCCGAGCAGCTGCATCCAAGCCTTACATCACCAAGAACAATGCGTGATATGCAGTGATGTAAAGCACGCCGCCACTGGACTATAGAGCAGTGGAGACGTGTTCTCTGGGGTGACCAATCACGCTTCTCCGTCTGGCCACTCAATGGAGTCTGAGGGTTGCCAGGAGGACGCTACTTGTCTGACTGCATTGTGTTGAGTGTAAAGTGTGGTGGAGGGGGGATTATGGTGTGGGGTTGTTTTTCAGGAGGTGGGCTTGGACCCTTAGTTCCAGTGAAAGGAACTCTTAATGAGATTCTGGACAAGTTCATGCTTTCAACTTTGTGGGGACAGTTTGGGGACGGCCCCTTCCTGTTCCAACATGGCTGCCCACCAGTGCACAGAGCAGCTCCATAAAGACATGGAGGAGCGAGTTTGGTGTTGAAGAACTTGACTGGCCTGCACAGAGTCCTGACCTCAACCTGATAGAACACCTTTGGGATGAATTGGAGCGGAGACTGTGAGCCAGACCTTCACGTCCAACATCAGTGTCTGACCTCAACAATGAACGGTCAAACATTCCCATAAACACACTTCTAAACCGTGTGGAGAGACTTCCCAGTAGAGTTGAAGCTGTTATAGCTGCAAAGGTTGGACCGACATCATATTAAACCCTATGGAGTAAGAATGGGACGTCACTCAAGTTCATATGCAAAATGATAGTCATATAATTCATATCCATATACTATCACTGCAAGACTGCTACAGTGTTGTCTAGTTAATTATTACTATAGCATGCATTATGGGTACGTGTATAGGGAAATCAATCCCAGCAATCCAGTGATCAAGTTTCAAAAGAAACTAGAGCGTACCCATTCCCGTTCCCTCATTTGAACAGCAACATATAAATAAATAAATAAATAAATAAATAAGAAGGGGGCGGGGAGAAATACCCTGAGGGGTCTTCTTCCCCCAAGTTACCCTAATTATGCAAGCACATGTAAGTAGAGTAGCCAAACAACGCTAATGACTGTAGACGTCCACAGAATAGCAGGCCTTCCTCTTTGCCAGACAAACACACCGCACGGCCGCGTTTCACTGGATTTCTTTAAAGGTTACATGCCGTAAGGTTGCACTTTACATTTGGCTGAGGCTCGTCCAGAGCTGCTGCCATTAGTCACCTACAGGCAGAGACGCCCCGGAGCAACCTGGCCTTAAGTGCTTTGTTCAAGGGCACAGTGGCAGCATCCATCACCTGCTGTTAAAGCCCATGAAGTCATGAGTAATAACCAAGTCCTCTGTCGGAAGATTTACCTTCACTTATTTGAGCGTTAATGCCTGAATTAACCCCAAGAACCCGTCAGCAATGCATTCAGAGCCTTTGTTCCCTTTAACCCATTAAAGTTGACATGTAAATCTGAGTAGGCATAAAAAATATTACACCACTCTACCATACTGGCTCCAAGCTTTGAGCACCTATAGCAACTTTCGGCTACATTACTCTAATGGAATATGTCAGTATAGCCTCGGCAGCTCAGTGTGCAACAGATATTGATGCATTCTATTAAAAATGAAATGAAATCCAAGTTTGTCACATACACAGTCATACACAGTACGACTAGCAGTGAAACGCTTTGACAACTGCCCACTCACATAAAGTAACAAGATAATATGGAGTAGGAATATATATAAGATGCAAAAAGTTTTAAAAAAGATGAAGTATGTTCCTAGGCAATAATATAATTTAACACAAAAATAAATAAATAAATAAATAGAAGACAGACAGAAGTGTCCTGGCTGCAAACAGTGGTTACATACATGGTTTTTGGACCATTAGTCTGAAAGTATGGTAGCGTTGGTGTGGAATAAGCCGCTCGGCTGCGGTGGAAACCGCCGCCCACTGCTACTGAACGCCCACTGCTACTGAACGCCCAGTGCTACTGAACGCCCAGTGCTACTGAACAGCCAGGAGAGCAGGTAGGTCATCAACAGCCACACGTTCCACAGTGATGGTAGGGACTAACACAACACCACTACCCCAGTAAATAGCCCCACAGCCCAGCACAACACCGCCCAAGCACATATATACTGCTTTAAGGTATCACTCCCAAAAATGTAAGCTTGAAGTCTTTGCTACTGTGTTCTTGGTGTTCTCCAAGGAGGCTCTACAGCTGTCGCTGTGCATGGCCACACCTCCTGTGTGCCAGTGGCCAAGTAAGCTGGTGTGGGCAGCCGTGACCTGAAGGTCAGGGATCCGGTCTTGTGACTGGAAGGCCGCTGGTTCGATCCCAGATTCAACCATTGAGCTAGGCACCTAACCCCCAACTGCTCCCCGGGCGTCATGGATAGGGCTGCCCACCACTCCAGGCACGTGTGATCACTGCCCCCTAGTGTGTGTGTATATATGTGGGTGTTTCACTACACGGATGGTGTACAGGTAAACTATAACACTACCTTTATACTAACCACCATACTAACCGCTACACCACCGTACTAACCACTACACCACCGTACTAACCACTACACCACCGTACTAACCACTACACCACCATACTAACCACTACACCACCGTACTAACCACTACACCACCGTACTAACCACTACACCACCGTACTAACCACTACACCACCATATTAACCACTACACCACCATACTAACCACTACACCACCATACTAACCACTACACCACCATATTAACCACTACACCACCGTACTAACCACTACACCACCATACTAACCGCTACACCACCGTACTAACCACTACACCACCATACTAACCACTACACCACCGTACTAACCACTACACCACCGTACTAACCACTACACCACCAACTAACCACTACACCACCATATTAACCACTACACCACCATACTAACCACTACACCACCATACTAACCACTACACCACCATATTAACCACTACACCACCGTACTAACCACTACACCACCATATTAACCACTACACCACCGTACTAACCACTACACCACCGTACTAACCACTACACCACCGTACTAACCACTACACCACCGTATTAACCACTACACCACCATACTGACCACTACACCACCAGACTGGCCACTACACCACCATACTGACCACTACACCACCAGACTGACCACTACACCACCAGACTGACGACTACACCACCGTACTAACCACTACACCACCATACTAACTACTACACCACCATACTAACCACTACACCACCGTACTAACCACTACACCACCGTACTAACCACTACACCCCCGTACTAACCACTACACCACCGTACTAACCACTACACCCCCGTACTAACCACTACACCACCGTACTAACCACTACACCACCATACTAACCACTACACCACCATATTAACCACTACACCACCATACTGACCACTACACCACCAGACTGACCACTACACCACCGTACTAACCACTACACCACCGTACTAACCACTACGTCACCATACTAACCACTACACCACCGTACTGACCACTACACCACCATACTAACCACTACACCACCGTACTAACCACTACACCACCATACTAACCACTACACCACCGTACTAACCACTACACCACCGTACTAACCACTACACCACCGTACTAACCACTACAACACCATACTAACCACTACACCACCTTACTAACCACTACACCACCATACTAACCACTACACCACCGTACTAACCACTACACCACCATACTAACCACTACACCACCGTACTAACGACTACACCAGCATACTAACCACTACAACACCGTACTAACCACTACACCACCGTACTAACCACTACACCACCATACTAACCACTACACCACCATACTAACCACTACACCACCGTACTAACCACTACACCACCATACTAACCACTACAACACCATACTAACCACTACACCACCGTACTAACCACTACACCACCATACTAACCACTACACCACCATACTAACCACTACACCACCGTACTAACCACTACACCACCATACTAACCACTACACCACCGTACTAACCACTACACCACCATACTAACCACTACACCACCGTACTAACCACTACACCACCATACTAACCACTACACCACCATACTAACCACTACACCACCGTACTAACCACTACACCACCATACTAACCACTACACCACCATACTAACCACTACACCACTGTACTAACCACTACACCACCATACTAACCACTACACCACCGTACTAACCACTACACCACCATACTAACCACTACACCACCGTACTAACCACTACACCACCGTACTAACCACTACACCACCTTACTAACCACTACACCACCGTACTAACCACTACACCACCGTACTAACCACTACACCACCGTACTAACCACTACACCACCATACTAACCACTGTGGACACACTTATTGTAATGATATTCGTGTCTTTGTGTTTTAAAATGTTTGTGATTTCCACAACTTCATATCCAGAAATATCGCAGCAACACAGAACAGCAGGTTAAAAACAGACACAGGCCTGCTTTTTGCCGGCTCTGGATTAAAGCTTCTGTATACACACGGTAGCAGCATGTGTGCGCTGGAACTAAATTATTCTTCTCCTCTCGCACACATTTCCCTCATTAACTCCGACTGCATAATTTAGACACGCTCGCTAGCTCCTTCATCACTTTCTCCTGCCTTTGTACATGCGCCGCGATAAGTGTTATCTGTGTTTGGCTGCTAATTCCTCATTCAGGGTGTTCACTGCCTTTGTTCTGCCATGTCAAGTACATGCACCACGATAAGGCAAAAGGTGTTATCTACGCTCGATTGGTCATGCCTGACAAGGTACAACACACTGTGTTGATAAAGTGCTTGATTACTGCGGCCTAGCGCTGTCACATCAGTGCTTACGCGTTCCTATGAGAATAACAACATCAAAGCAAATTGCCGGTAATGACAAACACAAACACAGAGCTTAATCCCACAACGCTGTAAATCCGGTATATATATATATATATATATATATATATATATATATATATATATATATATATATATATATATATAAACTATCCCCTATCCACCCTATCCCCTAAATATTACCTATAAACTGATTCCACTGTAGGTAAGGTATTAAATCACTGTATGTATAGTGATGTAGAACAACATTTGTGGAATTAAAGTAAATTAGAAATAAATAAATACAATACAACATTATCTGTACATCTGATTATTATTAGATAAATCCAATTAAAGACCACTTTACAAACTAAACTAAATACTCCGCATTACATGGTACTGCTTTCAGAAAACTTTTAACTTATACATGCAATGTCTGGATTATATACACATATAACTAAAAAATATATTATTATTTATTTTTTTATTTTCTTTGGAGCATAAAACTGAAATTAACTGATAAATAAATGTATGTTGAGGTTTCCTGACTAGTAAGTAGACAGAAAGGCTGTGTCCCAAACAGCACCCTCTGGAACATTACATACTGCACTACTGACAGCACTTCAAATGATGGAGTCCTTTAATTTATTAATTCATTTATTTATTTTATTATATTTTATATTTTTACGTATGTAGTGTAGTAACAGTTTGGGGGCGTGGCCAGAGAGTAATGTAACTTTACGTTTCAGAGTGATTTCTGACTAAAGTTAATATAAACGTTAGCTAAACCAAACCCTCCTAGTCTGTTACCATAACAACACATTATACTAAAGCTGGTTTAATACAGTATATATGGTTATAGTTGTTATTCACTGCTCTCATCACTGACCTCGCGTTTAAAGTTGGCGTCCCCCCATCCCTCCAGGTTCCTACGCCAATGTATATACATATATATATAATGATATTATTTTGGGTCTTGTCTTATTTAATTTAGAGAGAGAGATAGTATTGGTACTCAGTATCAGCCAATACTTTAGGATTAGGTACATCCCTACATCTCAAACATACACTATATTTTACCAAAAGTATTTGATTTGGGCCAATCGTCATGAAATTTACACCCAGTTTAAAAGTCAATAGACATTTTACAAGTATTTCACAAAACAACCGACAAAGTTCCCTGTGATGCTCCGTGTAAATACAATGTTGCTTGTTAATTTGGTCTCCGTTCATCATTTATATCACGACCCGTCTAGGGGTTCAATCACAGCCGTAACAGAAATGATGAACGGAGACCAAATTAACAAGCAACACTGTATTTGTTTTTAATTCACAATTACCAGGAGCGTCAGAGTGGGCCATGCCAAAGAAATAAACAACACCAAGGTAACTAATAAAGTCAAAACTCTACCTTACCTAACAACAAAGTACAGAAAAGTAAGTACAACCTCCTCCCCTAACTCCCTAACTAACACAAAACAAGAGAAAAACAGATAATCAAAAAGAAAGGCACCCATTCCTACACCCTGGTCTCCAATCAGATGAGAATGACAATTATACTGGATAATTCAGGTACTTTATTATGTGTGGTAGAGATAGATAATATAAAATACAGATAGATCACTAGATACAAACATGGTTACACTGCTACACTAAACAAACAATACAAAGTGCACCAATCTTAAATACCACAAACGTTCGCCCGAGCCACCATGGAGGGAAGCCTCCCTGAAGACAGCGTTCCTGGGGACTAAGTAGTCCAGCATGCAAGGCCGGCCAATCAGACGCTCAATCCACAGCCAATCACATCCACGGTAGGCAGAGCCCCTAATCAGCAGAAGAAAGAACTAACAGAGAGAGAACACCACACAACTACGTCCTGGGACGTAACATCAGCTATTAGACGTGTCCAATATGCTGTCCATGGGGCTGAAGGCATGATTCCCGGTTGTTGTTGCAACTTTCTGTATTGATAACATTTGAACTACAAGAGATATTTCAAATCTGTTTGCAGCAATCGATTTCTGAGTCAATTCTGGTCTTCTTTGATCTGCTTTAATGACCACTGTAGCATATTCCCATTGGAAAAACTTGCCCTTGATCCAATAAGGTGGCTTTCAAGTTGGCGACCATGCTGGGACGTAGCCTAAAATATTTCTAGAAGAAATTCAGATACGTTATTTTCCCTTTGGCTTCTGAATTAAATGGGCGTCCTGAGACTTTTGACTCACACTGTATATATTAATATATAGTAATATTATATAATGTACTCTACTTATGCTGATTTACATCTGTTCTAATGATATCTGGTCTTCTTACACTAGTATATATATAAATATATATATATATATATATACTGTATATATACTGTTCATATATAAATTCTATGGAAAAGCCTACTATAGGAAAAGCCTACTATAGAAAACACACACACACATGTATATTGTATTGTATAGTATAGTTTATCTTTCAGAGCTTGTGTGTGTAATCAACTTTTACTGCTGCTAAAGGCGATCAAGCTGATTAATATTTAAAATAATTCATTTTATAAGCATATATATATATATACAGTGTCTAAACATATAAATACATGTTTATACAATCAGGATTATTCACAGCACTGCATAGTCACAAGGCGTACAGGCCGAGGCAGAAGACTCAGCATCCAAACTGACGGTGCTCACCAGATCAATCGTTCAAAGTCAGGTTAATAAACAGAACTGACCGTGAACTGAATGTCAGTCTGAAGTGGAGAACCTCCCGATCTGTGCATCACAATCACGCACAGAGTGCAGCAAAAACCTGATTTCCTGTAGAGAGTTACTTCAGAAAGCCATCTGTTACTAAAGCCGCCGACGTTATAGCCTCTCAGCCTGGATCTCTTCTGAGCGCTTCCCTCAGGCGCTTCCCCAGCAAAGCCCACACGAGTAGACATGCTAGACAGCTTTTCCCCAGAGCTGTAGTGCTCATTAACCGGTGGACACTTTAAATGGCACTTGAAAAGCTGCCATACTGTGACCCACGACTCCACTCTGTGCCATAATGCGTCTGTGGGTAACACTTTGCTTGAGCGCCGCTACAGAAACAAATGGCACGTCTGAAAGATGCCACGGGCGTCAAACACTGTGACAACAGTAATGAGTCCGGGAGTTATTGATGTAACCCGTATATGTCTAAACATATAAATATGCTATGGCAAGGTTATGTAATAGGGCTCAAGTCAAGTGTTACCCAGCTTTTCACAGCTGTCATTTTATGTACTGTAAGTCGGGGATTTCCAACCCGCTTAAAAAAACAGATTTATTTTTCTTTTTTTAAGTGCTGACACTGAAAAGCTGGGAATCAGAGACGGTAAAAGGTTGAATCATCAATTTAACTTCAATCATACACACCAAAATCTGCAGCGATCCTAAAACAATGTGAAAATTAGGAGGTCAATATGAATCTTGGGTTAGGTAAAGCAGGTAAATGGTATTCTGTCAAGCTGAGCATGTGTTATTTGCAACATGGCACCAAAATAATATATGGTAAAAATGTAGTAGTGTCAATATCTGGGCTTATAGGTTATTTAATTTAGATAGACATAGTATCAGTGCTTAGTATCGATAGTATCAGCCAATACTTAAGGATCAGGTACATCCCTACATCTCAAACATAAACTATATTTTACCAAAAGTATTTGCTTGTGTGTCTTCACATGCATATGAACTTGAGTGACGTCCCATTCTTAATCCATAGGGTTTAATATGATGTCGGCCCAACCTTTGCAGCTATTACAGCTTCAGCTCTTCTGGAAAGGTTTAGGAGTGTGTTTATGGGAATGTTTGATCGTTCATTGGTGAGGTCAGACACTGATGTTGGACGAGAAGGTCTGGCTCTCAGTCTCCGCTCTAATTCATCCCAAAGGTGTTCTATCAGGTTGAGGTCAGGACTCTGTGCAGGCCAGTCAAGTTCTTCCACACCAAACTCGCTCCTCCATGTCTTTATGGAGCTGCTTTGTGCACTGGTGGGTCATCATGCTGGAACAGGAAGGGGCCGTCCCCAAACTGTCCCCACAAAGTTAACAAGTCTATTGGTCTGCTGAAGCATTAAGCGTTCCTTTCACTGGAGCAAAGAGAAAGAGCTCCTGAAGAACAACCACACACCATAATCCCCCCTCCACCAAACTTTACACTCGGCACAATGCAGTCAGACAAGTACCGTTCTCCTGTCAACCGCCCAACCCAGACTCGTCCATCGGATTGCCAGATGGAGAAGCGTGATTGGTCACTCCAGAGAATACGCCTCCACTGCTCTAGAGTCCAGTGGTGGTGTGCTTTACTCTACTGCATCCGACGTTCTGCATTGTTCTTGGTGATGTAAGGCTTGGATGCAGCTGCTCGGCCATGGAGACCCATTCCATGAAGCTCTCTACGCTCTGTTCTTGAGCTGATCTGAAGACCACATGAAGTTTGGAGGTCTGTAGTGATTGACTCTGTAGAAAGTTGGTGACCTCTGTGCACTATGCTCCTCAGCATCCGCTGACCCGCTCTGTCATTGTACGTGTTCTACCACTTGGTGTCTGAGCTGCTGTCGTTCTCAATCACTTCCACTTTGTTAGAACACCACTGACAGTCCACTGTGGAATATTTAGTAGTGAGGAAACTTCACCACTGGACTTCACAGGTGACGTCCTATCACGGTACCACGCTGGAGTTCACTGAGCTCCTGAGAGACCCACTCTTTACTAATATGTGTAGAAGCAGTCTGCAGGACTAGGTGCTGGTTTTATATATCTGTGGCCATGAAGTGATTGAAACACCTGAGTTTAATGATGTGGATGGGTGAGTGAACACTTTGGAACATGCAATCGTAGAATTGTGAGTTATAGAAATAAACAAACTTGAATTGACTTCATTAGAATACGTACCTCATTTCCACATGAATAAAACACTGTGTAGATTTGATTGATGTAAATTTAATGCAGCCCAATTTCCAGTAAACATAACCTGTGGACGAAGGGAGACTCGCTTCCCTTTTAGAAGCTGTTTTAAATAAAACATCAGAACGTTCCATCAAACAGCTGCGAGACAAATGGCAGCTGAAAGCTTTATTACTGACGGGCCCGTATGCACATTGATGCATTCATCATTTTCTCCGGCCTGTATCATTTCTGCCTCTGTTCTATGTCATATCTGATTTCTTTCTAAAAGGCTTTCAGCTAAACAATGGCGCTCGCCATCAAATCACGTCAGAATTACTGTAATTAGTAGCTTCCGACTGGGAAAAGCCCCGTCGTTCCTGGGCTGTAATTAAAAGTTGGAAGCTCATTCAAGAGGATGCGCGTCATGCTGTGATGAGATGACTGCCTTTCATCTTTTCTTACTACTTACGGGAGCAAATCATGGCAACAGAGTATAGTTTTCATACCTTCGCTTGCGTTTAACTGTCCTATACATTTACAGATTCTAGTACAGTATCTCCACAGGACCCCCACAGGACCACCACAGAGCAGGTACTATTTAGGTGGTGGATCATTCTACTACTTGCTGGACCTTGTAGATGTAAAGTCAGAGACAGTAGCTCATCTGCTGCTGCACAGTGCTTTCTGACTAAAGTTAATATAAACGTTAGCTAAACCAAACCCTCCTAGTCTGTTACCATAACAACACATTATACTAAAGCTGGTTTATTACAGTATATATGGTCATCGTTGTCATTCATCGCTGTCATCACTGACCTCACGTTTAAAGCTGGCGTGAGCTACCCGACACTCCAGCGAGGCGAGAGCTCGGGTCAGTGAAGCTGCTGACTGCAGGATATTTCTGAACAGGCATCTCGACACAAGCCTTAACAAAGACCACCCAGACCACCTAACAACCAGAGCCCGTTGCTAACAACAAACACAGCGCGTGAATAGCGAAGGCTTCCCACTTTTTCTGTGGTTTAATTTTCGGGTGGGACAAATTTACCTGTTTCTGATATTGGGTGGGGATACACCGCCCCCCCCCTCCCCCCCAAGTGTGCCTGATTTGAAAAGGTCAGATTTGACGCATCCACACAGTCCTGAAAAAATCTAATCTGCCTCACATTAAGGCCAAAATCCAGATTTGAATCTGGTAATGTAAACGTAGGCTTTGACCAAGCATGTTCTATTTGAAAAGATCAGATTTGATGCGTCCACACAGCCCTGAAAAGATCAGATTTGATTCATCCACACAGCCCTGAAAAGATCAGATTTGATGCGCCCACACAGCCCTAAAAAGATCAGAATCGATGCATCCACACAGCCCTGAAAAGATCAGATTTGATGCGTCCACACAGCCCTGAAAAGATCAGATTTGATGCGTCCACACAGCCCTGAAAAGATCAGATTTGATGCGTCCACACAGCCCTGAAAAGATCAGATTCGATGCATCCACACAGCCCTGAAAAGATCAGATTTGATGCGTCCACACAGCCCTGAAAAGATCAGATTCGATGCATCCACACAGCCCTGAAAAGATCAGATTCGATGCATCCACACAGCCCTGAAAAGATCAGATTTGATGCGTCCACACAGCCCTGAAAAGATCAGATTTGATGCGTCCACACAGCCCTGAAAAGATCAGATTTGATGCGTCCACACAGCCCTTAAAAAATTCAAACAGTTCTGTGTCACAAACAATCAGATTTAAGTCTGATAATGTGAACGTAGCCTTGACCGAGTGTGGCAGATTTGCAAAGATCAGATTTGACGCATCCACACAGCCCTGAAAAAATGGGCAAAATTCAGATTTGAGTCACTTCGGCCTGTTAAATGTGTAGACAGTCTAATTTCATCTCTTAGACTCGTGCATTCACAAACACCCGCTCACTAGAAAAGACCAAACAACATATTTCTGATGTTACTGTGAAGGAAAAAGTCCATTATTTCTTTCTGTCTTCTTTATTTACTTTCTCTTCCTCGCGGGTTAAAGATCAGACTCGGTTCCTCAGGGCAGAGAAATACATCAGCGGATCTACAAACAGCGCGGAGAAAAAACACGGAGGTGTGATAAGAACCGCCGCGGCTGTGTGCGAGCATATATCTTCTGTTTTTAGCCGCTCTCCACATAGGTCACTGTCACCGCGCCGTCATCCATCAATCTGAGTTTAATTCAATCACTCAGAGAGTCGCTAACACGCATGAGGGGTTCCGAAGCCCCCCCCCCGGGATTAAGAGAGTCCAGCGCTCCATCTGCTAGGAGAGAGAGAGCGTGAGCGCGAGCGAGAGAGAGGTGTGACAACACGACTGCAACTGACCAAAACAGGCAACAGATTGCTTGCCGCCCACACAAGCTCACCCCGACGTGCGATAGCCACTGAGATGCAATAGCAGAGAAACAGCAACATGGATAGAGAGAGAGAGAGAGAGAGAGAGAGAGAGAGAGAGAGAGAGAGAGAGAGAGAGAGAGAGAGAGAGAGAGGGAGAGAGAGATAAAGAGAGAGAGAGAGAGAGAGAGAGAGAGAGAGAGAGAGAGAGAGAGAGAGAGAGAGAGAGAGAGAGAGAGAGTAAAGAGAGAGAGAGAGAGAGGGAGAGAGAGAGAGAGAGAGAGAGAGAGAGAGAGAGTAAGAGAGAGAGATAAAGAGAGAGAGAGAGAGGGAGAGAGAGAGAGAGAGAGACAGAGACAGAGAGAGAGAGAGAGAGAGAGAGAGAGAGACAGAGACAGAGAGAGAGAGAGAGATAAAAAGACTATAATGCATCATTTTTTGAGCTCACTGTTTAAAAAACTCTCTCATTCTCAAATACTACTGATATCTAAACCTCTCTAGTGATCAAGATTCTGATCACTATTATGATGATTACTAGAGAGATGCTGATCACTAGAGAGATGCTGATTACTAGAGAGATGCTGATCACTAGAGAGATGCTGATCACTAGACAGATGCTGATCACTAGAAAGATGTGGATCACTAGAGAGATGCTGATCACTAGAGAGATGCTGCTGATCACTAGAGAGATGCTGATCACTAGAGAGATGCTAATTAATAGAGAGATGCTGATTACTAGAGAGATGCTGATTACTAGAGATGCTGATTACTAGAGAGATGCTGATTACTAGAGAGATGCTGATCACTAGAGAGATGCTGATCACTAGAGTGATGCTGATCAATAGAGAGATGCTGATCACTAGAGAGATGCTGATCACTAGAGAGATGCTAAACACTAGAGAGATGCTGATTACTAGAGAGATGCTGATTACTAGAGAGATGCTAAACACTAGAGAGATGCTGATTACTAGAGAGATGCTGATCACTAGAGTGATGCTGATCACTAGAAAGATGCTGATCACTAGAGAGATGCTGATTACTAGAGAGATGCTGATCACTAGAGTGATGCTGATCACTAGAGAGATGCTGATCACTAGAGTGATGCTGATCACTAGAGAGATGCTGATCACTAGAGAGATGCTGATCACTAGAAAGATGCTGATCACTAGAGTGACGCTGATTACTAGAGAGATGCTGAGCACTAGAGAGATGCTGATCACTAGAAAGATGCTGATCACTACAGTCATGCTGATCACTAGAGAGATGCTGATTACTAGAGATGCTGATTACTAGAGAGATGCTGAACACTAGCGAGATGCTGATCACTAGAGAGATGCTGATTACTAGAGATGCTGATCACTAGAGTGATGCTGATTACTAGAGAGATGCTGATCACTAGAGTGATGCTGATTACTAGAGAGATGCTGAACACTAGAGTGATGCTGATCACTAGAGAGATGCTGATTACTAGAGAGATGCTGATTACTAGAGATGCTGATCACTAGAGAGATGCTGATTACAAGAGAGATACTGAACACTAGAGAGATGCTGATTACTAGAGAGATGCTGATCACTAGAGAGATGCTGATTACTAGAGAGATGCTGTTTACTAGAGAGATGCTGTTTACTAGAGAGATGCTGATCACTAGAGAGATGCTGATTACTAGAGAGATACTGAACACTAGAGTGATGCTAATCACTAGAGAGATGCTGATTACTAGAGAGATGCTGATTACTAGAGAGATGCTGATTACTAGAGAGATGCTGATTACAAGAGAGATGCTGATTACTAGAGAGATGCTGTTTACTAGAGAGATGCTGATCACTAGAGAGATGCTGATTACTAGAGAGATGCTGTTTACTAGAGAGATGCTGATCACTAGAGAGATGCTGATCACTAGAGAGATGCTGATCACTAGAGAGATGCTGATCACTAGAGAGATGCTGATTACTAGAGAGATGCTGTTTACTAGAGAGATGCTGATCACTAGAGAGATGCTGATTACTAGAGAGATGCTGAACACTAGAGAGATGCTGATCACTAGAGAGATGCTGATCACTAGAGAGATGCTAAACACTAGAGAGATGCTGAACACTAGAGAGATGCTGATTACTAGAGAGATGCTGATTACTAGAGAGATGCTGATCACTAGAGAGACGCTGATCACTAGAGAGATGCTGATTACTAGAGAGATGCTGTTTACTAGAGAGATGCTGATCACTAGAGAGATGCTGATTACTAGAGAGATGCTGATTACTAGAGAGATGCTGTTTACTAGAGATGCTGATCACTAGAGAGATGCTGATCACTTGAGAGATGCTGATTACTAGAGAGATATTGATCACTAGAGTGATGCTGATCACTAGAGTGATGCTGATTACTAGAGAGATGCTGATCACTAGAGAGATGCTGATCACTAGAGAGATGCTGATCACTAGAGTGATGCTGATCACTAGAGTGATGCTGATCACTAGCTGATCCAAGCTATTATTAGCAACAAGCCCAAAAGCCTTGGCATGGGGTCAGCGCGTCACTGCCCTGGGCAGCGTTTACACTTCTGTGATGGAGCTTTAACACAGAAAACTACTTAAAGCCACATATGCTGCCTTCAGAAATACGCTTTTCCAAGGGACGTCCTGCATTTCTCAGCTAGACAATGCAAAAACACATGCTCCCCACATTACAAAGGCATGAACTGGTTCTGAAATCAAAAATCAACCACCTACAAGGTCGACCACAAAGCAGTTTCCAAAAGAAAATATGATTATAAACATAATGCAATGATATGCAAAGAATTTAAACCCAATGTTTAACTGGAAATAATACAAAGACAATAATACACATGTTAAAATATATGGGTGTTTTAAATTTAATGCCAGCAACACTTTTTTAAAGAGCTGGGACAGAAGCAATGGATGCTGGTAATACTGTGTAATGATAAACATGCAACATCTCACAACTAGTTAGTTTCATTCGTAACAGGTCAGTAACATGAGTGGATATAAAAGAGAGGCGGCCAGAGAGGCGGCGTCTCTCAGAAGAAGCTGTCATGTCATGGGAGCCCCGTCTGCAACACTCACAGTGCTCACAGTCAGAGCAGACCCTCACCACTCCACCACCCACTACACTCACAGTGCTCAGTCTCACAGTCAGAGCAGACCCTCACCACTCCACGACCCCCAACACTCACAGTGCTCAGTCTCACAGTCAGAGCAGACCCTCACCACTCCACGACCCCCAACACTCACAGTGCTCAGTCTCACAGTCAGAGCAGACCCTCACCACTCCACCACCCACTACACTCACAGTGCTCAGTCTCACAGTCAGAGCAGACCCTCACCACTCCACCACCCACTACACTCACAGTGCTCAGTCTCACAGTCAGAGCAGATCCTCACCACTCCACCACCCACTACACTCACAGTGCTCAGTCTCACAGTCAGAGCAGACCCTCACCACTCCACCACCAACTACACTCACAGTGCTCAGTCTCACAGTCAGAGCAGACCCTCACCACTCCACCACCCACTACACTCACAGTGCTCAGACTCACAGTCAGAGCAGACCCTCACCACTCCACCACCCACTACACTCACAGTGCTCAGTCTCACAGTCAGAGCAGACCCTCACCACTCCACCACCCACTACACTCACAGTGCTCAGTCTCACAGTCAGAGCAGACCCTCACCACTCCACCACCCACTACACTCACAGTGCTCAGACTCACAGTCAGAGCAGACCCTCACCACTCCACCACCCACTACACTCACAGTGCTCAGTCTCACAGTCAGAGCAGACCCTCACCACTCCACGACCCACTACACTCACAGTGCTCAGTCTCACAGTCAGAGCAGACCCTCACCACTCCACCACCCACTACACTCACAGTGCTCAGACTCACAGTCAGAGCAGACCCTCACCACTCCACCACCCACTACACTCACAGTGCTCAGTCTCACAGTCAGAGCAGACCCTCACCACTCCACGGCCCCCAACACTCACAGTGCTCAGTCTCACAGTCAGAGCAGACCCTCACTACTCCACCACCCACTACACTCACAGTGCTCAGTCTCACAGTCAGAGCAGACCCTCACCACTCCACGGCCCCCAACACTCACAGTGCTCAGTCTCACAGTCAGAGCAGACCCTCACTACTCCACCACCCACTACACTCACTGCGCATGTCCAAAGCCACCGCTGACTTCGCCCCTAACTACAGAGCAGGATGTAAATATAAATGGGTCTTAGAGAGATAGATATTGATCTCAGAGGGAAATTCTTCAGTGTTTCTCAGGCGATTTCAAAGACAACTAAAAAAGAATCCACAGAAGAAGCTCATTTATTCAGAGTTTATTTGCAGTTATAACATATTTAGAGTGTTTTTACTCACTTTTTACTCTCCCACAACGTTATTCCTTCAAATACACGTAAATAGACCATTATGCAAATTAGGCGATTACGTCATTTAGGACTTCTAGCCACTTTTAGGACAGTCAATAGCTAATTTCCTTACTGAGGAGTTGGCAACAGTGGGACTGGGTTGGATTCCCGGTCCGGGTGGTTCTGTGTGGAGTGTGTATGTTCTCTCCGTGTTTGAGTGGGTTCCTCTGGGTTCTCCGGTTTCCTCCCACATTCCAAACACATGCATGTTAGGATCCTCACTCTAAACTGCCTGTAGGTGTGAGTGTATGTGTGAGTGTGTGTTGGCCATGCGATGGATGGCGACCTGTCCATAGTGTACCTCGCCCTGGAGTGATGGCGCTGGGATTGGCTCCAGCCCACCTGTGACCCCGCCCAGCGGGATGAAGCGGAAGTTAATGGATGGATGGTTCAAAACCACAAAGCGTGCTTCACGTTGTTACATCAACACAAGTCAGTCTATATTTCTGACAGTGACTGTGTGAAAAGTGAAGGTGTCACTCTTATTCCGGTGAAGAATCTGGATTCCCGGAATGGCCCGGAATCAGACCGGAGTTAACAGGAATGTGCTCATCTTTTACAACGCACCGGAACACTGAAAAAAAAATCCCCACAACTGTGTTTATTCCTAATTAAAGCCGACTCCCATTTACTTACACCAAACTCACCAGGGCACACATCAATTAGAGGACTTCGCACATCCGTCTGCACACCTTCCCTTCGTCACCAGGCCTTAATTAATATCACTCTGTTAGAACTTCAGTCACACTGCGCTGGCGATGGCGGTGTTGGGAATATTTTTATATGGCGTCTGTTAAAAGCGTATGTTTACAGATGGGTCCACGGAATGCTACAGAGATCTCAGAAAAGACCAGGGTTTCGTGACACCCGTGGTTTGGGGTTTATGGCTCAACAGATCATGCTGGGTTTACAGTAGGAGGCTCAAGAACAAGACCCAAGCCGAGGAGATAATGACGTGACCAGGTGGACCACATGGACCAGATGGAAAATGAAGGCGGACCTATTAAAGACAATGCAGTCGGATACACCATTGAGACCAGGTTTGGAGAGCTCTCAGAACGTCTGTACCGCGGGAGACTAAGAATAAGGTCTATACTCTGATCCGGTCTCTCTCTTCAGTCTGACTGCAAGAAAGAAGTTACGACAGCTTTGAGTATCTATGGTAGTATATATATATATATATATATATATATATATATATATATATATACATATATATATATATATATATATATATATATATATATATATATATACACTGATATATATAAGGTACATAACTTTCTCTTTGCTCTTCCTGAGGTATTGATTGTCCCCCCGCCTGTTGAACGCTGTTGAAGGACTGACCATCAGGGCCTCCTCCCCACCAATCACCAGCCAGCTCTCCTGTCCATCTGTGTCAACTGCTACACCCTCAGTTACATCACTGTAGGATAGGATGGGACTGTTTCAGCTCACACCCACTTTACATAAAGACTCAGTCAGAGTCTGCCTCAGTCAGAGTCTGCCTCAGTCAGAGTCTGCCTCTATCTGTGCAGCTTCTAAATCTTTGCTATCCAGATTTCAAACAGAGACTCTTTTCTTTGGTGTTTAGTTTATTAAACTGTAAATACTGTTTGACCAGAGGAGGATGGGTCTCCCCTTATGAGTCTTGGTTCCTCCCAAGGTTTCTTCCTCCAGTCTGAGGGAGTTTTTCCTCACCACTGTTGCCCCTGGCTTGCTCACTGGGTGATATATATGTTGTAACTGTTTTCAAAACTCGGTAAATCTGCTTTGACACAACATCGTTGACTATCGTTATCATGTATGTGTGCAGGAAAAAGTGAATGAAGGTAACTCCCAGTTACAAAAGCTCAAACAAATAAGCGCCGCCTACCCAGATGAACAGCTTTGCGTGTCATCTTCTCCTGTGTCTGAGACTTAGGAGAGCGTAAAACAGTGGTAAACGCTGACATTACTGCGAGAGAGAGAGAGATTGCTTTCCCTCAAAAGCCTCGACCCTACAGCATTAGATGCTTCTGCATGGCTGGCTTGAGCAGCTTAATGTCTGATTGAGCCATAGAGAAGCAATCTGACTCCAGAGCTTAGTGCTGTGGCCGTGACGTTTGGCCTGTGAGCGCGAGTGAAGAGTGGGTGTTTGTTTTAACTGGATTAAAGAGAACGCGACGGCAGCCCTGATCACTGAGACAGATTGGGACTACGGGGGATTATAGCCAACGAAGACACTCAGATACACGAAGAAACAGACGCGGTAGGTAAAGTGCAATTAACCTCTAAGGCTCTGAGGGTACATAGACGGTCCCAGACTTCAGTTCACGACTCTCAGAACGTATATATTGGCAGCCTAATATTAGAATAGCAGTCATAGTTACTGAATAAGTCCCGAAGGTCTGGTGGTTACACAGTAAAATGTCAGACAGACAGAATGAAGACAGAAGAGGTGGAAGAGAATCTGAGGAAGAGAGAAAGCAGGCGGAGAAGGAGAGGGAGGTGTGATTAATGAGAAACGGCCTTATAAATGTCACACTGAGTATATATTTGTATTATGGAAATGAGCCTGTGTTATCATTGAACATTTATTTATATATTCATTTGAACGCTCTACTGGCTAACAAGAGGTAGGATAAGGTACATCTCCTGATATGCAAGTCATCTAAATCCTTTATCAAACTAAAAATAATACAAGGACCACATAGCAAATGTGGAAAAATACCCATCCATCTATTCTATTTAGCTTTATCCTGCTAGTTGGGGGAGCTAGTTGGCTGCTTGGGGGGAGCTGGAGCCAATCCCAGCGTCACCTGTTGAAGGCAAAGTACACCGTGGACAGGTCACCAGTCCAGTGCTTGGCCAACACACACTCACACCTACAGGCAGTTTAGAGTGAGGATCCTAACATGCATGTGTTTGGACTGTGGGAGGAAACCGGAGTACCCGGAGGAACCCACTCAAACACGGAGAGAACATACACACTCCACACAGAACCACCCAGACCGGGAATCCAACCCAGATCATCTTACTGTGAGGAGACAGTGCTGACCACTACACCACCATACTGACCACTACACCACCATACTGACCACTACACCACCATATTAACCACTACACCACCATACTAACCACTACACCATCATACTAACCACCACACCACCGTACTAACCACTACACCACCATACTAACCACTACACCACCATACTAACCACTACACCACCATACTAACCACTACACCACCATACTAACCACTACACCACCATACTAACCACCACACCACCGTACTAACCACTACACCACCATACTAACCACTACACCACCATACTGACCACTACACCACCATACTAACCACTACACCACCGTACTAACCACTACACCACCGTACTAACCACTACACCACCATACTAACCACTACACCACCATACTAACCACTACACCACCGTACTAACCACTACACCACCGTACTAACCACTACACCACCGTACTAACCACTACACCACCGTACTAACCACTACACCACCATACTAACCACTACACCACCGTACTGACCACTACACCACCGTACTAACCACTACACCACCGTACTAACCACTACACCACCGTACTGACCACTACACCACCATACTAACCACTACACCACCGTACTGACCACTACACCACCGTACTGACCACTACACACCATACTAACCACTACACCACCATACTAACCACAACACCACCATACTAACCACTACACCACCATACTAACCACTACACCACCGTACTAACCACTACACCACCGTACTGACCACTACACCACCTTACTGACCACTACACCACCGTACTGACCACTACACCACCATACTAACCACTACACCACCATACTAACCACAACACCACCATACTAACCACAACACCACCATACTAACCACTACACCACCATATTAACCACTACACCACCATACTGACCACTACACCACCATACTAACCACTACACCACCATACTGACCACTACACCACCGTACTGACCACTACACCACCGTACTAACTACTACACCACCGTACTAACCACTACACCACCATACTAACCACTACACCACCGTACTGACCACTACACCACCATACTAACCACTACACCACCATACTAACCTCTACACCACCATACTAACCACTACACCACCATACTAACCACTACACCACCATACTAACCACTACACCACCATACTAACCACTACACCACCGTGCTGCTGGAGTCAGCTTTATAAATAGGAATAAACACAGTTGTGGGGCCAGTGATAGAATTTTTGTCTCACTGTTTTGTCTCAGAACGTTCTAAAACATCTGTACATTCTTATTAACTCTGGCGTGATTCCGTGCCATTCCAGTAATCCAGAAAAGGTTCTTCACTGGAATAAGAGTGACACCTTATCTGTTCAAAGTGTCAGTGTCAGACATAAAGACCGACTTGTGTTGATGTAACAACTTCTTAATAACTCCTACAGCAGAGTCACGAGTCAACACTGCAGGTGTTCCTGCTGCACTGTATGTGGGAGATGTGCGACGTTCCATGGTTTTGAACCTTGAGTTTAAAAAGTTAAAACCCGTCAACTCCTTTGCAGTCGTCATAGCACAGGAGCACTGGTCATCAGTAACAAATATTGACCAACCAGTACTGACCAGTCAGTATCAAGGATGCCTAATGAGTCAATTAAGAATGTTCATTAACTCCAGGATTATTTCATATCATTCCAGGAATCCAGGTGTAGCAAATCAGAGCACTCAGAAGCAGAAGGTGAGATCCATGAGCAGACTGGTTTATTGAATGACAACCAGAGAATGTAGAAATGAGGTATACCTGGACAGGGGCTTGGATAAGATAACCAAGAAACAAGGTAACCCGGAAACCAGGGCAGGTAGCAGGTTAGCTGTGGGAGAAGGTCGAGTAGAATAGATGGGAAGCAGCCATAGATGGAAACTCTGACTAGAGTTGTTGGTGTTGTTTTCCCGTCTAAGCAGTGAATAGAGCGCCCCCCTCTGGAGTAGTGTTTTCCAGGATTAAAGTTCTGTCCGAGCCATTCATAGAACAGATCCCCTCAGCTGTAACTTTTTCTCTGGGATAGAAATCCTGTCTGAGCAGTTTGTAGAACCCCTTTTTCAAGGGTAACGTTAAAGAGCCGGCCAGGCTCGCCCATGGACCAGCGAGCTTCACAGAGAGAGTGTAGGCTGGCCAGACTTCCTGTTGGTGAGACGTAGAGCAGAGACAGTGGGGAGTTGACTGAAGGACCAGAGAGAGAGTTCACAGTAACGCTGAGGGTCTTGACAGAGCTTGACTGGGGAGACGAGAAGAGTTGACTTGACCTGGTTTGAACAGAGAGACAACAGGAGGCCTGGTGTGTACGCAAGAGTGTACATTCAATCCCATACACTGAGAGGAGAGTGAGGAGAGTATTTAAAGGCTGAGTGCCGGGAGCGACAGTTGTGTGTGTGTAATCAGCACCAGGTGCATGTGTTCTAGGCTACCTAGTACTCCGGAGACAGAGACCTCTGGTGGCGCTGAGCAGTAGTGCTTACACCAGGTTTCCTCACCAGGATAAAGGCCCCACTATCGCCTCATTCTGCCGTGGATGTATGGAACGCATGGCCCCGTGCAGCAGCAAGCTTAAAAGCTTTCGTCCACATAAAGTCCCATGTATGCTACTCTATGCTGGCGCCACATTGGTGTCAGAAGTGGGATCACCCCCCTAGCAGACTGCAGGGAAATTACAAACTCATCAGCAAACCTGTGGAGAGAACTGACCCTGCCCCAGGAGAAGGACAGCAACGACAGCGGTCGAGGCATCACAATGAGGCTCGTCAGCAGATCTTGGGCAGTGCGTGTGTGGCTGAGAGTGCATACCCCTAGTGTGTGTGTGTTTATGTGTGTGTACTCACTAGGACAGTGGATACTCATTTGTCTGTGGATGCACAAGTGTGGCCATGCAGGGGTCGAGTGTGGAGCACCATGGAAGGCATCTCAGCAGCAGAAACACTTGAAGTATATAAACAGATGCAGCTGTTGGTCTAAAACTGTATAGTTGTGTGTACTGTGACCTTTTATGACCTGCAGTTCTAGATTTTGGTCCAAATCTTTGTCTTTCTATGTCCGTCCGACCTTCAGCTCAGGTCACCTTGTGGTTCTTAGTGGTCTTACACATATACTTTAATCCAAAACCAGCTTCAAGGATGAGGTAAAATCAGCATGTGTCTAAAACTTGGTGTGCGTTCAGATGCCTTTTCGAACTCCCTAAAAATAGTAATTGTTTACACTGAAAGGAGAATTCCACCAAAATTTCAGCTTAAATCAGTTCATTCAGAGTGGGTTTGGTGTGACATGGTTTAGATGTGTAGATGTGTACACCGGTTTCCTCCCACAGTTCAAACACATGCATGTTAGGTTGAACCTCACTCTAAACTGCCCATAGGTGGAGTGTGTGGCATGAGTGTGTGTTGGCCATGCACCGGGCTGGCGACCCTGCCTTCGCCTAATAATGC
>CM038716.1:40918873-41181373 GCA_021613375.1 Megaleporinus macrocephalus | reverse complement strand
CAGCGATGTTTACTCTTCTCAGCGGCAACGTGCACGCGCTCACTGTTTACACCACATGACCACATCCAGCAGCACAAACAGGAGAGTTTGAAGACCTACCTTTAGCCGAGTGGACGGGGGGCAGTCCGAGCGCGAGACAGAGCAGAAGCGCGAGGATGCCGTTAGGAGTCTTCATAGCGCTCCGAAACAACAACAACAACAACAGCAGACAAACAACAAACAACAACAAAGCAGCGAAATGTTTCGGTTCCGATCCCCTCTCTCTCTCTCACGCGCGCGCGCGCACACACACACTCTCTCACACTCTCCTCCTGCGCGCGCGAGAGGCTGTGCTGCGCCGCTCTGAAGAGACCCACACGCGAGAGCGCGAGACACTCTGGACCGGAGCGTGACGTCGAAGGGAGGGGGGGCGAGAGGGAGGGCGCGTGCGTGCGCGCGCGCGTGCACATTCTATCTGCTCCACTGACCATACAGGAGCTCCACTTACAGACTGTAGTTCATCTGATTCTCTGTATTCTTTATTACTCTGTTCTTTAATGATCAGGACCCCCACAGGACCACCACAGAGCAGATACTATTTTGGTGGTGGATCATTCTCAGCACTGCAGTGACACTGACATGGTGGTGGTGTGTTAGTAAGTGTGTTGTGCTGGTGTGAGTGGATCAGACACAGCAGTGCTGCTGCTGCTGGAGTGTTTAAACACCTCCTCAGTGTCACTGCTGGACTGAGAATCGTCCACCAACCAAAACTATCCAGACAGCAGTGTCCTGTGGGCGGCGTCCTGTGTCCACTGATGAAGGACTAGAGGAACACAAACTGTGCAGCAGCAGATGAGCTACTGTCTCTGACTTTACATCTACAAGGTGGACCAGCAAGTAGTAGGAGTGTCTAATAGAGTGGACAGTGAGTGGACACAGTGTTTATAGTGTGACATTTTAATAATAATAATAATAATAATAATAATAATAATAATAATAATAATAATAATAAACAGTAACTGCATATTAAACTGTGTGTTTTCTCTGTAGAGGACGTGTTCACCCAAAACTATCATGACTGACTGGAGTGTGACTTAGAAGCACTCCCTGTTTTCAGCACCACGGAGAGCACCACAGCACAGCAGCCCACATTCACTCAGAGTACATTCAGCCTTATGTGTATGGGAGCCAATTTAAAGGGGAATTCCACCAAATTCTGAATAATGTCTGAGTTCTGAAGATGTAAGCAGAGCCATTTGGAAATGGTTGATTGTATATGCCTCACAGTGCCTCAGACATCAGGCAGTGGATTCATATCCTTGCACTTACTTGCTATGAGTGACTTTAAAGTGGTGGACGTCTGGTTCCATTCACTACTACTGTGAACTTAGTAATGTTATCATTCTCAGTGACTTTGTTTACATATAACCAATTTAATTAAGTTCAGGTGTTGAAAAACTCTCTCTTTAAAGTCAGATCACATTTTCAAAACTCAAAATCCTTAATATTTACACCCCTTACACTTACACACAACCACCACAGCTACCAGAACGATGGACTATGTGGAGAAATCCAGCGTTCCAGGCTGTGAAGAGAACGTCACCACTTTTCATTCCTTCCCAACAAAAAACCCAACTGTCAGAGCTACATGTTCATCTTTAAACCAGCCTGAAGATCCTCTTCTCCACATTCTTCATCTAATGTTCCACCTTAAACACTGCAGCTAGAGAGTAACTGCAGCTCCGTTTAAGGTGGATTCCCAAAACAAGCTGCTGAACTTCAGCTCCCACATCTTCAACAGAATCCTGAACAACGTTAACTCTGCAGTCTGTACATTTCACTCCGGACACTTTCTCCAACACTCGGACACCATGGAGCAGCTTCAGCTCAGCGTTCAACACTGAAGAGACTGAAGAGACGAGCAGCTCCACCTTTATTAGCACCACAACCTCAACAGTGACTGGAAGTAGCAGCCATGCTGTGTGAGTGGATCACTGTGTGCTGGTTGAAGCAGATCATCTTAAACTGAAAGTTTCACAGAGACACCTTTAATCTACTTTGTGTTTGATGTTCAGATCAATATAACTAACTAAATAGGTTCATTTTGTTTGGTCTATGTCTCATTGTAAAGGAGCCAATCAGAGCACAGCTCATCTAAATACTGCTTCTATGGCTTCTTTAAGGTGATATGCTGACAGACAACCAACTTACAGGATGTCAGGCAGATATGTGGTACACAGTCTCTCTCCGTGTTAAGATAAATGGTATTAATGAAGGTAATTATGTGAGATTATGTTATGAGACTCTATGAAGACGTGTTCAGTGACTGTATGGAACGTGTTGTTTTATTTAATGGATTAAAACATTTTAAATGTCTGCTGTTTGCCGTCATTAACTCTGGCCACGGGGAGCTACGCAGAACAATACAGCCTGTAATGAAGACGCAGCATCGCTCCAGTGACGAGCTGAGGGCCTGGAAATCGTTAACATCATTTAGGCTGAAATCTCTGTCGGCTGCACTGTACGATTCAGAGAATCACCATCTGTCATTAATATGGAGTTAATAAATAAATAATAATAGTTTTATTATAATGTACAATAATATAATGATTTAATATTAATATAATACTAGAATATTATTATAATATATAGTAACATACATTACAATTAATATGGATTAAATGATTATAATATCATATACAAAGCGTTTATTTATTTTTAAACATGTGTTTAAACTATACACTATGTATGAAATGTGCATTAGAATTGGAGCTTATTATTATTATTATTATTATTTTATTATTATTTATTTATTTATTATTATTATTTTATTTGTATTATTATTATTTATTTATTTATTTATTTATTTATTTATTTATTTATTATTATTATTATTTGTATTATTTTTATTTATTTATTTATTTATTTATTTATTTATTTATTTATTATAATTGGGACTAGGGGTAGTGGTAGTGTTAGTTATGGCACAGTGAGCCTGTGTTCCTATGTGCTCTTTCTTTAGGCTCTGTCTCCCTCTGCTGTTAGAACAGTAGACCTGCCCTCACTAACACTCAATCAAATCTTCACAGCAATGTTGAACATCAGTATCTGACCTCACTAATACTCAATCAAATCTTCACAGCAATGTTCAACATCAGTACCTGACCTCACTAATACTCAATCAAATCTTCACAGCAATGTTGAACATCAGTATCTGACCTCACTAACACTCAATCAAATCCTCACAGCAATGTTCAACATCAGTATCTGACCTCACTAATACTCAATCAAATCTTCACAGCAATGTTGAACATCAGTATCTGACCTCACTAATACTCAATCAAATCTTCACAGCAATGTTCAACATCAGTACCTGACCTCACTAATACTCAATCAAATCCTCACAGCAATGTTCAACATCAGTATCTGACCTCACTAATACTCAATCAAATCTTCACAGCAATGTTGAACATCAGTATCTGACCTCACTAATACTCAATCAAATCCTCACAGCAATGTTCAACATCAGTACATGACCTCACTAATACTCAATCAAATCTTCACAGCAATGTTGAACATCAGTATCTGACCTCACTAATACTCAATCAAATCCTCACAGCAATGTTCAACATCAGTATCTGACCTCACTAATACTCAATCAAATCTTCACAGCAATGTTGAACATCAGTATCTGACCTCACTAATACTCAATCAAATCTTCACAGCAATGTTGAACATCAGTATCTGACCTCACTAATACTCAATCAAATCTTCACAGCAATGTTGAACATCAGTATCTGACCTCACTAATACTCAATCAAATCTTCACAGCAATGTTGAACATCAGTATCTGACCTCACTAATACTCAATCAAATCTTCACAGCAATGTTGAACATCAGTATCTGACCTCACTAATACTCAATCAAATCTTCACAGCAATGTTGAACATCAGTATCTGACCTCACTAATACTCAATCAAATCTTCATGTTTTTATGGCTTTAGACACTAGAACTAATTCTCTAGTGGGACTCTGTGGTCCTGTGCTGATTAGAGATGCTAACGAGGTTCTCGCACCACTCTGGAGTTCTGTTAACGGTGGAGCTAAAATTTGAGCTGCTCTGGTTTCAACTCAGAGATCAAGACCTTCACACCGTGCAGCAGACGGCTAACGCAGACTCTCTGCTCTGAACGAGAAGATTAAACTGAAACCCTGAGCTGAAACCTCACCGTCTGAGACGTGACACATTACAACGTCCTGAAAAGACATTCGAACCCGGAAAAAGTTTTACAAAGTTCCGGAAAATGAAGATATTGAGATGAGCACTGTCCTGACTGTATCTGACCAAAATCATGAGCACTGTTTATTGTATGTTCATATGGGCTAGACAAAATGATTGGCACCCTCAACTTAATATTTGGTTGCACATCCTTCTTTCCTGCTCCAGGTCTCTCATATTTGAAGGGTGTCTTCTCCCAACAGCAATTTTAAGATCTCTCCACAGGTGTTCAATGGGATTTAGATCCGGACTCATTGCTGGCCTCTTCAGAACTCTCAAGCACTTTGTTTCCATCCATTTCTGGGTGCTTTTTGAAGAGTGTTTGGGGTCATTGTCCTGCTGGAAGACCCATAACCTAGAACGCAAACCCAGCTTTCTTACATTGCGACCCAAAATCCTTTGGTAATCTTCAGATTTCATGATGCTTTGCAGTCAGTCAAGACACCCAGTTCCAGAGGCAGCAAGACAACTCTAAAACATCTTGGAACCTCCACCATATTTGGCTGTGGGTGCTGTGTTCTTCTCTTAGTAGGCCTTATTTCATTTTCGGTAAACAGTAGAATGATCTTGATCTTGGTCTTATCTGTCCACTAGAGGTTCTCCCAGAAGGATTTTGGCTTACACAAGTACATCAATTTCTCCGTCCACGTCCACGGAGATCAGCTACAGTGTCATGGGTTGTAAACTTCATGATTATGTTCCACACTGTGGACAAAGGAACATCAGGATCTCTGGAGATGGGCTTGTAACCTTTAAATAGTTGATACTTTCCACAATTTTGCTTCTCAAGTCCTCAGACAGTTCTCTTCTCCTCTTTCTGTTCTCAATGCTTAGTGTGGCACACATTATGATGCAAAGACTGACTCAACTTCTCTCCTCTTTATCTGGTTTCAGATGGGATTTTCATATTGCCCACACCTGTTATTAGCCACACGCCAGTTTAAACAAGCACCACGTGCTTAAAACAAAATTTTGTTATGTATAAACTAAAAACAAGATGATTTCAACATATAAGATAAAAAAAAGTTAAATAAAAGTAAGAATAAAATATAATTGCAATACATACAACATACCTAAATATAAAATATAGATATAGAAACACTGACAGGGTGTATTATGACTGTAAACCTTATTAAATAATATTGTTGATACATATCTTCAACTCTGGAATGTTGGTGGGTCTCCACATATGAGCTACTTCTACAACACTGCTATAGGATTAAGGCCAAGACTTTGAATCGGTCATTCTAAAACTTAAACTTTATTCTATCTGGAGCGACTTGTGTGCTGAGGGCCGCTATCTTGCTCTCTTCACGGACAGATGTTTTCTGGTGTAGATCAGAATTCATTGCTCCTTCAATGATGGTGAGCCGTCCTGGCCCAGATACAGCAGAATAGGCCCGAACCTGATACTACCACCACCATGTTTCACAGATAGGATAAGGTTCTTATGTCTTTTCTCTACACCCTGATACTTCTTATATGATCTCATCTGTGCACAAAGCATCTCAGGTCTTCCACAAGGCAAATGAGCAGCTGTTGTCTTTGTGGAGAGCAGTGAGTTTCTTCTTGCAACCCTGCCATTCACACCACTGTTATTCAGAGCTCTCCTGATGGTGGACTCAGGAACATCAGCATTAGTCGCTGTAAGAGAGGCCTTAGAGGTGTGTCTGGGTTCCTTTGTGACCTTGGAGACTGTTACACATTTTGCTCTTGGAGGGATCTTTATTGGTTGACCATCTCTGGGGAATGTAACAGTGGTCTTGAATTTCTAACATCTATCCATCCATTATCTTCAGCTTTATCCTACTACACAGGAGCCAATCCCAGTGTCATTGGGCGAGGGTGGGGTACTCCATGGACAGGTCACCAGTCCACTGCATGGCAAACACACACTCAAGCACACACTTACACCTACGGGCAGTTTAGAGTGAGGATCCTAACATGCTTGTGTTTGGACTGTGGGAGGAAACCGGAGTACCCGGAGGAACCCACTCAAACACAGAGAGACCATAAACACTCCACACAGAACCACCCGGACCGGGAATCCAACCCAGATCATCTTACTACGGGTAATTGTATTATGTCCATCATCATATAATAAGATCAATGCATTTTACCTTCTCCTCATAGCAACTGAAACTCAACACTTAAAACTAGAGATGGACCGATCAGCATTTTTGAGACCGATTACGATCGCCGATCACCTTTCAGTACGATCGGCCGATAGCCGATACCAATCGAGGGCGGGGCTATATGCCACGGCAGGGCTACGTGTAGTTATTAGCGCAAGCAAGTCATGAAACATAATCCAAACTGGTTTATTACCATTTATAACGAGCTCATATGAAACAGCATAATATTTTTAACTAAATTAACAGTAAATAAACAAAGTACATCAAACAAATATCTCCAATACTGCAATTATTAAATTTAGTCCCTTAATTTAAAACTAAAAAAGATAATTAAATAAATACAGTAAAAACTGGAGTCATTAAACTCAGATTCTGTTATTTTAAACTAAAACTGTAATCATTAAATGTAGAATAATGAATTACTGCTGCTGTTCTGTTCGTACCGGTCAGATCTGGTCTGTACGGGTTTCTGGGTGGTGTACTCTAAAAACCGTATCAGATTTATAGTGTTAAATGTCTTTGTCTTGGTTCTCCAACGAGACATGCTGATTTTACACATTTTAAAAACGCTCTGGATGAGTCTGCTTCATATACGGCAACAAGCTGCCGGACGGACGCAACGCAAAGGTAAACTGTTCTCGCGAGGCGCGTCGCTTTAGTCAGTCTGTGTAAAATGAAAGGGTATGTGTTTCCACCTAGTGGTTCAGATAGGAATTGCAGGGAGCTGGCCGGAGGGGGTTTCAACGAAACGCTAGCTGGAAATACAAAATCGGCTAAATTGGAGAAATATCGGCCAATCACCAATCACAGATTTTGATTAAAAATCGTCTGATACCGATACATTACCTATCGATCTTTCCATCTCTAATCAAAACTAAGGCCAAAACAGAAGTATTAACAGACATGAGTCTTTATTGATCATTCAAATATGGGAGTATTTTTCCACAAGCATCTTTGACTTTAAGTAGTAAAAGTATGTATGATTCTAAGTATCAAAGGCATTTCATTATAATAGTCAAACTCCTGTTCAAACACACAGAACTTGTACATAATATTAATATCAATTTTGATATTTTTTGATATCTTTAATGATTGTACTCATGTAAGAGGAAAGAAAACAGCTCCACCGTCATTAACCCGGTCACAGGGCACTCACAGACACTGCAGTGGTGAAGGTTTCTCAGTCTTCTTACAGCCCACTGTAACAGAAATGATCCCATTAGATACGCCTGGTGTCAGTCTGAACCAATCACTACTCTCTACTAGGGGTGGGCGATATGAGGATATCAGGATATTTCATGGTATTGTTGCGATAACGATACTCTTGGCGATATGACAAAACACTGAATAAAAAAAAAATCAAGAATACACGACTGCAACAAAATGAAAATTAAATTTATGATATGATATAGCACACTCCTAACCGAGATATTAAAAATACAAGAATTTTCATCACATCACATCAACAGAAGTCAGTGATCCAGAATGTTATGATACTAAATAATACACTTCAAATATCTCCATACATCCAGGACTGAAGTAAAGTGAATGATACTGGAGATAAAATCTCTCTCTAGTAGATATATAATGGGAAATAAGAAAAGTGTGAATTTTTCTTTTTCTAAAAACAGTAAAAGTAATACCTGATGTGATAATTAGTGATGGGTGATATGGCCTGATATTTCAGGGTATAATATCGTTCACCATATTTAAAAATGTTGGTAATATTATTGTGTATGATATGATATGGCACACCTCTACTCTCTACAAAGTTTTTTCTACAGTATTTGTAGACGACTGTTCTTTATATCCGGTGAAAGTTTTATGATGAATGGACCAATAGAAATGCTCCAAATTCTCTCAGAATAAAACCCCTTTACATAAACATTGAAAGCTAATAACGGTTTCTGGCATCTCCTGTAACGTTATATATTGGAGATACTTTCCTTTTTTCTTGGACAGCAATGATGTGTTGAATAACATCACCGACCAATGTGTTTGAAATACATTCAAATATAGGGTCTGTCTCAAAACCCAGCGAGCTGCCTAAGTAGTGCACTGACTAGGTAGACCGCTGTTTGAGTAGCAGTGTTCTCGCTTCATCTCTTCTCATAAGACGAATTGAGAGACTCTAGTTAAAGAGAGAGAGTGTGTCACGGCTTGTTCCCGCCCACTGCATGCGACTGGTGCATTAGCGTAGTTTAGCTACTGTGCTAAGCTACCAGCCAGCTATTCAAAACAGTAGCCTGAGGTTTAAAAATCAGTTCAATGCTTCTTTACAGTTCAGCCAGAATAAGGTTCCTCAGTAGTGTTGTGAATATTTCTTATATACTATGGCGTCTGTTGAAAGCTTTTTTGTACAGATGGGCACACTGAACGCTACAGAGGTTACGAGAAGTTCATGGTTCAGTGAATCCCAACATTTATGGCAGGAACCCCCAAGAAAGCTGCTCCAAACCCAGGAGATAACAACTTGGCCAGCTGGATCACGTAGACCAGATGGAACGTGGAGGCAGGCCTATAAGACCGTGCAGTTGCTGAGATTTGGGTAGACCAGGTTTTGAGGGCACCTCAAATAACGTCTGCACCGTGGTATCCTCAAGAATAAAGCTTATACTTTGAAGTGGTCTCGCTCTTCAGTCTGACAGCAAGGAAGGAAGTTACAACAGTAGGCAGCATGACCTAAAATGACCTAAAATGACCTAAAATGCTGCCTATGTAGACCCTCAGTAGGTTTTGAGACAGACCCCTAGTCTCAGCTTGTATCTGATTCTGAGGAAATCAATAATGTTGGAAAATCTGTAACTGTTTATCGTATGATTAATGACTCACCATGTGGAGAAGTCGTCAGCCTGCCAGGACGCCACGGCCGCCGACAGCGAGGAGGAGTTCCTCCCGTAGGCTGTCACCGTGCCGTCTGTGAGGTTTCTGTTGAAGTTGCCACAAGCGCCGCACACTTTCCCCGCCAGGCTGCCACTGACCGTTACCGTGAGCTGCTGAGTGTTTGTGTACTCCACTCGGACGCTGGACGCTCTCTCTATGACCACACTCTCGCCTGTATACTCAATCAGCACCTCGCTGGCTGGAGCACTGGGATAGGATACCTTCCTTCCATTCACCTGGAAGAAGAAAGATCATCAGATCATGTTACTGGTCATTCGAGAAGACGTTCATTTATGTGCCAACATGTATCTAACAGGTTAATACACAGTTGATTCAAATATTATACTAATTTGAAGTGCGTGGGTGGCAGTGTCATGGTGAGGGCATGTTTTCGTTCTCTGGCATTCTCTGGACCCACTCGTCCATTGGGAGGACGCTCTCAACCGATTTTGGTATGAATCCATCCTTGCAGATGATCATGTACACTATACATGTACGGACAGCAGCTATACGAACTGGGAGACTCAATAAGGTCCTGGTAGGTGGTCACAGGTATCTGGAGTTATGCTGACTGCAGTACATCCCACAGCTGCTGGAGGGAGTGTGGAGGAGGATCTATACAGCCAACACCACCATCCAGGTGGTCCAATAGATACTCAACTGAGTTCAAGTCTGGGGAACTAGGGGTCCAGGGTAGTACTTGGAAGTCTTGGTCAGCTCTTCCAACCAATGTGGGACATTTCTAGTCGTGTGATGTGTCGCATCGTCTTGCTGGAAGATCCCATCCACCCCAGAGAAGACCATCAGCATGTATGGTGTACATGATCTGCAAGGATGGATTCAGACTCAAATCAGTTGAGAGTGTTTTCCACATGGAAAACTTCAGGAAAACATTCTCCAGACCAGAATGCAGCCACCTACATGCTGCCGTCATCCAAAGTAGGAAGTGGTCATAATAATGTGACCAGTTTTCCACGCTCTGCTGTCCTGCTATTCTGTAACCCTTATAGAGATAAACTTCAGCTGCTGAGAACATAGGGCGGTACTCAAAGCTGCCACACTCGGGTATATGTGGTTGGAGACATATGTGGTCTCTGACACTGTACAACAAACTATTATCATTAAAAACAAATAGAAGTGCTCGTCATAGCGTAAAAAAACTGTATTAGCCGCCCTAGACATGAAGTTTTACTTTTAAAAAGTCTGTTTTTATTAAAAGTGTGATGAGATTTGAGGCGTGTGATGATTTATGCGTACCGTTTTCCATACTGGTAACTAGGCCTGTTGTAATTACTACATGTATGACAGATGAACCCAATTACTAGAGCTGACTGTATTCATTTTACACAGTCATTAGAGCGCACACTCGTATTACACTGCCACAAAGAAAGTGTGAATTGGGTGCACAGGGTCAAGGAAGTACATGCATTCATTAAGACATCACAGGACGTATAGAAACGAAAAAATATAAGTTCTGAGTTGGCGCTCCGGTCAGCGCTGAGTCATACTTGCTTCAGCTGATGTCGAATGAAGAGAGGAGAAAACACTGGATTGACAATGTTGACTTATTAAGCTGTGCTCAAGTCCTTTCCAGTGCAAGTTTGATAAAAGAACTCAGAGACGGACTTCACCAGGGACCAGGAGGTGGCGCTCATAAACATGCACCGATCAGCCATAAAATTAAAACCACCTCCTTCTATCTCCACTCACTGTCCACTGTATCAGCTCCACTGACCATACCGGAGCTCCACTTACAGACTGTAGTTCATCTGATTCTCTGTATACTTTATTACTCTGTTCTTTAATGATCAGGACCCCCACAGGACCACCACAGAGCAGATACTATTAGGGAGGTGGGTCATTCTCAGCACTGCAGCCACACTGATGTACATGGTGGTGGTTTGTTAGTGTATGTTGTGCTGGTGTGAGTGGATCAGACACAGCAGTGCTGCTGCTAGAGTGTTTAAACACTGTGTCCACTCACTGTCCACTCTATTAGACACTCCTACTACTTGCTGGTTCACCTTGTAGATGTAAAGTCAGAGACAGTAGCTCATCTGCTGCTGCACAGTTTGAGTTCCTCTAGTCCTTCATCATCAGTGGACACAGGACGCCGCCCACAGGACACTGCTGTCTGGATAGTTTCGGTTGGTGGACGATTCTCAGTCCAGCAGTGAGACTGCTGTGTCTGATCCACTCACACCAGCACAGCACACACTAACACACCAACATCGTGTCAGTGTATGTATATCTACGGTTGGGGGTATTGTTTGTGGGGGGAGGGGGCATTGCACTGAGAAAGAAAGTTATGAGGAAAATCGGTGTCCCGCTTTAGCTGCTGTGAGCCACGGCTTTGCTTTGGCTACCAGACCTGCTGGCTTCTTCTAGTGTTGAGCTAGAGGCACTTCACAGAGTACAAGAACAGGCCAACACACTATACACTACTGTTTATCAATAAGTGTGTGTTCACCAGTAAGAGGAGCAGATCTGATTAGAACAGATGTAAATAATCATACATACAATACAAAGGAACATGAATATGTTATTGTGAGAGAAGTAGATCAGATCTTGATCCAGTTTGAAGAACAAAGTTAGGTTCCAGATTTCTCCTGGACGCCCCAGACATTGTATGAATGTGTTCAGTTCCTTCAGCAGCAAATCTTGATTTAGCTTAATGAAGTACTGAGCAGTCAAAGCAGGTATTAGATGAGAACTGATAATAATACTGGGTTGTTTAGTAGAAGCTTGGAAAGGGTTAAATAAACACAGATGTATGGAAAAGCTCTACTAACTCTATTAATACTGTTTATTTAATAATAAATTGTTAAACATAATAATATAATATTATAATTATGTGCCCTGGTACCGAGTCCCGAAGTTAATCAGCCATCTGAGCAAAATCAGCTTTACTCACCCAGCTGTGCTTCTGCTTGTTGACGGTGATGAACGTGTCCTGTAAGAACACATAAACATTAACCACGCTCACAGCAGCAGCAGCACTGGAGCACCACTGGAGGTCGGCCACCACACGGAACCACTCCGGAGACTGCTGGTCACACAGGAAGGCCATCTGAAAAGCTCCCGGCTGGTCCACTGCCCCCTGCGCCCCATCGAACGACCGCAGCAGGGCGTTGGGGTAGATCTGACACCGTCCTGGCTCAGGGTGGCATCCTCGACGCCCGTCCTGAACATCACACACCTCTCCACGGCTGCAGACCTGCTTTTCACAGTGCAGGACTCCTCCAGGTAGGCAGGTACACTTCACATCACAGCTTACAGACACCAGGGCTTCACCACTCTAGGACAGAACAACGAGATCTGGGGTTAACATTGCACTGCCATGTCCACAGAACAGCTTAATCCTCAGTTAGTCACAGCTGTCAGTACTCGTAATGTTATCCTGGGACCGACAGGTAGGGTTGGGTAGTAACTATTTAAATAACTAATAATAAAATAATGAATGAAATAAATAAATAATTATAGTAAAAATGATTTGCATGTTGAACTCTATTTATTACTTTATTCTTTAGTGATTACTTTGTTTTCATATATATCGTTTTAGTCTTCTTGATTTTTCAATACACATTAACAATATGTACAACCAAACTACTGCTGATGTATTATTTGTTACAGATAGATTACACACAGTGTCTGTTCTATTACAGCCTATATAAATGATATTAATTACATTTATATACTTCAGGACGCACCTACATATATATATATATATATATATATATATATATATATATATATATATATATATATATATTGTATTCAAATGATGAAGCAGTTATAGACAGTTGAAAGTGGGTCACTAAAGACCAGTATACAGTATAATCACAATACCATTGTCACAATATAACATTACTGCAATTTTAAATATATTGCAAATGCAACAATAACATACACTATACTGCCAAAAGTATTCGCTCGTCTTTCTTCACACGCATATGAGCCATTCTTAATCCATAGGGTTTAATATGGCGTTGGTCGGTCCAACCTTTGCAGCTGTAACAGCTTCAACTCTTCTGGGAAGGCTTAACACACGGTTTAGGAGAGTGTTTATGGGAATACAATATAAACAATGGCTGTATTGAAATGAGGCAGAAAAGGAAAAAATAATAAATAAATAAATATATATATATATATATATATATATATATATATATATATATATATATATAAAACCTTCCCGACACTGTTTATTAAAATTACTATTTATTTATTCATTAATAAAACTAGAGGAGAGCAAATGAGTATCCATCCATGATGACACCTAGAATCACACAGCAGGAAAGAGCTACTGGCACATTATCCACTTATTATGGGCATAAATATCTGACCACCGACTGAATTCAGTTATTTAGTTATGATGTTTTAAAAAAGGTTCAGTGCATTAAAATAAAAGTAATATATAAGAGAGCGAGAGAGATGAATGTGGACTGCCCCTCAGCTTAAGGGCGTATTACTTCTTATTGAAATGTGGAGACGTTAAATAAAAACACTGCTGGAGCGACCTTTGGAAGTGCAACCGAGAGTTTCTGATATTATACGACCGCTAAACTGCATTACTTATACATACGTACATACATACATACTATATCTGTAGCTCCAGCACAGCATTAGTCATAGCACTTTAACCCTTTGATGCACAACCAGGTGACAGATTTTATTTTCTGTATCTTTGAAATAAATCAATTTCATCATTCAAGCTTCTATAAATTCCTCAATTTATTGTTTCATTAGTTATTTTTTAATAACAATCAATTTTCAACATGGCCCAGAATGAACTCTTATGTATTCACTGTGGAATTTGATGGGAACTGTTGATGTTTGTAAAGTTGTATAGAGTCAGGAACATATTTACAAACACTATTTTTGCTCATGAAGTAAATAAATAAATAACAATTAAAATAATGATTTAAGATCAAAAACAAAATTTTTAATGAACATTTGGAACATTAAATACTGAAATAAACTGATTTTAATAGATTTACCAAAGAGATACTCAGCAATACATACAGTAACATAGGAAACTAGGAAAGTGCACTTCCTGAATGACGCGCAGGATCACTGCACATCTTAAGCAGTGTAAGAAACAAGGGATGAATAAACAGCAAGTAGAGGAGCGCAGGTCAGTGTGTTTGGGGGTCTGCTCTGAATGAGTACAGGCAGTTTGGAGGCTGTAGGGTTAAAGAAACCATGAAACTGGCATGGGCTTGAAAATGAATGGGACCCTATGGGAGGTACGAGAGATAAATAAATGACAAATAGAGGAGTGCGGGTCAGTATGTATGTGGATTAGAGGTCAAGGATCTGCTTTAAAAGTGTACAGGCAGTTTGGAGGCTGTAGGTTAAATGAAACTATGAGGTTTGGGTGTGACTGAAAATGAATAGGACTCTATGGTGAAAAAAGAGGGATAAAAAAAACGACAAACAGACGAGTGCGGGTTAAACTAACACTGCAGTCGTGGTCGGGGGTCTGCCCTGAGTCAGTGTATGTGAAACTGTGTCTATGGGTCGAGCAGAAGTTCAGTAGATTGGTGTGCACTTTTCCATCCTATTCATTCTCTATGGGAGAAAATTACAGACAAAATCTGTTGTTATCCGGAATCCGTGCATCCGATCAAAAAGCTGTATACGAGCCCGAATCACACCGTCAGAGCCGATATTTCGAAAAACTGTGGGATGTGTTATGCGGTGAAGGTCTTGCAGAAAGCAAAGAACTGATAACAATATAGTTGTATGATGAATATGAGCAGTCGAAGGGGTTCGCTTAGCTTGGGCATCAAAGGGTTAAAGGCCTCGTTCACTGACAGAACAGAACAGAACAGAACAGAACAGATCAGAACATACCTTCAGATACTTTCCATCAGTAACACAACCGCAGTCTTGTAGAGACACACACTCGTCACCGTCCCACACAAACCCCTCCACACACTGGCAGCCCTCCACACACGCCTTCGGACATCTGCTCCCAGGCCAGGTAAGGCTGGCACAGGTGTTGGCACAGTTGTCCGAGCAGAGCGAGTAGCGGCTGTTAGCTGGACACTGGGCAGCTGAGAAAAACAGGTTAAACCACATACAGGATTATTTCTTTATAGTGATACGGTCACTGATCCTCTCATTCAGTTCAGTGCAGGAATTTAAGCTTAGTTTATCAGTTCAGATTAGCAGAGCTGAGCCTTTGCTTAGAAATGATGAAGCAGATAAAGCAGTAAAAAGTGGGAGTACAGTATTATCACAATACCAAAGTCACGATACAACGCATATGAACTTGAGTGACGTCTCATTCTTAATCTATAGGGTTTAATATGATGTCGGTCCAACCTTTGCAGCTATAACAGCTTCAGCTTTTCTGGGAAGGCTCTTCACACGGTTTAGGAGAGTGTTTATGGGAATGTTTGATCGTTGAATGTTGGGGTCAGACACTGATGTTGGACGAGAAGGTCTGCCTCACAGTCTCCGCTCTAATTCATCCTAAAGATGTTCTATCAGGTTGAGGTCAGGACTCTGTGTAGGCCAGTCAAGTTCTTCTACACCAAACTCGCTCCTCCATGTCTTTATGGAGCTGCTCTGTGCACTGGTGGGCAGTCATGTTGGAACAGGAAGAGGGCGTCCCCAAACTGTCCCCACAAATTTGGGAGCATGAAATTGTCCAGAATTTCTTGGTCTGCTGAAGCGTTAAGAGCTCCTTACACTTTTTTTTGCTTCACACTTTTCTCTTACAAAGTTGCGATGGAGAGCAAGCTGGGTTTATATAATGTGCTGCACAGTTGATGCTGGTTGGCGCTGATCGCCGCTGGGGCTTCTGGGAACTGGAGTTAGTGGACCACCATTTCTTTCCCTGCGCCAACCAGTCCCCCAACCAGTCCACCTGCTACCCTTCACAGCTTTGCTGAGTAAATAACAGCTTCCTGTCCTAGCTTTTAAAAGATATTGGTTGTGTCTCAAATCCTACTGAGCTCCTACATAGGCAGCATTTTACATCATAGTATGACTCCCGACATGTAGACTGTCCCAATTCTTACATACCTTAAACATGCTGTCTACTGAGGAACCTTATTTAGACCTGATTTTAAAGAAGCATCGAACGCTTCCTCAGCCGCTAAGACAATCCCATGATGCAACACAGGCTAATCTAGGAGCAGTGAAGTGGTTTTAAAATGTGAGTTATTTTGATTCTCTCTGGAGTTTTAATGTGTTTCTGGTCAAATAATCACACAAAACAGTATTTTATTATCAACTCTGTAACGAGTCCTTCACCATTTACACTTTATACTCCAGACATTAGCATTTATGCTAGCGGATTTTTAAGACTTGGATTATTGTTTAGGATGGCGGCCGGTAGCTTAGCAACCAGCTAAACCACGGGTCGCTTGCTGCAGTGGGCGGGAACAAGCCGTGACGCAGTCTCTCTCTAACTAGAGCGTCTCAGTAATCTGTTTTATGAGGAGAGATGAGGAGAGAACACTGATACTTACACACTCACTACCTAGACAGCCTACTTACACACTCACTACCTAGACAGCCTACTTACACACTTACTACATAGACAGCCTACTTACACACTCAGTAGGGTTTGAGACAGACCCGATAATGTTCCCAAGTGCCCTATGAATTATAAAAGGTAATATACGAATTGGTAAAACTTTAATAATGTTTGTGTATACATTGGTGTATACATTGGCTTTCTATGATATCAGCTCTCCAAGAATTCCTATCTAATTATACCCAGTTGAGTTTAATTATTATGACCACTTCCCACATTGGACAGTGGTAGCATGTAGGTGGCAGCATTCTGGTCTGTTGAATGTTTTTCTCATCCATGTGGAAAACACTCTCAACCCATTTGGGTCTGAATCCATCCTTGCAGATCACGTACACCATACATGCTGATGGTCTTCTCTGGGGTGGATGGGATCTTCCAGCAAGACGATGTGACACGTCACACAACTAGAAATGTCCCACACTGGTTGGAAGAGCTGACCAAGACTTCCAAGTTCTACCCTGGACCCCTAATTCCCCAGACCCAAGTTGAGCATCTGTGGGACCACCTGGTTGGTGGTGTTGGCTCTATGGATCCTCCTCCACGCTCCCTCCAGCAGCTGTGGGATGCACTGCAGTCAGCATGGCTCCAGATAGCTGTGACCACCTACCGGGACCTTATTGAGTCTCCCAGTCCATCTAGCTGCTGTCTGTGCTACACACGGTGGTCACTCTAGATATTAGCTGGAATGTGACTCGACTGTATATGTATGGCTAAAACTTAGTAACCAAGTAATCTATTTGTGAATACAGGAGAGACCATCCTTTGCACCCCTCAGTCAGCCTATCAGATGTTACACCAAGACGAGGTTTTATGACATGGTTTCTGAAGGACACTTACGGCAGAAGGAGCTGTTTCTCCAGGCCTGGATGTTCAGCCCAGCTTGCTGGCAGGCAGAGGCGTAAGCTTGAATGCTCTGGCAAAGCACAGTCAGGCTCCCGTCCGTCACCCACATGTCAAACACACAGTTATTCACGTAGACCTGGGGGTCCACCTGCTCATGACAGCCAGCGAAAGGACCGGTGGGGAAGGAGATAAGCCCACACGAGTTGTTTCCACCATACTGCGCTGCTTTGGCCACCTCATACTTTGGACACAACTCCTCGCATCCTGCACAGGGCACACCAGGGGGCGCCAGCGCCCACGCCTGTCCAAACGCATCAACACTGGTGGTCTGGTTACCACTGGGCAGCATGAAGTCGTCGGCAGGGTTGCCATTGTAGTTGCCACATAATCCACACAGGCTGTTGTTGTAGATAGATGGTACGTGGATCTCTGCATGGAACATAGTGAAGAGCACCTGCAGCCCAAAGTCAGTTTTAAGCTGGACACCAAAACCTAGCTGGGTCAGCAAGATTCTGGCGTCCAGTGCTGCAGGAAGGTTTATAATTTCACTGTTCACCTGGAAAAACAAGGACAATATTTTATTAACCACAGCAATTAGCCAGCGCATGCTCAGAAACCCCTCCCTTGTGGCTCCAACTTGCTGGTGTACAGCCAAAGGACTGTAGCTCATCTGTTGATGCATTGTTTGTGTTAGTTATGATTTAGACCTTCAGCAGTGGTCAGGTTATGAACATAGAGCTGCTCCTGGCTGGATATTTCTGTTCAGTTGCACCAATACTTGCACTTAAACGTAATACCAGTATCAGTGATAGGGATCTCAATACCAGTGAACAAAACCAAGCAACTTCAAAGCATGTGGGAAGACAAGCAGCAGTAAAAAAGCTCATGGTTAAATCTGTAATGGCAGCATCTGGTGGTATAACATGCTATCAGAAGCCGTATAGCTGAATGTCTGAACCACTTCTTTCAGTAATTGGTCACCTGATGCTCTATGGCTCCTACAGTCTAAGATAATGTTAGTTTAGATTGTTATTAGGGGAGTGGAAGGAACCACTAGACTTTCAGAATATGTATAGCAGCCCACTAGCTGGGCTAGTGTGTCCTGGCGGTTCTCCTCCATTGGTCAGTGGTCTTGTTGCGGGGTCTTGTTGCTTCAACCAAGCTGTAAATCACACTTAATGTGCTGCCAATGACAATGTTAACGGCAGTGACATTCACTAAACTCCAGCCTGATGCTCAGAGGTGTAGCACAAGTGAACAAGATGCACATATGGGACATATGATTAGAGAAATTTGGATGTGAAACAATATTCAGCTCCGGTTTTGCCACCAGAGAAGCTACTGGGTGTCCCATGTACACACTAGAAGTTTATCTACATACTGTTCAGTTATAAAGATATTTTACATGAACTTACACTGTTGAGCACAGTTCCTATTATTAATTATTTAGTAATAAGTACTTAAGATTAGAGATACTAGTGTTGGTAGTAACAATTCACTACTATGTCAAAGTCTTTGGCACCTAAACTGATAGTTTAAAAGTCTTTATCTGATCAATAAGTGTATGTTCACCAGTAAGAACACCAGATCTGATTAGAACAGATGTAAATAATCAGACATAAAATACAAAGTAACATGAATATGTTATTCTGAGAGAAGTAGATCAGATCTTGAGCTCCAGTTTGAAGAACAAAGTTAGGTTCCAGATTTCTCCTGGACGCCCCAGACATTGTATAAATGTGTTCAGTTCCTTTAGCAACAAATCTTGATTTATCTTAATGAAGTACTGAGCAGTCAAAGCAGGTATTAGATGAGAACTGATAATAATACTGGGTTGTTTCCACAAGAAGAAGTTTGGAAAGGGTAAATAAACACACTGATGGATGTAAAAGCTCTACTTACTCTATTAATACTGTTTAAATATTTATTAATAAAGTCTGAAAATAGCTTTTTAAGTATAATAACAGACCCAAGTATCTAAAACCTGATTGAGAACATGTCTACATTTCTAAAATATAAGCAAATCTGAATTCTGGTGTAAATGTACTGCATGTTTAGCAGGTTCACCACTAGAGGGCTTATAGCACTCACCGTCACCCTCCAGTGCACGTCTTGTTTGATGCTGATGGTAAAGTTATAGACAGATACAGTCACTGCCTTGACAACAGACGCCCATCCGAGACCTTCGTTCTCCGTTTCCACAGTAAAGGAAGTCAGTCCCTCTCTGACACTCCCGCACACTTTAGCCAGAGTGTAAACGCAGTCGCCTTGAAAGTCGAACATCCGCCCATCGAAAGAAGTATAATGAGGGTCTCCGGTGGCCAAACATCTGCCGTATCCATTCGGATGGCATCCCAGCACCCCGTCCACGACGCCGCACGCCTCCCCCGGGCCGCAGCTGGACTTCTGGCACGCGACTGCCCCGTTTTCACCACACTCGCATCTCACCTGGCACTGAACATCTGTGTAGAACACCTGGCGCTTCTTGTAGTAACGGCCTCCATAAAAGCAGCCGCATTCAGCCAGCGGCACGCAGGCCTGACCACTGAGCACGAAGCCAGGGTCGCACCGGCAGCCCTCAGCGCAGGGTCTTCTACAGGTGAAGGACAGACTGGCACAGGTGTCCACACAGCCTGGGGCGCAGAGGCTGTACTGGCTGTTGGGTGGGCAGGATAGGGCTGTAGGAGAGGACACACAGTGTAAATGATGCTTGCAAACTCAGTTCTATGCTATTAATGAAGATGTTCTGATCTAAACACTAATTCTTTAGGGCTTTGTATTGGCAAGAACCTGGCGATACAATACGGATTGTGATACATCGGCCACGATTCAATATCTCCTAATATAGCAAGAAAAGAAATATATTGCGATTTTTCAAATCCTGCTATTAAAACACACCACTATATGAACAGGTTTATCAATGCTTACAATAGCACTGCGCCCTTGTGTTGCTTGTTAATGTTGGAGTGGAGCTGAAAATGGATTACAACACTGACATCTAGTGGTCAGAGGTTTAAACACAACACACAATGATTCACCGTCTGCCAGGAATCTGTGTATCAATACTGTGTTTTTGAGAACCGATACAGTATCACCAAACATAATATCCCGATATTAGATATTTTCGATATTTTCGATATTTTTACACCCCTATTATTCTTACATGCTTTTGGGTTTATGTGAAAGCAGAAAATACACCGAGTCACATTATTATGAGTCTGCTTTCAATGGGGGCAGTGTTACAGTCTGGGGAAGGTTTTGGTGGCATTCTCTAAACCCACTCGTACATGTGGAAGACACTCTAGACCCATTTGGGTCTGAATCTATCCTTGCAGATCACATACACCATACATACACCAAACATAGGATCTTCCAGCAAGACGATGAGACAATCACACGGCTAGAAATGTCCCACACTGGTTGGAAGAGCTGACCAAGACTTCCAAGTACTACCCCGGACCCCTAATTCCCCAGACTTGAACCCAACTGAGCATCTATGGGACCACCTGGATGGTGGTGTTGGCTCTATGGATCCTCCTCCACGCTCCCTCCTGCAGCTGTGGGACGCACTGCAGTCAGCATGATACCTCCAGATACCTGTGACCACCTACCAGAACCTTACTGAGTCTCCCAGTCCATCTAGCTGCTGCACACAGTGGTTACTCTAGATATAAGCTGGTCATAATAATGTGACTCTACTAATGTGTCTATGCTTCAGTCTAACTGAAAGGTAGAGGTCTGATGGGTCACTCACAGCAGAACGTGTCATTTCTCCAGGGACCGACAGCCACGCCTTTGCTCTGACAGGCCGAGACATAAACCGCAATAGCGTCGCACAACACGCTCTGGTGTCCCGGATACTGGCGGGTATCGAACACACAGTTAGCAGTATAGGGTCCCGGGTCCACCAGAGCATGGCACTCCTTAAAAGGCCCCGTCCGGTCGGCGATGATGCTGCAGTTGTGCTGACCGTCCTCCTTCTGCGGACCTGTGCAGTTAAAGCATTGTGAGATCGGGTCAGGAGATGAGCTGCAGCCAGGTGTGCTGCCCACCTGCCAGCTTCGGCCCAGAGTCACCGCATCAGTCGCTACGGTGCCGTTGGGCATGGTGAAGTCATCCTGACTGCTGCCATTGTAGTTTCCACCCAGGCCACACACAGCTCCGGCATACGTGCTGGGCAGGGTGACCTGGAGTCTGCTGGTCCAGTCGAAAGTCACCTGCAGGCCGAAGGCGGTCTCCAGGACTACAGCGTTTCCCCCGTGATAAACCAGAAGCTCGTCTCGCATCTCGAGAGGGAGCTCCGTCAGCAGACCGTCCAACTAAAGAAAAGAAAGTAGATGAGAATCTAAGTCAATACTGTACTGGACAAGTTGCTTCCAGTAACACGTTAACACTACTTATCACTTCTGACCAAATCTGTTCTGCTGCAGCTAGTCCAGCGACTGACCAGATAAGCTATGTAAGCTATAGGCCAAACAAATTATTGGATTTGTAATTATCAATAATGGAAATTTGTCAATTTCTGTAATCAGTCAATTAAGTAGGCCTAGAAGTTAAAAAAGTCTTGGTACCACTTTATTGAAGGCCTTAACAATTAGTAATTAAAAGTAATAAAAATGAAAGCAATCATTTGTAAGCAAGCATCCTTGCTAATGAATCTAAAAGAACTAATAACTAGAACTTATTCATTCTTAATTATTAATACACAGCTGTTATTACATGCTTAGAAAGAGCTAACCACATGTAACATCTTTAGTTTTAGGAAGTAGAACCTATTTATTCTTTATATCCACTGTATATTATAATACTTCCAGGTTATAAACTGATAAACGTGGACACAATGCCAGAAATATACAACAAACCACTGAACACTGTTATTGTAAGTTGTATTTTTAAATGACAGCATTTGGTATATGAAGCATGATTGTTTGCTGGCATGTTTGATCATTGTTAATTGAATTAATTAGTATCTCATAACATTCCTTGATCTCATTGCCACTTAAAAACTGAAAGCTTCTAATTAATTAGCATTTAATTCTGGTTTTGATTGTATTCATTTGTGCTTAAAAGTGATCACTGACTTAGCATCCAACTGCCACGGCATCAGAAACACACTTGGAATGGGGTGGTGTTGGATGTTGTTATCGGTGCATTGTTCTGAAGATGACTTTGAGTCGATCAGTGCAATAAACGAAAGACTTTGTTCACCAAAGAACAAGATTTTACTAATGACACAGTTTATGCCTAGCTTTAGAGGACATTCAGCTATAGCTGAACCAGCCAGAACGACTCCAGTGAGATGTAAAGCTCATTAAGGGAATCATATATAAACATACACTATACTGCCAAATGTATTCACTCGTCTGTCTTCACACACGTATGAACTTGTGAGTGGCGTCCCGTTCTTAATCCTTATGGTTTAATATGATGTCGGCCCAACCTTTGCAGCTATAACAGCTTCAACTCTTCTGGGAAGGCTCTCCACACGGTTTAGGAGAGTGTTTATGGGAATGTTTGATCGTTCATTGGTGAGGTCAGACACTGATGTTGGACGAGAAGGTCTGGCTCACAGTCTCCGCTCTAATTCATCCCAAAGGTGTTCTATCAGGTTGAGGTCAGGACTCTGTGCAGGCCAGTCAAGTTCTTCCACACCAAACTCGCTCCTCCATGTCTTTATGGAGCTGCTTTTTGCACTGGTGGGACAGGAAGGGGTTGTCCCCACAAACTGTCCCAACAAATTTGGGAGCATGAAATTGTCCAGAATGTCTTGGTCTGCTGAAGGATTAAGAGTTCGGGACTAAGGGTTCGAGCCCACCTCCTGAAAAACAACCCCACACCATTATCCCCCCTCCACCAAACTTTACACTCGCCACAATGCAGTCAGTCAAGTACCGTTCTCCTGGCAACCACCAAATCCAGACTCATTCATTGGATTACCAGACGGAGAAGCATGATTGGTCACTCCAGAGAAAACATCTCCACTGCTCTAGAGTCCAGTGGTGGTGTGCTGTACTCCACTACATCAGACGCTCTGCATTGTTCTTGGTAATGTTAGGCTTAGATGCAGCTGCTCGGCCATGGAGACCCATTCCATGAAGCTCTCTACGCTCTGTTCTTGAGCTGATCTGAAGGCCACATGAAGTTTGGAGGTCTGTAGTGATGGACTCTGTAGAAAGTTGGTGACCTCTGTGCACTATGCTCCTCAGCATCCGCTGACCCGCTCTGTCATTGTACGTGTTCTACCACTTGGTGTCTGAGTTGCTGTCGTTCTCAATCACTTCCACTTTGTTAGAACACCACTGACAGTCCACTGTGGAATATTTAGTAGTGAGGAAACTTCACCACTGGACTTGTTGCACAGGTGGCGTCCTATCACGGTACCACGCTGGCGTTTACTGAGCTCCTGAGAGACCCATTCTTTACTAATGTGTGTAGAAACAGTCTGCAGGACTAGGTGCTGGTTCAGAAGTTGCTCTTCTCCACTGCAACACTATTCGATTCAACTATCGTTAATAAGCACTTAACTTTGAAGGTAACTACTCAGCAAGTACTTATAAACATACTCTGTCTGCATCCCTTTCTCCAGTATTGCACTCACCAGTATCTGATAAGGATATTCTCTGCTCATCGCAACGGTCACTCCAAACACGGACACCACTGCCGTCCTGGTGAAGCTCACTGTGGAGCTTCCCCGGCGCTCGTTCTGCACAGTAACGTTAAACGGCACAAGATCCTTTCTGTTGGAGCACAGCGCCACCAGCTGGTACACGCAGGAGCCCTGGAAGTCATATAACTGTCCATCAAACGTACGGTAATGAGGGTCACCATAGACTTCACAGGTAGCGTTGCTGGAGGCCACACAAGCTCTGTTGCCATCCACCACGGTGCACGTCTCCTGGGCCGAGCACGAGGCTTCGCGACAGACCACCACACCCAGCGTGGAGTCACAGACACACCGCCTCTGACACTTATCGTCGGCCCAGAAGCTCTGGCCCTGCTGGAAGTAGAGACCCTCGTAGAAGCAGCCGCACTGGGCAGCAGGTACGCAGGTGCTGCCGCTGAGGAGGAAGCCGGGGTCACAAACACAGGCTTCCACACACACACCCGTGCAGTTGGGCTGCTGCTGCTGCTGCTGAGGAGATGGGCAGGTCGAGTTACACGGGGAGGCGCAAGCCTCGTAGTGACTGTGCGGCTGGCATCTCATGGCTGCGGGAGAGAAGAAGTGGTGGTCAGAGTTGAATGGGACAACAACAACGTTCATTATCTGGGTCAGTTAGGGTCAGTTAGGGTCAGTTTCCTGTACGCTGAGCTTTGTCCTGGATGATAGAAGAACACCATTCATAACTAAATTTATTTAAAACTAAATCCATAACGTGTTACGTAATATAATTACGTAATAGCTTTCTAGCCCCCGTCTGTTCACTCTTTCTTTTGGCTTCACACTTTTCTTTTACTTTGCTTTTCTAAGTAGGGTAGACCGGGTATGGTTGTAACATGGGGAGAGTTGTAACGCCACCAATTCCACCAATCACAGATAAGATAGGAGTCATATGATCATTCCAAGACTATATTTTGTCTAGTTGTTATACTATTGCGGTTTCTTTTATACTATTGCAATAAATTGTAGTTTCTCAGACAAAATGCTAATTCCCCCCTGCTAATCTCAAACCACTATGCTAAAACATCTACAAAAACAATGGCTAACAGGGGTGGGGTGTGTCTTCAAAAAGTGTTACAACCAGAGCTTAATTTGTGCTGGATCTAGCTGGAACCGGATCCGGCACCTCTCATTTTTAGCACCTGTGTTACGGAACTTATTTATGTAGATCCAGCACCTCTGTGACGTTTTTTTATTTTTAAAATAAATGAAAATTAAATAAGGAATGTTAGTTGTTTGCGTGTAATATCGTTTTTTAAAAAACAACCAGCTCATTTTGTAGATGTGTGTAGATGGTGATTGCAGATCTGGCGTATTAAAGTTATGGTCATGTTTTGTGTGTTTTTGTATGAGAGCTACTCGATGGCGAGGTTTGCCACATGAAAACGAGCAGAGACTGTAGACGCTATGGTGCCGTTGTGGAGTAATTTGAATAATTAGAAGGTGGGGCAGTCTTTTAGGCTGTTTCTTCATATATGTATTATTTTAGGTTTTATTTATTTAGATTATTTGTAGGACACCACGTTCTAGATAAAACTGTTCCTCCGGTGGCATCTCTGAGATTTTATGGTTGCAGCTCCTCACTGCAGTCATTAGAGCTAGGTCTATCTTATTCCATAGAACGCTACTATGTTGGATACTTAAAGCACTGTTGTGTCTATGTGTTCCAGGACCCTTTCCATCACCGCCCACTTGTTGGATCACCCCACCTTTAGTGTTCCATTACCTCATATTTAACAAATTAAGCACTGGTTACAACCATCCCCTTAGATTTTTAATAACTTGAATAACAGACTACCTAGGCAGTGGACAGAGGCGGACAGAGGTGTGCCTGCAAATGTTTTTTAAAAAAAAAGCATCTGATGAGGTCACAAATAAGGGCAAGTCAGTCAGATCAGTTGAGAAGACACATGGGATCTCAGTAACACTGAGCAGATACTGCCAATCACTGCAGAAGCTGAGAGACCAGGGCTCCAGTGATCTTCCTAGTGTAGGTTACTGGAGCAGCTACAAAGTTTTCTCTGAGGTGCAGGAGGAACTCCAGACCTGTGTTATAGACTCACTCTACGTGAGGTAAGCATATAACAGGTTACACACTTACACACTCTTACAAACAGAACATGGAGAGACACCTTGTTCTGGATTGTTCTCTCATTTCAGTAAACCTCTTTTTGAAGCATACTGTATGGTGTGGGCTCTGTTTTTGCTTGGTAGTAGGGTAGGTTGTAACTAGAGATGGACCGATCAGCATTTTTGAGGCTGATTCCAATCACCGATCACCTTTCAGTACGATCGGCCGATAGCCGATACCGATAGAGGGCGGGGCTATATTCCACGGCAGGGCTACATGTAGTTATTAGCGCAAGCAAGTCATGAAACATGATCTAAACTGGTTTATTACCTTTTTTAGATCTGATCTGGTCTGTAGGTGTTCTGGGTTATTTGTTTGTGTTAGCTGTGCGTGCTAGCTCTGCTGTTTGCTGATACTCACTGTGTTCAGCTGCGTGCAGTGCTGTAACAGATTAGTGTGTTAAATACCTTTGGTTCCCACAAGACACGCTGACTTTACACATTTTATAAATGTCCTGGATGAGTCTGTATCACATACGGTAAACACTGCCAGACGGACGACATGCTTTCAGCTCATGCTTTTCATGTGTTGTCGCTGCTTTAGTCAGTCTGTGGAAAATGAAAGGGTATGTATTTCCACCTAGTGGTGCAGATAGGAATTACAGGGAGCTGGCTGGAGGGGGTTCTCCTCTTCATGGATGAAACACTAGCTGTAAATACAGAAATTAGGCTCATTTGTTTAACGTCACTGATCAGCTCTCGGGATAGGCTAAATTGGAGAAATATTGGCCAATCATCAATCACTTATTTTGATTAAAAATCGGTCGATACCGATACACAGCCGATCGATCCTTCCATCTCTAGTTGTAACAAAGGAACACCATGTATTTGACATCAACTCACGAGGTCTGTGATAATCTTGCAGAGGTTTGAATTGGTGTGGGTACTTTATATAAAAGTTTGAGAACTTTAGCTCAAAAACTCAGTGAGTTACAGGTGCAGAAGCAAAATGTGTTACAACCATACCCGGTCTCCCCTACCTTCTGTTACCGATCACCCCTCTACAAAGGTGCGCCGGGCAGCAAAGCTCCAAGCTGGGTTTATATAATGCGCTGCACAGGTGGGGCTGGTTTGTGTTGATCACCTCTGGAGATTCTGGGAATTGGAGTTTTTGGACCACACTTTCTTACCCTGCACCTACCAGTCCCCCTGCTGGCGGCTGGCGGCGCAGCACTACTGAGTAAATAAAAGTTCTCTGTCTGTAAAAATAGCTTTTTAATTATAATAATGTTCCCCAGTGCTTAAACCTTTTGTTCTGAGTGCATACATAAAACATAATATACAGATTGGCTTTCTATTACACCGGCTCGCCAACACATTATTATGACCACTTAGCTTTGTTCTTGATGATAGAAGATCACTATTCATAACTAAACTTAGTTCCTTTCCAGGAAACAGATCCAAAACGTGTTACATAATCTTCTAATATTACAGGTGTGATGCATTCCAGTGCTTGAAGCTTTTCAGTCCCCATTAGTTGGTGCATATTTCATATTCTTGCAGATCACGTACACCATACACGCTGATTGTCTTCTCTGGGGTGGATGGGATCTTCCAGCAAGACGATGAGAAACGTCACACGACTAGAAATGTCCCACATTGGTTGGAAGAGCTGTCCAAGACTTCACCAGCACTACCCTGGACCCCAAATTCCTCAGACTTGAACCCAGTTGAGCATCTGTGGGACCACCTGGATGGTGGTGTTGGCTCTATGAATCCACCTCCACGCTCCCTCCAGCAGCTGTTGGATTCACGGCAGTCAGCATGATACCTCCAGATACCTGTAACAACCTACCAGGACCTTATTGAGTCTTTGCAGTCCTCCTGCTGGAAACGGTGGTCACTCTGGATATTAGCTGGTGGTCATAATAATGTGACTCCACTGTGTAGTATTTCAAACATCATGAAAACAGCAGCCAACCTGAAACATTCCATGCATAACTGACACTTACGGCACTTGAATTTCTCCCTCCAGGCAGTAATGACGATGCCCTCCAGGCGACACCTGCTAACGTAGGCCTCGAGGGCGTCGCAGAGCAGCCAGGGGTTCCCGTTATTGAAGTATAAATCATACACACAGCTCTGCTGGTACACCGCCGGATCCACTTTAGCATGGCAGGGTGTGAAGACGCCCAGGCTGGTGGATGTCAGGGCACCGCAGTAAGTGCCCGTGCTGTAGATCGCCTGCTGGTCAGCTGCCACCACGGGGCAGTCCCTCTCACAGCCATCGCTGCAGCGAGCCTCAGACGTGTTTGTTCTCCAGATCCTGGTCCACTGGGCCACTGTGGCCTGCAGGACGCCCGCTGGGTCAGTCAGTTCATCGGTTCGGCTCCCGTTAAAGTTGCCACACAGGCCACACACGCGGTTGTAGTAACTGCTGGGCAGCTGCAGGTACAGCACGGCGTTCCAGTCGTAACCCAGTCTCAGGCCGAAGTCTGTCTCCACAACAGCAGAAGAGCCGACCTGCCTGACCTTCACCCGGCCACCCAGGAGCACCAGAGGCAGGTACAGCCTCTCTCCATTCACCTGCACACAAATCAGCCATGAATACACTTATAATAGAAGATCTACCTCAAAATACTCATGGATTTTAATCAAATATATATATATATATAACATTACCTAACTGATTCCTTATCATAAAACTAAATAAATAAAAGTTTGTTTCAGCACGGTTGCTGCTGAGCTCAACTACTGAACTGAGAAAGGAACGAATCAGCTGAGGAAGTGATTCAATTCAGTACGTACACTCAAAGGATTTGTTAAATATAGCAACAGAATAGTGCCGAGCCTCAGTCGGTGGTGACGGAGGGCAGAAAGAGGAGGTGGAGCTGAACAGGACAGGTTAAAAAAGAGAAAGTTGTTGGTAGAAGATGCTGCTCAATGTGTGAAATGAACAACCTGTGTTCTGGAGGACAGACCCCAGTTCAGCTGGTAAACAGAGATATGGAAATAAGTCTGTGTTGTCAGTGTATGGCTATTACGCAACGTTTGCAACGACAGCCTAGCATAGTTTATTTAGTAGAGTCCACTATACACCATTAATCACACATATCCAGTAGATAGAGTTTGTAGAGTCGAACCACCAAACCCCTTCAGACACTACTGATGATCCCGAGGAGACCATGACTACTGAACGGACAGGTAGAGGACAGTCTAACAGAGTTATTTACACTCTGTATAATAACTAAGATTAGAGATGGAAGGATCGATAGGCTATGTATCAGTGATCGGCCGATGTTTGTCCAAATTGAGTCGATCCCGAGAGCCTCAATTTGGTCTTTGTTTTAGTTTTTACTGTATTTATTTAATTATCTTTTTTAGTTTTAAATTAAGGGTCTAAATGTAATGATTGTAGTATTGGGGATATTTGTTTGATGTACTTTGTTTATTTACTGTTAATTTAGTTAAAAATATTATGCTGTTTCATTATCAATATGAGCTCATTAAAAATGGTAATAAACCAGTTTAGACCATGTTTCATGACTTGCTTGTGCTAATAACTACATGTAGCCCTGCCGTGACATATAGCCCCGCCCTCGATCGGTATCAGCTATCGGCCGATCGCGCTAAAAGGTGATCGGCGATCAGAATTGGCCTCAAAAACGCTGATCGGTCCATCTCTTACTAAGATATTAAAAATGTTTAAGTGCTCACTGTTAGCTTACCAACATATGCCTGAACTTATACCCAACAGAAAGACAATGTAAGATCTAGCTGCTGTTTCATTTATTCAGATTCCTCCTCCATGGAAAAATGACTCCTGACCATAACAGATAATGAGTTGAAAGTAATAAGAGTGGGAACAATTCCAGCCGCCATGGGAAATACTGCGTAACTGGAAAAGCCCTAAAACTCCAGATCTAAAACAAGATTGACAAGATGAAGTCATGTCGGGAAGATTTGATTGTGAAGGGAACGTGAAGAACCTATGGGAGGAATCTTGGAAAGGCATGCTGTTATTATTTGTTGGGTTCTTTCTCTTTCTTTTGGTTTAATTCAAATTTGGAGTAGTGTACCTGTTGTTGTATTTCATTAATAAAAATATGTGGTTACAAACGATATTGAGAATTTCTTTAATTTCAGTGTTACTATTGTGTAAAAAGCATAAAATTGAGTTCACTCAACTGGATTAAGCATCAGAGAAACAAAACTTTTTATGAAATGGCCTTTCATAAAAAACTAATATCTCTAATAACCACAGCAGTCAAATCCAGTGCTGATGAGCTATGATAGTAAAGTTCCACTCTCGTTCTCACGAAACCAATTAGCGCAGAATTAAAAAAAACCTCCCAAAACGAGCTCATTTAACTTGTCGCATACACGTGTCCCCGCAGTGCAGTAATTACCAGCCGTGTAGAAACGATGATGTGTTAATTAACTGAACTGTTTCGGAAGTGGACAGTTAATCAGAATTGATTATACGCCTCAAACGTTATGAAACAGAAACACTAGCATAAGAAAACAATGGCTCTGGAACTGGAGCTCCTCAGAACCTCCAAGCTGAAGCTGCTGAGCAGACCCTCCTCACAGGGCTGGTCTAATTATGTAGGCTGTAATGACTCTGGTGGGTTTCGTTAGAGGCTGTGTGAAAAGGGGTGTGGTTCACGCTGCTGTCTTGTGGTCCTCAGGGAAAAGGCTACTGCGTCACGCGCCGCCCAAACGGGAGAACTTTCAAAGCACACACGATCTCCCTGTCCTACATCACACGTCTCCAGTGTCCGTCTCAGGTGTCTGAGAAATCAGAGCAGCCGCTGGGCTTTGTGTACGGCCACCCAGAGAGAGTACTCCCACAAACCTGCTCACTTCAAATACTATGTTTTGTATTTTATAATAATAATAATAATAATAATAATAATAATAATAATAAAAATAAAAGTTAATTGTTTAATATATAGGACAGAGGTATTTAATTAGAGTCCAGTAAGTTCCAGTTAGAGGAGATCTCCTCAGGCCAGTCCAGAGTTTCTGACTCTGTTCTGATTCAGTGGTGTATCCTGTTTACTGAAGTAGTCTAGTATCAGCATCTTATACCATCAGCTACTAAAACACCAACACACCACACATACCGTTCAGTATATTTCAGTATATTTACTGTTTAAATACTGAACTGACTGAATTATTTATAAACTTCTAATACATGTTTTACTCGCTTCAAAAAAACAAGAGCTACATTAAACAGAATGCTTGTTATTCTTTCTCTGACTCGCTTTACTCTCTGACTGTCGCTTCTCGCCTGTGTCTCGCACTCCCCAATCTGCACAGATCTGATTGGCTGAGGTTACTGCGTCGCCCGTATACCGTAAAGACAAGAAAAGCTCCGCCTCTTAAAATAAACACAGTCATTAAATCCTCCTCAGTAGTTTATCAGTTTGGGTCCACATTGGACAACGTCTGGGTCCGAACCCGGATCGTAGTCCGCCTATAAGTGACCTCTGCTTTAGGATATATCTTAAAGCTGGGATCAAATGTTTGACCATTTGGTGCATTTCCAGATTCATTGTTCATTAAGCTTCTATTAAAAGATAATATGATAATAATAAAAATAATAATAATGAAGTTAATTTTTAATGTCTAGGATATATCTACACCGTGTTTAAAGATGGGATCAAACTTTTGACCACATGGTGCATTTCCAGTTACCTTGTTCATTTAGCTTCTATCAAAACAGTATAATAATGATAATAATAATAATAATAATAATAATAATAATTATTATTATTATTATTATTATTATTATTATTATTATTATTATTATTATTATTATTATTATTATTATTATTATTATTTCATGACTTTGTTCAAAGCTTTACCTTGCTACCAGTTACCTTGTTCATTGAGCTTCTAAAACATTATACTACTACTAATACTACTACTACTACTACTAATACTACTACTACTACTACTACTACTACTACTACTACTAATAATAATAATAATAATAATAATAACAACAATAATAATAATAATAATAATAAAATGTAAAGTATCTTTCATACAAAAACATTCTTGCACATTGTCAAAGTCCAGAGAAAAACCTCTCTCTCTCAGAACCAAGGAGAAAACAAAAAATGTATATACATGTAATGTAAGTCAATGGAACCAGAAGTTTTTCTGAGATATTTTTCTATTGGTCCATTTATCATAAAATTTTAACACAATGTAAACATAACCTGATGTGTTCAAATGATGTCAAAAAATACAAATCAACTAATATAAATATATATATTGTTAGTCAGAAACATGCCTATAAAACATTGCTGTTCAGGTATCAGTGCTGAACTCTTACCATGATTTGACCCCACTGGTACTTCTGGATGGTGATTGTAATGCCGTACACCTCGACCTCCACCTCTCGTACAAGAGACACCGCGCTGCTGCCCCGATTGTCATTGCTCTCCGTCACTGAGAAGGGCTGCAGGCCGTCCAGGTGGCCGCAGGTTTCAGACAGGATATACCTGCAGGTACCTTGGAAGTCGTACTTGAAGCCATCGAACGTGAGGTAGTGTGGGTCACCCCACGCCCAGCAGGTGGCGCTGTACAGTGGAACACACACAGCCCGGTCCCCTATGACTCGACAAGTCTCCTTCTCCCGACAACGGGTATCCACACACGGGTCTAGGGACAATCACAGGGATTAAACAATGAACAAATGTGCTTTTAAATGCCACCTAGTGGTACGGTATGGTAAAGCGCTTGAAGGGTAACTGAAGTACTGAAGCTTGAACCATTCAGAGTATTATGTAAGTACTGTTACAGATTAATACTGACACCAAAGACCTATTTTTGTCTTAGTTGTTTGTTTATTTAGCAATATTGATAAACACTGTCCCATGAAGATCTAATATATAGTCAAATAAAAACAATAAGCTTGTTAAATTTTGTTGATTTAAACATTTAAACAGTATTAATAGAGTAAGTAGTGTTTTTCCATACGTCAGTTTGATTATTTAACTTTTTCCAAGCTTCTCCTAAACAACCCAGTATTATTTACAGTTCTCATCTAATACCTGCTTTGACTGCTCAGTACTTCATTAAGCTAAATCAAGATTCCTGCTGAAAGAACTGAATACATTCATACAATGTCTGGGGCGTCCAGGAGAAATCTGGAACTACACTTTGGCTTGGATGCAGCTGCTCAGTCATGGAGACCCATTCCATGAAGCTCTCTACGCTCTGTTCTTGAGCTGATCTGAAGGCCACATGAAGTTTGGAGGTCTGCAGTGATTGACTCTGTAGAAAGTTGGTGAAAGTTGGTGACCTCTGTGCTCTATGCTCCTCAGCATCCGCTGACTCGCTCTGTCATTGTACGTGTTCTACCACTTGGTGTCTGAGTTGCTGTCGTTCTCAATCACTTCCACTTTGTTCTAACACCACTGACAGTCCACTGTGGAATATTTAGTAGTGAGGAAACTTCACCACTGGACTTGTTGCACAGGTGATGTCCAATCACAGTACCACGCTGGAGTTCACTGAGCTCCTGAGAGAGACCCATTCCTTACTAATGTTTGTAGAAGCAGTCTGCATGACTAGGTGCTTGGTTTTATACACCTGTGGTCATGAAAGTGATTGGAACTCCTGAATTCAATTATTTGGATGGGTGAGTAAACACTTGGAAATATAGTGTATAGAGTTTGTTGTTTATTAATTGATCAGCCCTGAACGTTGACTTGGAGGAGTCTCAGTCTGATTCTCATCACTGCATTGCTTCTGTTTTGTTATGGTGGTGGGTTTTCTTGCATGGAAACCAAATTATAGGTTCTAAGCTCAAAATTTCTAGTGAATTGAGGTCTAGACTTTAACTCGGCCACGCTAAAATTCCACATTTGTTCTCATTTAGTCATCCTACGTGGACTAACTGGTGTTTTCAGGGTTGTGGTCTTTCTGCAAAACCCACCTTCTATTGAGCTTCAGCTTAGGTATAATTATTAGCGTTCAAGCATCACTGGAAGAAGGTGCAAGCACATAACAGTGTAAAACTGTCTGACCTGTGTGAAGGCAGGCCATGACCCCGTCCCTGACCATGCATCGGGTGCCGTTAGCGCAGATGTTGATGTCGCACATGAGGCCCATCACTGGATCACACAAACACTTCTGCTGACACTGAGCCTGGAGCACGACCTCCCCTGGCTGGAGACAGACACACACGCACATTCAGACACAGTCAGGGCAGAACATGGGTTCAATATCGTCGCTGTCCAACGAAAAATACATATCTCCATTTTAATTGATTTTTTTTTTCATATAGGATTTAAATGCCGGAGCTGCTCTTTACATTGTGGGAAATTTTCATGATGAAAGGAATGTTGGAAATGGTCCAAAATCACTTGGAAAGAATTCTGGTTCCATTGATTTACATTAAAAGTTAGGAAGGTTTTTGGCCTCTCCTGTAAAGTTGGCATTTTGAAGATACTTGCCTTTCTTTGGAAAGCTCCAGTGAGTTGGGGACGATGAAAACACTGGACGAGGTGGTCTGAGACGTCCAGACTGAGGGTCAGTGGCGGCTTTGGGCATGCGCAGTGAGTGTAGTGGGTGGTGGAGTGGTGAGGGTCTGCTCTGACTGTGAGACTGAGCACTGGGAGTGTAGTGGGTGGTGGAGTAGTGAGGGTCTGCTCTGACTGTGAGACTGAGCACTCTGAGTGTAGTGGGTCGTGGAGTGGTGAGGGTCTGCTCTGACTGTGAGACTGAGCACTCTGAGTGTAGTGGGTCGTGGAGTGGTGAGGGTCTGCTCTGACTGTGAGACTGAGCACTGTGAGTGTAGTGGGTCGTGGAGTGGTGAGGGTCTGCTCTGACTGTGAGATTGAGCACTGTGAGTGTGGTGGGTGGTGGAGTGGTGAGGGTCTGCTCTGACTGTGAGACTGAGCACTGTGAGTGTAGTGGGTGGTGGAGTAGTGAGGGTCTGCTCTGACTGTGAGACTGAGCACTGTGAGTGTAGTGGGTGGTGGAGTGGTGAGGGTCTGCTCTGACTGTGAGACTGAGCACTGTGAGTGTAGTGGGTGGTGGAGTGGTGAGGGTCTGCTCTGACTGTGAGACTGAGCTCTGGGAGTGTAGTGGGTGGTGGAGTGGTGAGGGTCTGCTCTGACTGTGAGACTGAGCACTGTGAGTGTAGTGGGTGGTGGAGTAGTGAGGGTCTGCTCTGACTGTGAGACTGAGCACTCTGAGTGTAGTAGGTCGTGGAGTGGTGAGGGTCTGCTCTGACTGTGAGACTGAGCACTGTGAGTGTAGTGGGCCGTGGAGTGATGAGGGTCTGCTCTAACTGTGAGACTGAGCACTGTGAGTGTAGTGGGTGGTGGAGTGGTGAGGGTCTGCTCTGACTGTGAGACTGAGCACTGTGAGTGTAGTGGGTGGTGGAGTGGTGAGGGTCTGCTCTGACTGTGAGACTGAGCACTGTGAGTGTAGTGGGTGGTGGAGTGGTGAGGGTCTGCTCTGACTGTGAGACTGAGCACTGTGAGTGTAGTGGGTGGTGGAGTGGTGAGGGTCTGCTCTGACTGTGAGACTGAGCTCTGGGAGTGTAGTGGGTGGTGGAGTGGTGAGGGTCTGCTCTGACTGTGAGACTGAGCACTGTGAGTGTAGTGGGTGGTGGAGTGGTGAGGGTCTGCTCTGACTGTGAGACTGAGCACTCTGAGTGTAGTAGGTCGTGGAGTGGTGAGGGTCTGCTCTGACTGTGAGACTGAGCACTGTGAGTGTAGTGGGTGGTGGAGTGGTGAGGGTCTGCTCTGACTGTGAGACTGAGCACTCTGAGTGTAGTGGGTCGGGGAGTGGTGAGGGTCTGCTCTGACTGAGACTGAGCACTGTGAGTGTAGTGGGTGGTGGAGTGGTGAGTGGAGTGAAGATCATGTGTGTTCACCTTAGAGTCTCCAAAAGACTCCAACAACACCATGATCTGTTATGATCTGTTGGGTTTCAGTCGTTTAGGTCAGTTGACCACCTGGATGCACTAAATCACCAGGTTATGTACCATCTACAGATTTTTTTTCCCTGATAGTATTCCAGTTTCCCAGTGCTGAGCTGAGGAATCATTTTTACACACGAACTGACCACCTCAGCGTCCTGACCCTAACTCCATTGGAAGTCTTTGGGATGTGCTGGAGACTTTAGGAAGTGGCTCTAGTTGTAGTATAGCTAAAAACAACATCTGCAGCCATGAAACCTGAACTCAGACCCCTTAAACTCCCTACCTTATACATGCGTCCGTCCACATAGCAGCCACAGTCTGCGTACTGGACGCAATCGTGTCCATTAAACATGTACCCCAGGTCACAGGCGCAGCCCTCAGTGCAGCTGCTGGAGCAGGTGATGACCTCAGTTAGTCCAGGACAGGCTGCAGAGCAGGTGTCTGCGCACACCTCGTAATGACTGTGAGCAGGACAGGTCAGCGCTGGGAGGTAGCAATCATAAAAAAAAAAGATTATATTACTAGTGAGTGGACAGTACTGGCCATGACCATTACATCAGTCTCACCGGCCACTTTATTAGAAACACCTGCCAGCTCCAACACCTGTCAATGTAGTAGGAGCTCCACTTACAGACTGTAGTTCATCTGATTCTCTGTATACTTTATTACTCTGTTCTTTAATGATCAGGACCCCCACAGGACCACCACAGAGCAGCTACTATTAGGAAAGTGGGTCATTCTCAGCACTGCAGTGACACTGATGTGGTGGTGGTGTGTTAGTGTGTGTTGTGCTGGTGTGAGTGGATCAGACACTATTCTCAGTATCACTGCTGGACTGAGAATCATCCACCAACCCAAACTAGCCAGCCAACAGTCTCCTGTGGGCAGTGTCCTGTGGGCGGCGTCCTGTGGGCAGCGTCCTGTGGGCAGCGTCCTGTGGGCGGCGTCCTGTGGGCAGCGTCCTGTGGGCGGCGTCCTGTGTCCACTGATGAAGAACTAGAGGAACACAAACTGTGCAGCAGCAGATGAGCTACTGTCTCTGACTTTAGAGAGAGGTGGACCAGCAAGTAGTAGGAGTGTCTAATAGAGTGGACAGTGAGTGAACACTGCTGTGTCTGATCCACTTACACCAGCACAACACACAGTAAACACAGGACCTGCTCTGTGGTGGTCCTGTGGGGGTCCTGATCATTAAAGAACAGAGTAATAAAGTACACAGAGAATCAGATGAACTACAGTCTGCAATAAAGCACGCTTGTGAGCATCACTTACGACAGAAGGAGTCCGATCTCCAGCTCTTCACCTCCACTCCAGCCATGTGGCACTTGAAAGCGTAGGCTGCCACGCCCTGACAGGCCACAGCGCTGCTGCCCCCCGAAACACACACATCGAAAACACAGTCGCTGACGTACGCTGACGGGTCCACCGCAGCGTGGCAGGCGGCAAACGGGCCCAGAGGGTCCGCGGGCAGCCCACAGTACTCTCGCGTTCCGAAAACAGCTCTGAGACTGGGGCTGCAGTCTGGATACTGGCTGTCCTGCTGTCCTCCGTCCTCACACTGCGCTCCAGGGACCGTCCAGGCCGTTCCGAAGACGTTAATGTCAGTAGCGACGTTCCCGCCAGGCAGGAGGAGGTCATTGGACGAGATTCCGTCAAAGTTCCCGCACAGGCCACAAGTCCTGTTGCGGTAGGTGCTGGGGACGGTGACCGTGACGTAGTAGGCGAGGTCGTAGGTCACGCGAAGGCCGAAATCGGTGGTCAGGACGTGGTGCAAGCCCTCCTTGGAGATTTGCACCTTGCTGTCATTCAAACTCCAGGGCAGGTTAGTGAGCAGCCCATTCACCTGCGGGAACAAAGGACGTTTGAGTTCCAGCATAAAAGCCGATGATCGGAATCTACTAATGAATCTCAAAGGAGCGATAGAAGCCTTTTAATGCTTGAATGGCCACGACCCCAAACCCACAACGTCCATGGAAACATCTTTCCAGGAGGTAACAATATACAAGTGAGAGAATGGCGGCCGAACCCCTCGATCAATCCACTCAGACGTAAAGGAATGAAAGCAGGAGACTCTTATTTACCAGAATCTGGGCCAGGCTTTGTCTCAGAACAAAGGAGTATCCGTACACAGCCAGAGAAACCTGTTTGGCCACGGACACTTTCCTAGCTGCGAAGGGCCATCTCTCGTTTTCCAGCTCCACGGAAAAGGGCACGAGGTCGCTCCCCTGCAGGCCGCACGTCTGGGAGAGCGTGTAGCGGCAGGTTCCCTGGAAGTCGTAGTGGAGCCCGTCGAAGGACGTGAAGTGAGGGTCGCCCCCGGCCTCACACACCGCTTTCCCCACGGGCTGGCACTGCCGGACTCCGTTCACCAGCGCGCACCATTCGTACGGGCCACACGAGGCGTTCCTGCAAACCACCTGCAGAACAGCACACAGACAGAACCATGTGGTTCGGAATATGCTGGAAATTCAAGAGCGGTGGCCAAAAAGGGACTGGGAGAAGAATGAACCGCCGCGGCACTCGTGTATCAAATATATATTTGGGGGAAAACAGTTTGGGCCTACACTTCCCACAGGACCTGCTTTCTGAATGGCTTTCTTCTAATGAGGTGTTTGAATGCCGTTCTCACAGACGGACACAGATCTGCTTTCCGTTGTGGGATTAGCCATTCCAAGAATTCCTGAAGAAATGACAGTAAATGCAGTGACGAGAACGACACCCGTTTAGTATTAATACTGAAAATTAAGGTCTTTATTAAGTGTGTTCCTCTTACTTGGGAACATCAAAATGTATGGGATATTATTCCAGTCGTACTAGGGAACGTCAAAATACATAGGATTTTATTCCAGTCTTACCCGGGAAAGTCAAAATGTATGGGACATTATTCCAGTCTTACTTGGGAACGTCAAAATACATGGGACATTATTACAGTCTTACTTGGGAATGTCAAAATATATGGGATATTATTCCAGTCCTACTTGGGAACGTCAAAATATATGGGATATTATAAGATGGTACTACAGTGACTCACTATCACCACTTCAGGTACAAAGTGGTACTACAGTGACTTACTATCGTCTCTTCAGGTACAAAGTGGTACTACAGTGACTCACTATCACCTCTTCAGGTACAAAGTGGTACTACAGTGACTCACTATCACCTCTTCAGGTACAAAGTGGTACTACAGTGACTCACTATCACCACTTCAGGTACAAAGTGGTACTACAGTGACTCACTATCACCTCTTCAGGTACAAAGTGGTACTACAGTGACTCACTATCACCTCTTCAGGTACAATGTGGTACTACAGTGACTTACTATCACCTCTTCAGGTACAAAATGGTACTACAGTGACTCACTATCACCTCTTCAGGTACAAAGTGGTACTACAGTGACTCACTATCACCACTTCAGGTACAAAGTGGTACTACAGTGACTTACTATCGTCTCTTCAGGTACAAAGTGGTACTACAGTGACTCACTATCACCACTTCAGGTACAAAGTGGTACTACAGTGACTTACTATCGTCTCTTCAGGTACAAAGTGGTACTACAGTGACTCACTATCACCACTTCAGGTACAAAGTGGTACTACAGTGACTTACTATCGTCTCTTCAGGTACAAAATGGTACTACAGTGATTCACTATCGTCTCTTCAGGTACAAAATGGTACTACAGTGACTCACTATCACCTCTTCAGGTACAAAGTGGTACTACAGTGATTCACTATCGTCTCTTCAGGTACAAAGTGGTACTACAGTGACTCACTATCACCACTTCAGGTACAAAGTGGTACTACAGTGACTTACTATCGTCTCTTCAGGTACAAAGTGGTACTACAGTGATTCACTATCATCTCTTCAGGTACAGAATGGTACTACAGTGACTCACTATCACCTCTTCAGGTACAAAGTGATATTACAAGAAAGGACAGGCTGGAGCTAGCTGGTTAGCATGCTAACTTCACTAGATATCAGCAACATGATATATGGTTGTCTTTTACACACTGTCAAAAGTGTTATTCCTTCACATTCTGTTGATACGTGAGTTAATTTTGGAATGTTTTAATCTAAAAATTTTACAAATGGCCCCTTAATGTGAGACATCATTTCTACTGTCAGATGTGGTTCTAGATCAGATACCTATCCAAAAAAGGCATTTGCCACTATGTAATATGTGAGTGGAAGGAGAAAGGTTGGTATGGACCAAAATATTTAATAAGACATTGTTAATATTTCTAATATATAAAAGAAAAAAAAAAACATACTGTGCAGTCTTCCTACCTGACCATCCTCCATGCACCTGCACTCCGTCTGACACAGACTGTCCGGGTAAAAGCTCTGACCTTGCTGGTAGTATTGACCACCGTAAAAACAGCCGCACTGGGCGAAAGGAACGCAGTCGTCTCCACTCAGGATGTAGCCCGGATCACACACACAGCCTTCCTTACAGGGCCGTTGACAGCTCAGAGGAGAGCGAAGACTGTAACAGGAAGCTGGACAGCCCGGTCCACAAACCTCATAATGACTATGGAGAGGACACTGAACTCCTAACAAACAGAGAGTATATTAGTATTAGTATATTATATAAAGCACTATAGAATGATTTAATAGTTAAACATCATTAACGGTGCCATGTGTAAATGGTGTGTTAGTGTGCGCTGTGCTGGTGTGAGTGGATCAGATACAGCAGTGCTGCTGGAGTGATTAAACACCTCAGTGTCAATGCTGAACCAAAACTATCCAGACAATAGCATGCCCTGCCCTGTCTGATGCACTCACATCAGCACAACATATATTAACACACCACCACATCAGTGTCAGTGCTGAGAATGACCCACCTCTCTAATAGTACCTGCTTTGTGGTGATCCTGTGGGGGTCGGGACCACTGAAGAACAAGGTACTATCACCTCCAGGTACAAAGTGGTACTACAGTGACTTATTATCACCTCCTCAGGTACAAAGCAGTATTCCAGTGACTCACTATCACCTCTTCAGGTACAAAGTGGTACTACAGTGACTCACGATCACATCTTCAGGTATAAGGTGGTATTACAGTGACTCACTATCACCTCTTCAGGTACAAAGTGGTATTACAGTGACTCACTATCACCTCTTCAGGTACAAAGTGGTACTACAGTGACTCACTATCACCTCTTCAGGTATAAAGTGGTATTACAGTGACTCACTATCACCTCTTCAGGTACAAAGTGGTATTACAGTGACTCATTATTACCTCTTTAGTTACAAAGTGATACTACAGTGACTCACTATCACCTCTTCAGGTATAAAGTGGTATTACAGTGACTCACTATCACCTCCTCAGGTACAAAGTAGTATTACAGTGACTCACTATCACCATTTCAGGTACTAATTGGTATTACACTGACTCACCATCACCTATTCAGGTACATGATGGTATTATAGTGACTCACCATCACCTATTCAGGTACAAAGTGGTATTACAGTGATTCACCTATTCAGGTACATGATGGTATTAAAGTGACTCCCCATCACCACAAAGTGGTACTACAGTGACTCACTATCACCTCTACAAGTACAAAATGGTACTACAGTGACTCACTATCACCTCCTCAGGTACAAAGAAGTACTACAGTGACTCACTATCTCCTCTTCAGGTACAAAATGGTACTGCAGTGACTCACTATCGCCTCCTTAGGTAGAAAGTGGTACTACAGTGACTTACTATCACCTCTTCAGGTACAAAATGCTACTACAGTGACTCATTATCACCTCTCCAGGTACAAAGTGATAGACCAAGGCTAGCTGTTTAGCATGCTAACTTCAGTTAATATCTCAGCAACATTATACATGGTTGTCATAAATGTGATTGAGACTGTAAAGTTATTTTTTTTGGAAACTTGATTTCATAGAACAGTCATGGTACATACCCAGATGACCCCAAAAAAACAAATCTAATGCAAAATATTGATACATGAAGAAGTAGCTCAGATCTTACCACAAAACTGAGCAGTTCTCCAAGAATAAGCTCTGGCTCCGATATCCTGGCAGGCAGACATGTAGGCACTGATGGCCTGGCAGAGTATATCTCTCCTCCCGTTGAATTCACAAACATCAGAAACACAAGCCTCGAAGAAGCCCGTCGGATCGAGGAGGGGCTGACATTCCATGAAGGGGCCGTTGGGGTCGAATATGAGCCCACAGTAATCTGTTGACTCATAAATCTGTCTTTGGGTAACGTCGCAGTCAGTACAGTTGTTGCTGCAGCCTTCGTCCCCACCTGCGACGTCCATGGTCTTCCAACTCTCTCCAAACTCATCCGGTCTGGAAGTGGAGTAGTTCGTCCCCTTGAGGGTCAGGTCGTCTTCAGGCTTGCCGTTATAATTCCCACAGAGGCCGCAGACGGCACCCATGTAGGTGCTGGGGATGCTGACAGAAGCAATGCTGTTCCAGTCAAAAGCCACAGTCAAGCCAAAAGACGTCTGGACCACAGCTGACCAGCCGCTCTTGAAGGCAGAAACCTGACCGTTGTACAGATTTCTGGGCAGGTTCAGCAGGACCCCGTTGACCTAGAACGAAAACACATACTGAGGAACTGTCCGTTCCAACTCCAGATTATCCAACCTGAACACAGATCTGAAGGGACAGCACGCTGAACATGTTGTTCAATGTGGTTGTTGTTGCAACTTTCTTTGTTGATAACGTTTGAACCACAAAAGGCATTGCTAATCTGATTGCATCAATCGATTTCTGAGACAGTTCTGGTCTTTGATCTGCTCCACGACCACCTTCCCATTGAAAAACTTGCCCTTCGTCCAATATGGCGGCTTTGAGGATGGCTAAAAGATAGGCCCCCTCACCCTTTACTTGCTTCCTTTCGTTTCTGAAATAAAAGAGTGTCCTTGGGTATTGGACTCACCCTGTACATCTTCTAGCTGGTGCCATACCGCCCATCAAATTTAAACTGACACTGAAAATATAACATATAACATGTGTACGTAAAAAACGAAAGTCACTCTCTACATCTTGGTCTGTTCTGGGCTACTATAGAAACATGGCGGTGGTAGCTTCAGTAGGAAGATGAGCTGCTGCTATGTGAATTTGAAGGATAACTCTAAGATAATAGCACAACAGTTTGCAGCTATAGGTAAATATATTCTGATAGAAACATTGAATATTATATTCCATTTCTAATAACAGAACCCCCCACCAGAATCTCCTAAATATTAATTATTATTATTTAAATATTAGAATATTAAGCTGTAGCCTGGCCAAACATGCTTACCATCACTGAGCCTTTATATTCTCTACTGATGACGATGGTGAGGTTGTAAACCTTGACCTGCAACAGTCTGGTGAAGGAGACCGTCCTGCTTCCTCGGAAGTCATTCTGCACCAGAACTTCAAATGGGACCAGTCCAAGATCACTGGAGCACATACCAACCAGCTGGTACACATTGGTGCCCTGGCAAATACAACTTGCTTCAGTATGCAGGTTTAACTCTGAACAGTAGTAGCTGTAGGTGAATTAGGTGAAAGCAACTAAATACCTGAAAGGTAAACCTCCGTCTATCGAAGCTGAGGTAATGGGGGTCGCCGAATGCCAAGCAGGTTCTCTGAGAGACCGCATGGCAGTCTCTGATGCCATTCAACACCTGGCACTGCTGGCCAGCTTTACAACTCGTGTTCTCACACACCATCTGCCCGCCTCCAACCGGGCAGCTGCATCGCGTGGTGCAGCGGTCGTCCGCCCAGAAAGACTCCCCAGCAGGAACGTAGCGTCCGTTCTGTGAGCAGCCGCAGCTGGCCGAGGGTACACACACGGCTCCGCTCAGGACAAAGCCTGGGTTGCAGGCGCACGTTTCCACACAAGGCAGAGAGCAGTTGGTCGCAGGACTGGGATACATACAGGTCGCAGGACAAGCACTGCCGCACAGCTCATAATGGCTGTTCTCAGGGCAGCTGTAGGCTGTGGACACGAGCAGAACAGTAGAAAAACATAGTTGTTTAAATTGAATAAGTACTCAGCAGCATGGCAACTCATCTAACCTGAGAAATCACCTGGTCAAACACCTGGTCAAACACCTCTAACCTGAGGAAACACCTGGTCAAACAGCTGATCAAACACCTCTAAGCTAAGAAAACATCTGGTCAAACACATCTAACCTAAGGATCACCTGGTCAAACACCTGGTCAAACATCTCTAACTTGAGGAAACACCTGGCCAAACAAATCTAACCTGAGGAGACACCTGGCCAAACAATTCTAACCTGAGGAAAAACCTGGTCAAACACCTTGTCAAACATCTCTAACCTGAGGAAACACCTGGCCAAACACCTGTAATCTGAGGAATCACCTGATCAAACACCTAGTAAAGCACACCTTACCTGAGAAAACTGCTGGCCAAACACTCCTAACCTAAGGAAATACCTGGTTAAACACACCTAACCTGAGGAAACACGTGGTCAAACATCTCAAACGTAAGGAAACATCTGGTCAAACACCTCTAACCTGAGTAATCACCTGGCCAAACATTTCTAATCCGAGGAAACACCTGGCCAAACACCTCTAACCTGAGGAGACACCTGGCCAAACACTTTGTCAAACACCTCTAACCTGAGAAAACACCTGGTCAAACACATCTAACCTGAGGAAACACCTGGCACAACACAGTTTATTTTATATAACTTTTTACATTAGTCAAAGTGTAATAGATCAGGTTACGTGTCTGAAGTTTTGCTTTGATGCTTTCAAATTTTTGACATCTATGAAGAAAAAAGAACAAAATTTAATTCTGTCTGTAATTTTGTCCATTAGATGAAATATAAGATTTATAGATAACAGTATGTCGGATATTGTCACATAAGCAAGTTTAGCACATCTATTCAAGATTACCTATCAAACTTTCTGGTTTGAGACATAGATACTGCACAAATGGTAGATGTTAGGCTAAATGATAGATGTTAGGCTATATGGTAAGGGGTAGGCTAAATGGTAGGCTAAATGCTAAATGGTAGGCTAAATGCTAAATGGTAAATAGTAGGCTAAATGGTAGGCTAAATGGTAAATGGTAGGCTAAATGGTAAATAGTAGGCTAAATGGTAGGCTAAATGGTAAATGGTAGGCTAAATGGTAAATGGTAGGCTAAATGGTAGCCTACCAGGCTAAATAGTAGATATTAGGCTAAATGGTAGATGTTAGGCTATATGGTAAGGGGTAGGCTAAATGGTAAATAGTAGGCTAAATGGTAAATAGTAGGCTAAATGGTAAATGGTAGGCTAAATGGTAAATGGTAGGCTAAATGGTAGAAGTTAGGCTAAATGGTAAATGGTAAATAGTAGGCTAAATGGTAGGCTAAATGGTAGATGTTAGGCTAAATGGTAAATGGTAAATAGTAGGCTAAATGGTAGGCTAAATGGTAGATGTTAGGCTAAATGGTAAATGGTAAATACTAGGCTAAATGGTAGACTAAATGGTAGATGTTAGGCTAAATGATAAATGGTAAATAGTAGGCTAAATGGTAGGCTAAATGGTAGATGTTAGGCTAAATGGTAGGCTAAATGGTAAATAGTAGGCTAAATGGTAGATGTTAGGCTAAATGGTAGGCTAAAAGGTAAATAGTAGGCTAAATGGTAAATAGTAGGCTAAATGGTAGGCTAAATGGTAGATGTTAGGCTAAATGGTAAATAGTAGGCTAAATGGTTAATAGTAGGCTAAATGGTAAATAGTAGGCTAAATGGTTGGCTAAATGGTAAATGGTAGGCTAAATGGTAAATAGCAGGCTAAATGGTAGGCTAAATGGTAAATGGTAGGCTAAATGGTAAATAGTAGGCTAAATGGTAGGCTAAATGGTAAATGGTAGGATAATTGGTAGGCTAAATGGTAAATAGTAGGCTAAATGGTAGGCTAAATGGTAAATGGTAGGATAATTGGTAGGCTAAATGGTAAATAGTAGGCTAAATGGTAAATGGTAGGATAATTGGTAGGCTAAATGGTAAATGGTAGGCTAAATGGTTAATAGTAGGCTAAATGGTAAATAGTACGCTAAATGGTAGGCTAAATGGTAAATGGTAGGCTAAATGGTTAATAGTAGGCTAAATGGTAAATAGTAGGCTAAATGGTAGGCTAAATGGTTAATAGTAGGCTAAATGGTAAATAGTAGGCTAAATGGTAGGCTAAATGGTAAATGGTAGGCTAAATGGTTAATAGTAGGCTAAATGGTAAATAGTAGGCTAAATGGTAGGCTAAATGGTAAATGGTAGGCTAAATGGTTAATAGTAGGCTAAATGGTAAATAGTAGGCTAAATGGTAGGCTAAATGGTAAATAGTAGGCTAAATGGTAGGCTAAATGGTAAATGGTAGGCTAAATGGTAAATAGTAGGCTAAATGGTTAATAGTAGGCTAAATGGTAAATAGTAGGCTAAATGGTAGGCTAAATGGTAAATGGTAGGCTAAATGGTAAATAGTAGGCTAAATGGTAAATAGTAGGCTAAATGGTAGGCTAAATGGTAAATGGTAGGATAATTGGTAAGGGGTGGGCTTAATGGAAGGCTAAATAGCAGATGTTAGGCTAAGTTGCCCTCACTCGTTTAGCCAGCAAACGTCTGATTCGAAACATATCTCTGTATTAACCTCAATCACTTACGGCACTTGGCAGCTCCTCTCCAGTCTGTCAGTGGCACCCCAGCCCGCTGGCAGGCATCAGCATACACCTCCAGAGCCTTGCACAAGTAGAACCTGAGCCCACCAGTCATGCAGGTGTCAAACAGGCAATTCTGCATATAGACACTGGGGTCGATGACAGCATTGCAGCGACTGAACGGGCCGGCAGATGTGCGGTTCAGGAGTCCACAGTCTTCTTCACCTTCCCACAGTTTCAGCATTTCATCATCACAACCTGATGGGATACCGCTGCGGCCATCTGCAAGGTCTATACAATCCGTCTGGTTGGAAACTTTCCAGCTGAGGCCAAACTCCACCGCACTAGGAGCTTGAGTGTTGTATGGAGTAGTCAGGTCATCGTCTGGATTGCCGTTGAAGTTTCCACACAGGCCACACACTTTTCTCCTGAAGGACGCTGGAAGGGTCACTAGGACATAGTTATCCCAGTCATACTGAACGGTCAAGCCAAAAGATGTTTGGATGGTGACGGAGAGGCCGGACTGGGACATATTTACTCCAGCTTCACTGATCTGAACAGGCAGAGTCCAGACGGTGTGGTCAACCTGCAGGAAACACAAAAACAATGTACAGATATGATTGCCTTGCTCTTGCTTTCTCTCCCTCTATCTTCAGTCTCTCCTTCTCTCTACACACGGAGGTCACCAGAGCTGCATCCCCACTGACTGATCGACTGTCCCTCCTGTCTGACCTGTTGATGCTCTCCTGTTCGTCAGCCTGCAGGACCAGAATTACTACAGTAGAGCACCAACATCTGGCACCATCGCTCTCTCTGACAGAGAACCTATGACAGGGGTGTTTAAATAGATATCAGTAAGGTCCACCTAGAGGAGATCTCCTCAGGCCAAGGTCTGGACTGTCATCATTTAAAGCCAAGACTTTAAGTCTGAGCTGAATTGTGTTCTCACACACATATGAGATATCCAGGTTCTGTGTAGAGTGTTTAGGTTCTCTCTGTGTTTGAGTGGGTTTCCTCTGGATACTCCAGTTTCCTCCCACAGTCCAAACACATGCATGTGTGTGTTGGCCATGCGATGGACTGGTGGCCTGTCCATGGTGTACTCCCCTTCGCCTGATGATGCCGGGATTGGCTACAACTAAACCAGAATCTGCACAGATCTGATTGGCTGAGGAGCGTGCTTGGTGATTTTACCAGGAACACGATTGGTCTTATCTATCCTTCTCGATAGATAATCAGTTTGGGTCCGCATTGAACAACGTCTGGGTCCGGACCTCTGACCTTTGAGATGGTTCAGATTCTACATCACAACCTCCTGAACTAGAGTATCTATGAAACATGTTCAAGCTGAGCTTTTTGTTGTATCCTATCAATTATCAAATAATCAAAGAAAAATGTCTTAATATGTATTAATAGTACTTTTAACATGCCTGACTATGGAACCATGTCTAGCCTGTCTGGCTAACATTAACATTATTTGATGAAAAATAATGAGATGGACGTATATTCTTCTTATATTTAAGTACCACAAGGGACTAAGACAATGAACAAGCTGTTCCCACCTGTTACATGCCCAGGACTGCCAGAATCAAAGGCATCACACACACACAGTGGTTCTGTCTCAAATCCTAGTGAGCTCCTACATAGGCAGCATTTTACGTCATAGTATGCACTCCCGACATGTAGACTGTCCCAATTCTTACATACCTTAAACATGCTGTCTACTGAGAAACCTTATTTAGACCTGATTTTAAGGAAGCATCGAACTCTTCCTCAGCCGCTAAGACAATCCCATGATGCAACACAGGCTAATCTAGGAGCAGTGAAGTGGTTTTAAAATGTGACTTATTTTGATTCTCTGAAGTTTTAATGTGTTTCTGGTCATATAATCACACAAAACAGTATTTTATTATCAACTCTGTAACGAGTCCTTCACCATTTACACTTTTATACTCGAGCCATTAGCATTTTTAAGCACCGGGCTATTGTTTTGGATGCCGGCTGGTAACTTAGCAACCACTTAAACCACCGGTGGCGTGCTGCAGTGGGCGGGAACAAGCCGTGACGCAGTCTCTCTCTAACTAGAGCGTCTCAGTAATCTGTTTTATGAGGAGAGATGAGGAGAGAACACTGCTACTTACACAGCTGCTACCTAGACAGCCTACTTACACACTCACTACCTAGACAGCCTACTTACACACTCACTAGGGTTTGAGACACATCCGATAATGTTTCAGATAAGAATGAGCTCTTACCCTCACTCGACCATTCAGTGAACGATCAAGGGTGATGGTGATGCCGCCAACCTTCACAGTCACCAGAGCCACCCAGGACACTAGGATGTTGCCTCTGTTTTCATTCTGGGTTTGAACCTCAAAGTCTGGCAAACTGCTGTTGCTGTCACAGCTCTTGGTGATGATGTAGGTACACGAGCCCATGAAGTCAAAGTAGCGCCCGTCGAACGTACGATAGTGGGGGTCACCCATGGCCCAGCAGACTCCAGGTTTGTCCAGTCCAGGTTTCCTCACACATGTGGGAGTAAAGTCCAGCATCTGGCACTCCTCGTCCACTCCGCACGTAAAGTTGTAGCAGGTGACCGGTACTGGAAAATAGGAGAAGGTCAAGTTTTGTACTGAGCTAATAACCAAGACTGTTAACTCTACAATTATTACTACCAGACTGTAAACACTACACACACTGCAGATTCATACTGGATTAAAAACACTCCACAGTTATTACTGTCAGACTGTAAACACTACACCCACTGCAGATTCATACTGGATTATAATCACTCCACAGTTATTACTGTCAGACTGTAAACACTACACACACTGCAGATTCATACTGGATTATAATCACTCCACAGTTATTACTGTCAGACTTTAAACACTACACACACTGCAGATTCATACTGGATTATAATCACTCCACAGTTATTACTGTCAGACTGTAAACACTACACACACTGCAGATTCATACTGGATTATAATCACTCCACAGTTATTACTGTCAGACTTTAAACACTACACACACTGCAGATTCATACTGGATTATAATCACTCCACAGCTATTACTGTCAGACTGTAAACACTACACACACTGCAGATTCATACTGGATTAAAATCCCTCCACAGTTATTACTGTCAGACTGTAAACACTACACACACTGCAGATTCATACTGGATTATAATCACTCCACAGCTATTACTGTCAGACTGTAAACACTACACCCACTGCAGATTCATACTGGATTATAATCACTCCACAGTTATTACTGTCAGACTGTAAACACTACACACACTGCAGATTCATACTGGATTATAATCACTCCACAGTTATTACTGTCAGACTTTAAACACTACACACACTGCAGATTCATACTGGATTATAATCACTCCACAGTTATTACTGTCAGACTGTAAACACTACACACACTGCAGATTCATACTGGATTATAATCACTCCACAGTTATTACTGTCAGACTTTAAACACTACACACACTGCAGATTCATACTGGATTATAATCACTCCACAGTTATTACTGTCAGACTGTAAACACTACACACACTGCAGATTCATACTGGATTATAATCACTCCACAGTTATTACTGTCAGACTTTAAACACTAGACACACTGCAGATTCATACTGGATTAAAATCCCTCCACAGTTATTACTGTCAGACTGTAAACACTACACACACTGCAGATTCATACTGGATTATAATCACTCAACAGTTATTACTGTCAGACTGTAAACACTACACCCACTGCAGATTCATACTGGATTAAAAACACTCCACAGTTGTTACTGTCAGACTGTAAACACTACACATACTGCAGATTCATACTGGATTAGAATCACTTCACAGTTGTTACTGTCAGACTGTAAACACTACACCCACTGCAGATTCATACTGGATTAAAAACACTCCACAGTTATTACTGTCAGACTTTAAACACTACACACACTGCAGATTCATACTGGATTAGAATCACTTCACAGTTGTTACTGTCAGACTGTAAACACTACACACACTGCAGATTCATACTGGATTAGAATCACTTCACAGTTGTTACTGTCAGACTGTAAACACTACACACACTGCAGATTCATACTGGATTAAAATTACTCCAGAATTATTGCTGTGAAAGTATAAAAATCTGCAGAACTTTCAGATTCATACTGGGTCAATATTGTTGATAATTGATTTATAAGGTATACTGAGCTGAAAAGGTTACCCGTGCAGAGCGCCCCAGCTCCGTATCCATTCATCAGCGCTAGGCCTACAGCGTAGAGGCCGAAGGCTGCACTCGGATGGCTCACAGTGTGTCTTCCACCTCCAGCCTTGTAGATCAGCTCAGCCCAGGAGTACTCTGTCTTTTCCACAGGCCTCCACTGGACAGAACTGGACAGAGGCACTCCATTCAGCTCTACTCCAGCGAGGTCTTTACTCGGCACCACCAGAAGAGCTCGGTTGTCGAAGCCGTCCTGCCCGTTCAGAGCGTACGAGTAGCAGAACTGGTCAGTGGACAGCAGGTTCATCATGAATGAGTCGTACATTTTCGACCAGGTCAGCTGAACCCCGTTGAACAGGTAGAGGATCTGGACTCCCTTGTCTGCGGTGATGCTGAGGCCGTCTGGAAAATAGACTTTGTATTCTACAGACTGACCAGGGCTTAACAGCGTGCTCATACTCGAACCGCCCGAAGATACCGATACCTGCGTCGGCTGCGATGCCTGGACGAAGACGCTGTCGTATTGGCTTTGGATGGACATTGCCGGCACCAGGTAGCGAGAGCCCCAGCTCGGCACGGGCAACAGCTGCTCAAAGACATGGTTGCACTTGGAGAAGAACCAGGTGCAGGTGTGGCCTGAGTACACGGCCACCGGAAACTGGGACAGTATCCTCGTACCCGTCAGGTCTTCTTCGCTCTGAAGCTGGACACTCTCGTAAGGTTCCATGTAGACGACCAGCTTGCTGCCCGCCACGTACGAGCTGCCCTGAAACTGAACTTCTCCTTGAAGGTACAGCTCCACCATGTTCCGCTGCCCCGCGTTGATGAACATGAGCTGCTTTAGCGTGGACGGAGGAGAAACGCTCGGAGTGAATATGATGTACTCGACTCCCCATGCGCTCACAGGATAGACCACTGTAGTGTCCGCAGTGTAGAATTTAGCATTCAGGGAGTTGACGCACACGTCCTTACTGGCCTGGACGAGGATGGTGTTGCTGAACCTCTGGCTGTCGTACAACTCCACTCCTCCTGGGAGCGTTACTGAGACAGACTGGCCGGCACTCAGCTGCTGCTTCTGGACGAAGCCGAGGGTGGGCACGCTTACCGTCAAGGCACAGTCGGAGTGAATGGAGGTGATCTGGAGTTGGTAGATGGGGCTGCCGTAGTAGGCGATGTAGTTTTGCATGAATGCCGTGGCAAACTCTCGGCCCGCGGCGCGAGCATCTCCACCACCTTTTAAGAGAGAGAGAGAGAGAGAGAGAGAGAGAGAGAGAGAGAGAGAGAGAGAGAGAGAGATGTGCTCTGCTCAGGTGACATGGCAGCAAACGTGATGGCTCATGTTATAACACTGTTATGATCAGACATGACAACATATGACATCTGCCGTTACATTAACTCCAAAATTACAACTTTACAGGAGAGTTGGAGCATTTCTATTGGTCCGTTCATCATGAAATTTGGACACAATATAAACAGCTAATGCTGCGTTAAAACGATGTAGAAAAATAAAAATCAATTAAAATAGATATATGTTATTTTGTTACACAGCGATGATATATATCAATGTTATGAAGCACAGTTCATGTACATATCATTTAAATTTTTTTTCTATAAGCTTTTTATGACTTTTGATGTCACTGGTATGATAGGGCAAAATAATATTAACCAATAATATTATGCTGTACATCTCACTTCCACCCAACTATCATATCATCACTGTCTAAAATGCATCGACATAATTATCATTATAATCATCATCAACTATTTTATAACCTGAAATGAAAATTAATCAAGACTTACCACAAAAAAGGAGCACCAATAAACAACCCAGGAGAGGTAAGGTCCACATTTTGGCTGCAAACAATAGCAACAATTTAAAGTTGCACAGATTCATATATATATATATATATATATATATATGTGTGTGTGTGTATGTGTATGTGTATGTGTGTATGTATGTATGTATGTATGTATGTATAGGAATATATTATAGATGTATATGGAATTATGTTCATACACATGGACTTTTCATACAAATGAAAAGCTCCAACATTCATTTGTACAGTTCCAACAGAACTCCATTAATTCAACTCTTAAATTTGGCAAGAGTTCTCTAAGGTTAAACAAAGTTTACAGCAGTATGTACAAAAATATTTAGTATTTGGAATTTATGACTTATTTGTAATCTAAAAGTTGACATACTACATAATAAAAACATAGTATCTTGTAATAATGACTTGCATAAAATGATTTATTTTCTCAGAATTTTGACTTACTATAATCAAATATTGGCATGATATCACATAATAATGAATGTATCAAAACAATTCTTCATTTCCTTGTTATAAAAAAGACTCATTATGTTAAAATAATTATATATTTTATCAATTTTTTTTTTACTTTTTAAACATGCTATGTCTGAAGAATGACTTGGGATCTTTTAATATTAACTTATTACATAGAAATTACTGTCTTAAAATATTAACTTACTCTGCTGATATAATGGTTTAGTATTTTGTAACAGATTATGTTGAAAAAATCTCATAATTATGACTTTGCAGGCAAAAAGGTTTTACACTTACTATGGCTTACTATTATGTCTTACTATCTTGTAATATTGATTTACTACGTTACTATTAATTTAGTATCTTGCAATAAATGGTAAATTGAAATTATGATTGTCAACATATTATCATATTAAAATATATGAGACAGATTGGACAAATTAAAATAATGAGTTATTGTTAAAAATAATTATGTTTTATCATAACTATGACTTTTAATATTGAAATATGACTTATTTTCTCAACATATGGTCTTAAAATATGTTGGCCAACAAAATATAACTTAGTGTCTTGTAATAAAGAATAAGTTAAAATAATGATTTAAATAATTTCTTAAAATGTTCTCTTAATACCTTGAAAATTATGGAGTATATCAAAATGATGACTTAAAATATTGCAATATGACTTATTTTCTCAACATATTGAGTCATTGGGACAAAATGAGACAAAGTATCTCATAATAAAGGACAATTGATTAAAAATGACTTAGTATAATAATAAAGGATAGCTGTAAATAATTAATTTCTGAAAATATTGACTTAATATCAAATAATGACGTAAAATATTGAAATAATAATTGATTTTCACCAAATACTGGCTTACTGTGGCAACAACTGACTAAAATCAGTAATAATTTAAAAAAGGATAAGTTGAAACGACTTTGACTAGATGTGTCAGTATAATAACATAGAAGAAAATAAAGAAAACACAGTACAGAGGCAGCAATAACAAAGAACATAGAAATAATACAAAAAATATTGGAGAAATGTGAGTAAAGAAATGTACATACTTACATAAATTAATGCCTTATTAAACATAATAATAAAAGGATTATATTTCAATCATTATATTCTATTTATATTTCAGACAAGAGAACGGGAGAAGATAATAGATGAAGAGAATAGGAAAGAACAGGAAAGGAAAGAAGAAAAGAAAAGAGATAAAAAGAATAGGAGAGGAGAAGAAAAGAGAACAAGAAAACAAGAAAGTTGAAAAGAGAACAGAAGAAAAAAATAGGAGAGTAGAGGATAAGAGAACAGGAGAGGAGAAGACAGAAAAGGAGAAAAGAGAAAATAAGAGAAATGAAGAGAAGCAGAGAGAATAAATGGGATGAAGAGAAGAGAAGAAAAAAGAAGAGAAAAGAAGAAAAAATAGGAGAGGAGAAGACAGAATAGGAGAAAAGAGGAAATAAGAGAAATGAAGAGAAATGGATGGAAGAGAAGAGAAGAGAAGAGAAGAAAAAATAGGAGAGGAGAAGACAGAATAGGAGAAAAGAGGAAATAAGAGAAATGAAGAGAAATGGATGGAAGAGAAGAGAAGAGAAAAGAAGAAAAAATAGGAGAGGAGAAGACAGAATAGGAGAAAAGAGGAAATAAGAGAAATGAAGAGAAATGGGTGGAAGAGAAGAGAAGAGAAAAGAAGAAAAAATAGGAGAGAAGAGAATAGGAGAGGAAAACAGAAGAGGAGAAAAAAGAAAATAAGAGAAAAGAAAAGAAGCGGACAGAAGAGAAAGGATGAAGAGAAGAGAGGAGAGGAGAGGAGAGGAGAGGAGAGGAGAGGAGAAGGGATGAAGAGAAGAAAAGAGAAAAATAGGAGAGAGGAGAAGAGAATAGAAAAGAAGAAAAAATAGGAGAGAGGAGAAGAGAATAGAAAAGAACAGAAGCGAAGAGAAGAGAGTAGAAAAATTGAAGAGAGGAGAAGAGAACAGGAGAGAAGAGAAGAGAAGAGCTTTTCTACATGCCAGTAAATCACTTAATCAGTGGTGTTCAACTCTGGAGGTGTTCAACATGGTTTGGTAACTGTTCTGCTCAAAAACACCAAATAAACAACTAACATGAATTAACATAAACACAACACAAACAGATCACCACGGTCCAACAAACAAACAGATATCTCCAACACTGCAACTTCACAGGAGAGGCCAAAAACCTTCTTTACTTTTAATGCACGTCAATGGAACCAGAATTTCTTTAGAAGGATTTTTGAGAATTTCCACTGGTCTGTTCATCATAAAACGTTTAAAGCTTATAAAGAGCAGCTGCTTCGTTCAGAGGACACAGAAACATGAAAATCAACCAAGTTATAGATACATGTTTTTCTCTGCACGGCGACTTAAATATCAGCAAAAGACACTAAAACCACTTACCTGTGAAGAACATCTACAGAACCCTCCCAAACCTCCTTTAACAACCCATCACACTGAGGAGTCTGAGCCGGTGGGAGTATTTAAGGAGGGGCGCTGACCCACTAATGAATAGCCTGTCTCCTGAGACCTGACTCTGAATAGGATTAAATATCTTATATATATTCAGTTTCAGTCTATATTTGTAAAGCATATGTAGAAATCAGCACCTGGAGATGGAGCTCCGGCTGCAGGACTGATGGAGGACTGGGACGGAGGACTGACAGAGGACTGGGACGGAGGACTGACTGGGACGGAGGACTGGGACAGCGGTGTTTATGCAGGCGGTTGAGTTTCTCTGTTTATTATATGTTTATAACTGGTTATTTAGTGTTGAGCGTGTAAACTGTACACACTAAAGCTGGAGAGGTTCCCGCTCTGCCAGTAAAACTGTTATACAGTGTTTTACACTCACAGGGTATCGTTTATAGTGTTTTTCTGATTTGATTTCTCGTATTAGTTGCCGCAGGAGACGAGTGGGCTACACCCATTTCCTCACTGTGTAGAGTTACACACACTTAAAAGACTCCAGTAACTGTCAGCAGCTACTCTACAGAGCTCTATTACTGAAACTGTGTTATACAGATATATAAGACCTTCACACTCAGTCAGTACAATAACACACACACACACACACACACACACACACACACACACACACACACACACACACAATACATCACTTACTAGTAGTTTACACACAGAGACAGAGAAACAAGTAAAACAAAAGAAAGAAAGAGAAAATAGGAAAAATAAAATAATAATTATCAACTGATAGGAAGAGGAGGGAAGAGAACCAGTAAGAAGATAATAGATGAAGAGAAAAAGCAATAAAAAATAAGAGAAGAATAGAACAGAGAGGAGAAGAGAGAGGAGAAAACAGAAGAGGGGAAACAGGAAATAAGAGAAGAGAAGAAAAATGGAAAGAAGAGAGAAAGAGAAGAGAAAAAAGAGAGTAGAGGAGTAGAGAACAGAAGAGAAGGGAAGAGAAACATGGGAGTTAGGTGAAGAGAAAAGGAGAGAAAAGAAGACTGGAGAAGAGAGGTAAAAGCCTAACCACTTAAAAAGAGGAGAGGAGACGAGAGGAGGAGTGAAGAGGAGAGAAGAGAAGAGAAAAATAGGAGAGAGGAGAAGAGAGGAGAAGAGAGATGTGAAGAGAAGTGAAGAGGAGAGAAAAATAGGAGAGAAGAGAAGAGAAGAGAAGAAAATAGACGAGAGAAGAAACAAATAGGAGAAAGGAGATGTGAAGAGAAGAGGAGAGAAGACAGGAGAAGAGAGGAAAAGACAGGAGAAGAGAGGAGATGTAAAGAGAAGAGGAGAGAATAGAGGTAAAAGCCTAACCACTTAAAAAGAGGAAAGGAGAAGAGAGGAGGAGTAAAGAGAAGAGGAGAGAAAAGAAGAAAAAATAGGAGAGGAGAAGAGAAGAGAGGAGACTCTTCTCCTCTCTTCTCTTTCTTCTCTTCTCCTCTCCTATTTTGTGAAGAGACGTGAAGAGAAGAGGAGATAAGAGAAGAATAGGAGAGAGGAGAGTAGAAGAGAAGAGAAAAGAAGGAAAGAGAAGAGAGAAGAAAAGAGAAGACAGAAGAAAAAATAGGAGAAAGGCGAAGAAAGGAGATGTGAAGAGAAGAGGAGAGAGGAGAAGAGGAGAGAAGAGAAGAGAATAGAGGAGAGGAGGAGAGGAGAAGTGAAGAAAAGAGGAGAGAAGAGAGGAGAAGAAGAGAGGAAAATAAGAGGAAAAGAGAAGAGAGGAGAAGTGAAGAGGAGAAAGGAGAAGATGAGAGAGAAGAAGAGGGGAGACGAGAAGAGAGGAGAGGAGAAGTGAAGAGAAGAAAAGAGAGAAGTGAAGGAGAGAAAAGAGGAGAGAAGTGAAATAAAGAGAAGAGAGGCGAAGAGAAGAGAGGAGAGAAGTGAAGTGAAGTGAAGAAAAGAGAGAAGGAGAGAGGAGAAAACAAGAGAAGAAAAGAGAGGAGAACAGAAGTGAAAAGAAGAGAAGAAGAAAAGAGAAAAAATAGGACAGAGGAGAAGAGAGAAAAGAGAAGAGAGAAGTAAAGAGAAGAAGAGAGAGGAGAAAAGAAGTAAAGAGGAGAAGAGAAAGAAGAGAAGAGAGGAGAAGTAAAGAGAAGAAGAGAGAGGAGAAAAGAAGAGAAGTGAAGAGAAGAGAGGAGAAGAGAAGAAAGAGAAGAGAGGAGAAGAGAAGAAAGAGAAGAGAGGAGAAGAGAAGAAAGAGAAGAGAGGAGAAGAGAAGAAAGAGAAGAGAGGAGAAGTAAAGAGAAGAAGAGAGAGGAGAAAAGAAGAGAAGTGAAGAGAAGAGAGGAGAAGAGAAGAAAGAGAAGAGAGGAGAAGAGAAGAAAGAGAAGAGAGGAGAAGAGAAGAAAGAGAAGAGAGGAGAAGAGAAGAAAGAGAAGAGAGGAGAAGAGAAGAAAGAGAAGAGAGGAGAAGAGAAGAAAGAGAAGAGAGGAGAAGAGAGGTAAAAGCCTCACCACTTAAAAACACAGTGGAAAATATTACATCAGTAACTGGAAGTGAATAGAACAGTTAGTGTCTTTAACTGCTTACATGTTATTATAGCAGTGCTTCAACATTAAAACACTGAACATCAGTAACCATCACGTTCATGAAAATATTACTTAATTATAGTTAATCATCAGTGAAACCCCAAAAATAATGATTTATAATCATTTATAACTGTAATAATGAATAAAGATTATATTGATGGTTATTTAAAACGTTGATAGATGTTTTGTATTAAACTGTATATGGTATATGTTGTAATTCATTCTTTTTTTTCAAGCAGACAAAATGACAACAAACACATGGCAGTCAGTTTGTGGGTCATTTGTAATTTTTATTAACATTTTAATGTAAGTACAATCAGCCAAACCAGTTCTCAGATTGCTTGCTCTTTACAATGCATCCCAACCCAATTCCATTCGGAACACAGCAGACCACCGTAACCTTCCCGTCCAGGACGTGTCGGAATTGGAACATATCGGAAAACAGCTTGTTTTTCTGCTTCTATTGGCCGGAAATCACAACTCAAGCACTGGTTCACCAACCAACCCAGCACGTTCTCGCCTCCGGATCACTTCCTGTAGTATAGTATGACGCATTAGCAAATAGCATGTGTTGTTTTCTGGGTCTCGTCCTATCAAGTCATTCGGATCAGTGTGACGTGAAAGAGGGAGGGGCCTGTTCGATAACTCAGCACGTTTTAGAGTCAACCCAGCCACGATGGGCTCCCATATCTGTTAGCGTGCCAAACACTCAGGAATCCCACGCCTGAGCACATCGGTGAACCGTTCCGGCGAAGGTCGTGCAAAATGAACCAATTTGGATGCAGTTGTGCTTAAGTTTCATAGCCCAGTTATCTAGTTCGCTTCATTTTACAGCAAGTTCTAGTTTCTATACGTGGAACCCCAGCACCAAATTTGTATTCGTGAGCAAAGAAGGATGACCCCGAGTCCAATTGAGAATGACTTATAAATAAAAAATACATATAATTACATCCAAAACACAGCATTGAAAAAGGCAAGAATGCAGCAATTGAATCTCCATTACATTGTTTACATTTCCAGTTGAGATTGGGTGGGGGGGCAGGGGTTGGGAGGGAAGGGTTGAGAAGAAGAAGTTTACAAATTTCAGCTCATTACTAGAGAATACACGGTTCTAACTCTGCTAAACGCTGGTAGAAAATAATAATAATAATAATAATAGCAGTAATAATAATAATAATCATCATCAGTTCAAAAATAAAGATCAGGGTAACTTCAGGTAAAAGATCCCAGATCAGGACATCAAAACACATTCATAAGACGTTACTACCAGAACCTGGATGGACGTCTCTGTAACTCTTTAATGTTGGGCAGCATTTGTGAGGATACGTAATAACAAACGTAAACACTACATCATTTTTCATGACAGCCAGGGTTTTACAACGATCCCTTCTTAAGATCCAGTCTGGGTTCTGAGTCTTTATCGTTTGAACAGATCCCAAAAAATACCAGTCGGTGCCAATCGGTGCTAATGTAGCTAATATTGCTAGCCTGCCAGCTAAAGCCAATACAAACTAGCTTCTTGTTGATGTTCTTGATCAAAACTAGTTCCTTGCTATGAACCCACAACTTCATGTTTGGGTAGTTTGTTTGGGAGGCGACGGTTGGCTAAGCCAACTAGCTAGCTAGCGTTCCAAGCCAGCCTGACAAGCGAAACGCAAAAGTTCAAACAAGAAACACCCAATAAAACCAGAGAGCTGATATCAAGGAGATCCACAGATCCCAAAAACTACTGACTAGCACTTTCCTTGATGGAACAAAGGAAAAAGTGTGGTGCCAGTTGGTGCTAATGTAGCTAACATTGCTAGCCTGTCAGCTAAAGCCAATATAAACTGGCCGCTTGTTGATGTTCTTGATCAAAACTAGTTCCTTGCTATGAACCCACAACTTCATGTTTGGGTGGTTTGTTTGGGAGGTGACGGTAGCTAGGACTAAGCTAACTAGCTAGCTAGCGTTCTAAGCCAGCCAGACAAACGACAAGTTCAACAAGTTCAAACAAGAAGCACCCAATAAAACCACGGAGCTGATAAAGAGATCCACAACGTCCCAGTTTGGTTTTTGTCCAGTGGGTTAGCCAAGTTAGCTAAGAAGCTACATTAGAGCCAATCCTGCAAATACAGTTACGTTGTGTCACCACATTAAAATGTAATTCCTCAGAAAGTTGCTTGGAATTCCATGGAATTTGGTAAAGTTGCCAACATGTAGTTCTAATCATCGTTAAAAACGATATTTAGTAGTTACATTGTGACAACGTTGTGACAACCTTGTTCAGACAGCGTAAAAAAGGACCACCTTTTGACATCATTGTAAGAAAGTAGACAACGTTGTGACAATGTTGTGTGTTTGCTGTGTCAGAGCCAACCCTGCAAACACAGTTACGTTGTGACAACGTTGTGGCAACCTATTGGTTTGGTTCTCCCAACATTGTCACAACGTTGAAATGTAATTGCTCAGAAAGATGTGCCAACATTACCAATGCAGATGTAATGGAGTGTATGAAGAACTGCCAGAAGGTTGTGACAACGTACTGACAATGTTGCCACTATGTTGTCACAATGTTGTCACTACGTTGTCACAACCTCCTAGAATCCTTCCTAAGTTCCACTAAAGCTGCATGGAATTCTGCAAAGTTGCCAAACTTTACTTTAGTAGTGATGTTGTGAGAACCTTTTGACAATGTTGTGACAACGTTTGTTGAGAACTAAGAATTGCCACCGACCAGCTCTTCTCTTTCTCAGCAAAGCAATAGAGAGATAACCGAGTGGTCTCTTGAACCCAGATCTAAACAACAAGAGCCTCAGCTGTCGCAGTAGAGGGCTGGACCTGGACGAGGGGACAGTGGACAGTGGTCATGGAAACCTTACGAATGCTGCCCTTCAGTAAAGCGTTACGAACTCACGCGAGCGCTATGTCCGTCTTACGAACGTGCCTCGTGCCTTGAGTGAGCATCCTTTAAGTGAAGTGTTCCCGAAGCAGGGGGTCTTTGGGGCTGAACGAGCAGGTGTTGTTATATACTACTATGGACCTCCATAATCTAAAGGGACTGTACAGTCTATACAGGGGTTGCAGGCTACTTTCTACAAGTCATAGCGCGACCAAGTCTGTAAACCGGGACCTGTTCAAATATGGATCAACCTGTATCTCCTAACTTGCTATTTTTCTCCGCTACTGACGCTTAACCGGGAGAATGGAGAGCTGGAGAGCTAACCTAAAGGAATGCTCAGACACCTGTTCACCTGATCCCAGTTTGCCGCACCTGTAGTGTTCGGCTAGCTAGTTTCCAATAGTTTCCAAGACGTTCGGCTGCGTTCACATGTTGGCAGCAAACCGGACATACCAACGACACTGTACGGACCACGGCGGTGAATGGACAACACTGGAGTCAGGAGTTTAACTGTCCAGCTTCTGCCATCGACAATAAATGTTGGAGTAAACTGATCTAGAATTTTTTTATAGTATTGTGGAAGCCAAATATCTTACTGTATATATAACATACATAAAAGAGTGCTGAGAGTGCTGAGAGAGCTGAGAGAGAGCTGAGAGTGCTGAGAGTGCTGAGAGAGCTGAGAGAGCTGAGAGAGAGCTAAGAGTGCTGAGAGAGAGCTGAGAGTGCTGAGAGAGCTGAGAGTGAGCTGAGAGAGAGCTGAGAGTGCTGAGAGAGAGCTGAGAGTGCTGAGAGAGCTGAGAGAGCTAAGAGAGCTGAGAGAGCTGAGAGTGCTGAGAGAGCTGAGAGAGAGCTAAGAGTGCTGAGAGAGAGCTGAGAGTGCTGAGAGAGCTGAGAGTGAGCTGAGAGTGCTGAGAGTGCTGAGAGAGCTGAGAGAGCTAAGAGAGCTGAGAGAGCTGAGAGTGCTGAGAGAGCTGAGAGAGAGCTAAGAGTGCTGAGAGAGAGCTGAGAGTGCTGAGAGAGCTGAGAGTGAGCTGAGAGAGAGCTGAGAGTGCTGAGAGAGAGCTGAGAGTGCTGAGAGAGCTGAGAGAGCTAAGAGAGCTGAGAGAGCTGAGAGAGCTGAGAGAGCTGAGAGAGCTGAGAGAGTTGAGAGAGAGTTGAGAGAGAGCTGAGAGAGCTGAGAGAGTTGAGAGCTGAGAGAGAACTGAGAGAGCTGAGAGAGCTGAGAGAGCTGAGAGAGAGCTGAGAGAGAGCTGAGAGAGCTGAGAGAGAGCTGAGAGTGCTGAGAGAGCTAAGAGAGCTGAGAGAGCTGAGAGTGCTGAGAGAGCTGAGAGAGCTAAGAGAGCTGAGAGTGCTGAGAGAGCTGAGAGAGCTAAGAGAGCTGAGAGAGCTGAGAGAGCTGAGAGAGCTGAGAGAGAGCTGAGAGTGCTGAGAGAGCTGAGAGTGCTGAGAGAGTGCTGAGAGAGCTAAGAGAGCTGAGAGTGCTGAGAGAGCTGAGAGAGCTAAGAGAGCTGAGAGAGCTGAGAGAGCTAAGAGTGCTGAGAGAGAGCTGAGAGTGCTGAGAGAGCTGAGAGTGCTGAGAGAGTGCTGAGAGAGCTGAGAGAGCTGAGAGTGCTGAGAGAGCTGAGAGTGCTGAGAGAGCTGAGAGTGCTGAGAGAGCTGAGAGAGCTGAGAGAGCTGAGAGTGCTGAGAGTGCTGAGAGAGCTGAGAGAGCTGAGAGAGCTGAGAGAGCTGAGAGTGCTGAGAGTGCTGAGAGAGCTGAGAGTGCTGAGAGAGCTGAGAGAGCTGAGAGTGCTGAGAGAGCTGAGCTGCCCATCCATAGCAGCCGTGAACTGGAGGTTGGGAAACCAGCCTTGTGACCAGAAGGTCGCAGGTTAAGGGCAGGACTGAAGTGCCCTTAAACAAGACACTTGACACCCAAATACTCCCCGGATACTGTAGGTAGGGCTGCCCACCACTCCGGGCAAGTGTGCTCACTGCCCTCTAGTGTGTGTATGTGGGAGTTTCACTGCCCCCTAGTGTGTGTGTGGGGGTGTTTTACTGCCCCCTAGTGTGTGTATGTGGGAGTTTCACTGTCCCCTAGTGTGTGTGGGGGGGTGTTTCACTGTCCCCTAGTGTGTGTGTGTATGTGTTTTGCTGCTTCCTGGTGTGTGTGTGTGCTCCATAGTGTGTGTATTTACTTGTGTGTGTGTGTATGTGGGTGTTTCTCTGCCCACTAGTATGTGTGTATGTGAGAGTATCATTACCCCCTCATGTGTGTTATCTAGTGTGTGTGTGTTTGTGGATGCTTTACTGCCCCCTAGTGTGTGTGTTCTCTAGTGTGTGTATGTAGATGTTTCATTACCCCCTAGTGTGTATATTCACTAATGTGTCTAGTGTGTCACTAGTGTGTGTGTGTGTATATGTAGGTGTTTTAGTACCCCTTTGTATGTATGTGGGTGTTTTACTGCCCCCTAGTGTATATGTTCCGTAGTGTGTGTATGTGGGAGTTTCATTGCCCTGTAGTGTGTGTATTCACTAAACTCTCCAGCAGTGCTGTCACTGTGCCAACATTTGTGTGGCTACACGCCGCCGTGCACCACACTGCTATACACAAACATGTGAACGCAGCCCTGAAGCCGGACTCAGTAAACGCTTGCACTAGGCGTCTATGGGCGGCCGCTCCAGTACCCGGACCTACAGGTGCGTCAGATAGAGAGGCCCTTGGCGGATGGCAGGGCTCCTTCGGGCGATCGAGGTTAGTCCAGATGGAAAGTGCTAGTCGAGTTTGCCGACTACACCACGAATTCGAGGGAGCTTAAAGTGAAGGAACGTGAGTGGCGCCAAATAAAGAACCTCGTCTTCCAGCGTTGGCGAAAGCGAGCAAAAGACCTACCTTTCCACTTCAGGCTGTTGCGTTTGTTTTGTTTTTGTCTTTTTTTGTTTCGTTTTTCGTTTTTTTTTTAAAGCAGTTTCATCATCACAGCAAGGACACCAACATATCTCGCTATCGTGTGCTAGAATCGAAACAGACGACAATCGAACGAATTTGAACACCGCACGTCATCAAAGAAAACCGAAAAAAGAAAAAAAGGTCAGCGAGGAACTCTGGGCGTTCCATTCCTTCCGAGAAAAGAGAGAGACCGGCTTTCGAACCAGAGAGCCCAGCAAGTCCAACTACACTACTCACTACCGAGCGCTAGCCGACTACGTGGCACGTGTCCGGAAAAAAATAAGAAGCTCATGGAGTCGAAGTCTACCTAAAGATACATTCAGTCGAGTTAACTGCGTCGTTGTCTTGTGCTGGTTTATACAACAGTCCGTTTTCATTCAGCCATGTTAGGAAATCGTATTCATTTATTTCTTTATTTACTTATTTACTTATTTTATGCATACGTATATATATTTATATATCATTTTTTTAACGTTTTTTTGATTTTCTCTCTCCGTGTGAGCAGCACAAAGTCGTCGGGAAAGTTCGATACTCCACACATCGCGTCGATACAAAGGAACAATTAAAAACGTCTAGTTTTAGTTACCTTCGGTTTTATATACACGCTGTTGTCTAACCGATGTTTCGAGTTCATCGAAAGGAAGCAAAAAACAGGAACAACACAAGTACGAGTTTATAGCATCATACACCAAATTCAGCATGCTCTTCTTTAAGTTCATGGACCGTTAGGATACTCGGAATTTAGCTTTTTCTTTTCTTTTTTCCTTTTTTTTTCCCCTAAGAAGCCGTACAATAAATAAGGACAGTCATTAAAAAAAAAACAAAAAAAACTAAGAACTTCCGCGCTAATCGGTTGCGGTGGTGACACGTTCGGAGCGATGAGTGGATTTACGTGAGACATGACGAGAAATGGCCGAGAGTTGGTCATCCCCACCTGCGGACCCTATCCGTCCCCCCGTGTGCGTTAACCCGGAGAGCTTAGGCGTGCTAATTGACCGTGTTTACATTTCCGTGGAGGCGTCTGTCCGTTGTCGGGGGTTGGAGTTTCCAAAAGAAAACCGAGACCGCTCAAAAGAAAGTGCTCTAGGACGCAACTCGAGTTCCGAGGATGGGCTCCAGAAACTGGACGCTGTTTTTCTGGATGATTGTATGAGCCTTGCCACCGTCCAGCATCCTCCAAAATAAACAAGAAAATAAAATAAACAATGGGGGTGGGGGAGTGGGGGGGGGGGGTGTTAACAAACATACACGCACACACGTATATATTTATATATATATTTATATATAGAGAGAGACGGAGAGAGAGAGAGACTCCCCGCTTCGCCTAGCGGCCTCCTCTCTTCGGTTTGGGGGGTAACGGTTTAGTGCAAACTCCCTAGTTGCGTGCCATGTTTGAGTTTTCGGTTCGGAGCGTTGTCATGGAAACGTACGTACGGTGGGCGGGGAGGGGAGGGTTGCAATGAAAACCCCTGCTAGGAAACAGGACGTGAGCGGAGGGGTGTGGATTTACATATATTAACATTTTTCTTGTTTCCTTTTAGTTCATTTGCTCAAAGAATTTGTAGGTGGGGTTTTCGTAGCCGTGGTTCTGCATCTTGCTGAGCTGCCTCTCCTCCGGGGTCAGCATGGGGTCAACCTGCAGAGAGAGAGAGAGAGAGAGAGAGAGAGAGAAAGAGGGAGAGAGAGAGAGAAAGAGGGAGAGGGAGAGAGAGAGAAAGAGGGAGAGGGAGAGAGAGAGAAAGAGAGAGAGAAAGAGGGAGAGGGAGAGAGAGAAAGAGGGAGAGGGAGAGGGAGAGAGAGAGAGAGAGAGAAAGAGGGAGAGGAGAGAGAGAGGAGAGAAAGAGGGAGAGGAGAGAGAGAGAAGAGGGGAGATGGGAGAAGGAGTGAAGAGGAGAGAGAGAGAGAGAGAGAGAGAGAGAGAGAGGGAGAGGTGTGATACATATGTACATATTGAGGCTTAGCTCGCTTGCTTTGGGTCTCTGATTCTGGATTGAGTGGGCGGAGCCAAAGACACCAACCCTGTGATTGGTCAGTCAACAAACATCACATAGTCCATGTTGAAGAGCTGTCATGTGGTCGGTTATACTAACCAGTATGAATTAACAACACCATGTTGAAGAGCTGCTGTGTGGTCAGTTATACTAACCAGTATGAATTAATAACAGTATGTTGAAGAGCTGTCATGTGGTCGGTTATGCTAACCAGTATGAATTATTAACACTATGTTAAAGTGCCGTCATGTGGTCGGATATACTAACCAGTATAGATTAATAACGCTATGTTGAGAAACTGTCATGTAGTCGAATATACTAACCAGTGTGAATTAAGAACAGTATGTTGAGGAACTGTCATGTAGTTGGTTATACTAACCAGTATGAATTAATAACACTATGTTGAAGTGCTGTCATGTGGTTGGTTATACCAACCAGTGTGAATTAATAACACTATGTTGAAGTGCTGTCATGTGGTTGGTTATACCAACCAGTGTGAATTAATAACACTATGTTGAGGAACTGTCATGTAGTTGGTTATACTAACCAGTATGAATTAATAACACTATGTTGAAGTGCTGTCATGTGGTTGGTTATACCAACCAGTGTGAATTAATAATGCTGTGCTGAGGGGCTGCTGTTTGGCCAGTTATACTAACCGGTATGAATAACGCTGTGCTGACCTGGATGCTCAATAAAGACAAAATACATGTCCAGATAGGATCAGTGGGGTCACTGCATCACCTTAAATGTTGAGAGACTGCAGGAACTTGATGAATTTATCTTGTCAGTGCATCGCTGACACTTTATGGCCGTCAGAGTGGACAGATACTGACCTGACATTGTTTACAAATATGACCCGGAGGCACTAATTCAGTTCTGGTGGTTCTCTATTGGCTTTGTTCTGATATTTTACAAAAAAAGGGGGCGGAGACTTGTTTCAACTGTTTGAACAGTAGTGAACAGTAGTGAACGGTGCTCTTTCTCACCTCTACGATGCCGTGACTGATGGTGCCGTATGGTTTGCGACGCACCAGCAGCAAACTGATGACCATCACCATAGCAATTGCCACCGCGACCACCAGCAGCCCCACCATGGCGCCATGGTTAAACGTCTCCAGAATGTCCGGCTGCTGAGGAACGAGAGAGAGAGAGAGAGAGTAAGAGTGAGAGTGAGAGTGAGAGTGAGAGTGAGAGAGAGAGAGAGAGAGAGAGAGAGAGATGGACAGTTCAGATGATAGTTTAGATGATACTTTAGATACTTTGACATTCATTGGTCCTCCAGCCTTCGGCACCAGGAGAGTACATCTGTTAAAGTAAAAGTTATATCACATTTCATAGAGTGTAATATACTCCATACACTTACCAGCTCGTCTCTCTGGATTCCTGAAGACTTGTAGACCACCTGTTTCAGCTCCACTGAGGTGTTGATCTGAAAAGCAGAGAGAGAAAAACTGTGCAGTGAAAAATCAGCTCATAAGACCTCCAACACTGTTCCCTCAGGGTTTCACTCCAGCACTCCAGCTTTACATTGCATTTCAGCTGGGCACTTATATTATGGTCCCCTATGTTCTAGACACGTCCACTTTATCAGCTCCACTGACCATACAGGAGCTCCACTTACAGACTGTAGTTCATCTGATTCTCTATATACTTTATTACTCTGTTCTTTAATGATCAGGACCCCCACAGGACCACCACAGAGCAGCTACTATTAGAGATGTGGATCATTCTCAGCACTGTGGTTGGTGGACTATACTCACTACAGCAGTGGCACTGAGATGATCCACTTACACCAGCGCAACACACAGTAACACACCACCACCACCAGTGTCGCTGCAGTGCTGAGAATGACCCACCTCCCTAATAGTACCAGCTCTGTGGGGGTCCTGACCGCTGAAGAACAGGATAGAAGATGGACTACCGTCTGTAAGTGTAGCTCCTATATGGTCAGTGGAGCTGATATATATATATATATATATATATATATATAAAATCAAATTTCAGTGTTATACACATTAATATATATATAGATAAGAACAGAAGGGGTGGACACATGTATGTATATAGGGCTGTTTCTTAATTTAAACTGATTTTAAGCCAACAGTGACCTCTAGTGGTGGATGATCTGTACTGCAGGATCCTGGTCTCTATGTGGAAGGTTCTCTGAAGATACTTTACAGACGAGTGTTATACAAGTTCAGCTTAACTGAAGGTCCTGAGAGTCTCCAGAGTGTGCTGTATAATAATCTTGACCTTAACCCAAAAATCTGTAGAGGACCACCAAAGAGGAATCCAGCTGTACCTTCTCCTCATACTCGTAGGTGGGACCTCTCTCAGAAGTGGTGTAGTCGTACTCGTCTACTGCGGACACTGCAGACAGAGAACAGAGTCATACAGATACATAAACTATACACAGTCCAGAAAAAACACTGAATATACAGACACAGCACAGAACAACGAGTCCTACCTTTCTTATTACTCGGCTGAGGGTCTGGGAGGGAGCAGCGTCAGGAACAACAGATGAAGGAAGAGAAAGAGAACAAGGAGGAGGGAAAGAGCAAATATAGAGAAAGAGAAGAAGGAAGAAGTATAGCAGAAAAAAAGAAGAAAGAATATAGAGAAAAAGAAGGAGGAATAAAGGAGCAGATAAAGAGAAAGAGAAGGAAATATAAAGAGTAGATGAAGAGAAGAAGGAATGAAGGAGCAGGTAAAGAACAAGGAGATGGAGCAGAGAAACAGACAGAGAAAGAGAATGAAGGAGGAATAAAATAGCAGATAAAGAAAAAGAGAAGAAGGAAAATAGCATATGAAGAGAATGAAGGAGGAATTAAAGAAGAAGAAGAAGAAGAAGAAGAAGAAGAAGAAGAAGAAGAGGAAGAAGGAAAAAGCGAATAAAAGAAAAATAAATGAAGGAAGATAAAGAGAAGAAGACAGGAAAGAGGAGATAAAGAGAAGGGGAAAGGATAAAAAAGCATGGATAGAGAAGGAGGAATGAAAGGGTGGACAAAGAGAAGGATAAGGAGGAATGAAAGAGTAAATAAAAAGAAAAATAAGGAGGAATGAAGGGGTGGACAAAGAGAAAAATAAGGAGGAGAGTGAAGGGTGTGGACAAAAAGAAAAATAAGGAGGAATGAAGGGGTGGACAAAGAAAAAGGAATGAAAAAAGGATAAAGAGAAGGATAAGGAGGAATGAAAGAGTAAATAAAAAGAAAAATAAGGAGGAATGAAAGGGTGGATACAGAGAAGGAGAAGGAAAAATGAAAGAGTGAATAAAGAAAAGGAGGAGGAATGAAAGAGAGGATATAGAGAAAGAGAAGGAGGAGGAATGAAGCAGAGAAAGAGAAAGAAGGAGGAATGAAAGAGAGGATATACAGAAAGAGAAGGATAAGGAGGAATGAAAAAGAGGATTTGGAGAAAGAGAAGGAGGAGGAGGAATGAAAGACAGGATACAGAGAAAGAGAAGGAGGAGGAATGAAAGATCAGATAAAGAGAAGGAGGAGGAATAATAGATCAGATAAAGAGAAAGAGGAGGAATGAAAGATCAGATAAAGAGAAGGAGGAGGAATGAAAGAGAGGATACAGACAAAGAGAAGGAGGAGGAATGAAAGATCAGATAAAGAGAAGGAGGAATGAAAGATCAGATAAAGAGAAGGAGGAGGAATGAAAGAGAGGATACAGACAAAGAGAAGGAGGAGGAATAAAGAAGCAGAGAAAGAGAAAGAGAAGGAGGAATGAAAGAAAGAAAAGGAATAGAGAGAAAGAGAGATATTAGCTCAGCAGCTCGACTGACTGTGTATCTAAATAATAGATCTAGCAGAGACACTCAGAGCAGACACGGCGCTGCTGTTCTACTGTACGTCACACTGGAGAGCTGAAGCTGCACTCCGATCACTCTCTCTGCCTGAGGAAGAGAAGAGTGACTACTGAGATCACTCTCTCTGCCTGAGGAAGAGAAGAGTGACTACTGAGATCACTCTCTCTGTCTGTGGAAGAGAAGAGTGACTACTGAGATCACTCTCTCTGCCTGAGGAAGAGAAGAGTGACTACTGAGATCACTCTCTCTGTCTGTTGAAGAGAAGAGTGACTACTGAGATCACTCTCTCTGCCTGAGGAAGAGAAGAGTGACTACTGAGATCACTCTTTCTGCCTGAGGAAGAGAAGAGTGACTACTGAGATCACTCTCTCCATCTGAGGAAGAGAAGAGTGACTACTGATATCACTCTCTCCATCTGAGGAAAAGAAGAGTGACTACTGAGATCACTCTTTCTGCCAGAGGAAGAGAAGAGTGACTACTGAGATCACTCTCTCTGTCTGTGGAAGTGAAGAGTGACTACTGTAGGCTTGTGGAGACAGGTGCGTGTGGGGTGCTGTACCTATGCGGGGTGGGTAGGGCCGGTTCTGGAAGGCTCTCTCCTCCTCCTCTTCATCATCCTTCTCTTCCTCACTCTCCGCAGGCAGCAACTCCTCCGTGGTGCGAGTCTCCGAGAACGAGGTGGTCATCAACTCACTGATATCCCCTCTCTCTGTCCTCAACAACTCCTCTACAGAGAGAGAGAGAGCGAGAGGGGGGAGAGAGAGAGGAAGAGAGAAAGAAAGAGACGGAGAGAGAGAAAGAGAGAGAGGGAGGAAGAGAGAGAGGGAGAGAGAAAGAAAGAGACCGGGAGAGAGAGAAAGAGGGAGAGAGAAGAAGAGAGAGAAAGAAAGCGAGAGAGAGAAAGCGGGAGAGACATGGAGAGAGAGAAAGAGTGATAAATTACATAAATATCTGATTTAAACACTACTACAAAATTTTGGAGACGCCTAACTGAATACAATAGCACTGCGTCCTTGTGCTGCTTGTTAGTGTTGGAGTGGAGCTGAAAATGAATTACAACACTGCCATCTGGTGGTCAGAGGTTTAAACACAACACACAATGATTCACTGTCTGCCAGAAATCTGTGTATCAATACTGTGTTTTTGAGAATCGATACAGTATCACTAAACATAATATCCCAATTTTCAAAATTTTGATATTTTCTTACACCCCTAATATATATGTTTATGATTATAAAGATGTTTAGATCTGAATGTGTTGGAAGACGGGTGTAACTAGTGAAGCCCATGTACACAAATATTACTAAAACTAACATTTTAGTGTATTTAAATGTAAAAATGAGAATGTATATTTTTATAAGAACTATAAAACCCCCAAACCTGTTTATCAGAAACATACATTATATATATATATATATATATATATATATATATATATACACATATATATATATATATATATATATATATATATATATATATATATATATAATATATATAATATATAACAGATGAGACGAGTGTAAATAGTAAAATTGGATATCGTCGCTGTCTAATGAAAAATCTTCAAAATCGAAACTTTACAGGAGAGAACGAAAACATACTTTACTTTTAATGTTAGTCAACGGAACCAGATTTATTTACAAGCTGTTATGGAGGACCTCTATTGGTACATTAATCATGACCTTTTCACACAATGTAAACAACCATTAACATGTGCAAATGATGTAGAAAACTTAAAATAAACAAAAATGAAGATACATGTTTTTCATTGGACAGCGACGATATCCAATTTTACTATTTACACTCGTCTTTCAACACATTCAGATCTAAACGTCTTTATATTTATATATATTTCGACAGGTCATGTACAGAAATATCTAATAACACATTTTAAGATTTTTTTAATTTGACCACACTGGTCACTAAGCCAGCTTAGCCACCTCTTACTGTTCTCTACAGACTCTGTAATGGTTCTATCAGGAGTCTAAACACAACTGTGGTCGCTTCTGCAGACTCTCGACTTTTACCAGTGAAATCAATGGGATCGACTCCTGGACCGAAACATCCCAGAGCCGATAATAAAGAGGTGTAGGTGGGACCCGGACTGGTTTAGTCACTTCTGACCAGATATAGGACAAAAAAAAAAAATCAGCTTATTTCCAATAATGAGGGGAACTGAGAGAATCATTACTGATGTCTTTAAAAACATCAGTCTTTTTTTAGAGCACGCCGTCTCCCTGGCTTTATTCTCTGACTGCTGCTTTGCGCTCTACACAGATCTGATTGGCTGAGGAGCGTGTTTGGGGAGATTACTGCGCCGCCCGTATACCATAAAGACAAGAAAAGCTCCGCCTCTTAAAATAAACACTGTCAACGTTAAATCATTCTCAATTGATTATCGGTTTGGGTCCACATTGGACAACGTTTGGGTCCGGACCGCGGTCCGCCTATTAGTGACCTCTGACATAGAGGGTCCATAGAGCCAACACTATCATCCAGGTGGTCCCAAAGATATTCAAACTGGGTTCAAGTTCGGGGAATTAGGGGTCCTGGGTAGTACTCAGAAGTTTTGGTCAGCTCTTCCAACCAGTGTTGGACATTTCTATCTTTATTGGAAGATCCTGTCCACCCCAGAGAAGACAATCATACAAGCATGTATGGTGTACGTGATCTGCAAGGATGGATTCAGACCCACATTGGTTGAGAGTGGGTCCAGTGAATACTATGAAAGCATTCCCCAGACCAGAACACTGCCACCTAGTGCATAATAATGTGACTGCACTCTGTATCTCTGGTGCAAAACTGAAGAAGCAGAACTACATCTGTGTTCATGGCTTTAAAGAGAAGGAGTGGGGGGTCGTACGGATCTCATCGTGGAGCTCCTCAGCCAGGGTGGGGACTTTGTACAGCAGAGCCAAACTCTGGTTCATCCTCTCCTCGATCACGTGGAGGTGAGTGTAAACCTGCAAGCACAGAGAAAAACACTTCTCGTTACTTCAACATACACACACACACACACAGCAGCAAAATTGGTTCTGGATAGAAAAGGGCAGACTGGCCGATGGAAAGAAAACGACAGACTGGCCGATGGATAGAAAACGGCAGACTGGCCTATGGATAGAAAACGGCAGACTGGCCGATGGATAGAAAACGTCAGACTGGCCGATGGATAGAAAACGTCAGACTGGCCGATGGAAAGAAAACGACAAACTGGCCGATGGATAGAAAACGGCAGACTGGCCGATGGATAGGAAACGACAGACTGGCCGATGGATAGAAAACGACAGACTGGCCGATGGAAAGAAAACGTCAGACTGGCCAATGGATAGAAAACGGCAGACTGGCCGATAGATAGAAAACGACAGACTGGCCGATGGATAGGAAACGACAGACTGGCCGATGGAAAGAAAACGTCAGACTGGCCGATAGATAGAAAATGACAGACTGGCCGATAGATAGAAAACGACAGACTGATCGATAGATAGAAAACTACAGACTGGCCGATAGATAGAAAACTACAGACTGGCCGATAGATAGAAAACGACAGACTGATTGATAGATAGAAAACGACAGACTGGCCGATAGATAGAAAACGACAGACTGGTCGATAGATAGAAAACGACAGACTGATCGATAGATAGAAAACGACAGACTGGCCGATAGATAGAAAACTACAGACTGGTCGATAGATAGAAAACGTCAGGCGCCGATAGATAGAAAACGACAGGCTGGCCGATAGATAGAAAACGACACACTGTTTGATAGATAGAAAACGACAGACTGGCCGATAGATAGAAAACGACAGGCTGGCCGATAGATAGAAAACGACAGGCTGGCCGATAGATAGAAAACGACAGGCTGGCCGACAGATAGAAAACGACAGACTGGCCGATGGATAGAAAACGACAGACTGGCCAATGGATAGAAAACGGCAGACTGGCCGATGGATAGAAAACGACAGACTGGCCGATAGATAGAAAGCGACAGACTGGCCGATAGATAGAAAACGACAGACTGGCCGATGGATAGAAAACGATGAATGGTGGTGAATGCTGGTCACCTGGAACTTCATCTGTTCGGCCTTCTGAGGGTCCGCAGACTCGATGTGCTGATAGTGACGAAGTGTATGTCGCCGGTCCTTCTGCTCTGCAGCCAGATAACGCTTCAGAGCCTGCAGCACACGCTCCGGCTGAGAGAGAGAGAGAGAGAGAGAGAGAGAGAGAGAGAGAGAGAGAGAGAGAGAGAGAGAGAGAGAGAGAGAGAGAGAGAGAGAGAGAGAAAGAAAGAGAGCATGTAATTATATAATAATGTCAGGAAATAAATGAGCCATTATTATTATTACTATTAACATAAAACGTTCCTGTATCTACATTCATTATCAATCTCATCAGCTCCACTGACCATACAGGAGATACTCTTACAGACTGTAGTTCATCTGATTCTCTGTATACTTTATTACTCTGTTCTTTAATGATCAGGACCCCCACAGGACCACCACAGAGCAGATACTAGCTGGGTGGTGAGTCTCAGTGTCCACTCTATTAGACACTCCTACTACTTGCTGGTCCACCTTGTAGATGTAAAGTCAGAGACAGTAGCTCATCTGCTGCTGCACAGTTTGTGTTTCTCTAGTCCTTCATCAGTGGACACAGGACGCCGCCCACAGGACACTGCTGTCTGGATAGTTTTGGTTGGTGGACGATTCTCAGTCCAGCAGTAACACTGCTGTGTCTGATCCACTCACACCAACACAACACCCTCACTAACACAACACCACCCACGTCAGTGTCACTGCAGTGCTGAGAATGATCCACCTTCCTAATAGTATCTGCTCTGTGGTGGTCCTGTGGGGGTCCTGATCATTAAAGAACAGAGTAATAAAGTATACAGAGAATCAGATGAACTACAGTCTGTAAGTCGAGGTCCTGTATGGTCAGTGGAGCTGATACAGTGGACAGTGAGTGGAGGTCCTGTATGGTCAGTGGAGCTGATACAGTGGACAGTGAGTGGAGGTCCTGTATGGTCAGTGGAGCTGATACAGTGGACAGTGAGTGTAGAAAGAGTGAGGTGTACTAATGAAGTGGACAGTAAGTGTATAGAAAGTGAAGAAACTTTATTAAAGGTCTTTTAACACTGAATACCAAAAAAGTGCAACAAACTTTAAAATCTAACTAAGTCTACCATTGTTATTTGACAAGGCGGTCTTCTCTCTCTCACCTGTGGGGGGTCACTCTGTACGGCGCTGAGGTAACTCTCCAGAGCCAGTCTGCGGTTGTTGTTCAGAGTGGCCACCACGCGAGCCAGATGAGTCTCCACTAACCGCTGCCTCTCACCGGCCACCTGCTCCTCCAGAGTCTGCAGCACCGCCTGGAAATGCTGAGAGAGAGAGACAGAGAGAGAGAGAGAGAGAGAGACAGAGAGAGAGAGACAGAGAGAGACAGAGAGAGAGAGACAGAGAGAGAGAGACAGAGAGAGAGAGACAGAGAGAGAGAGAGAGAGAGAGAGAGAGAGAGACAGATAGAAAGAAACAGAGAGAGAGACAGAGAGAGAGAGAGAGAGAGACAGAGAGAGAGTAGTTACTGAATAATTCATATGTGCTAATCTTAAAATGGGACCATTTTTTTCTACCGTGTTTTTGACACATGGGGACATTATTATATATAAAAAGCTATTTTTTCCAGACAGGAAGCTTTTATTTACTTATTTAAATATTCAAACAGTATTAATAGAGTAAGTAGTGCTTTTCCATACATTGGTGTGTTTATTTAACTCTTTCCAAGCTTCTCCTAAACAACCCAGTATTATTATCAGTTCTCATCTAATACCTGCTTTGACTGCTCAGTACTTCATTAAGCTAAATCAATATTTGCTGCTGAAGGAACTGAACACATTCATACAATGTCTGGGGCGTCCAGGAGAAATCTGGAACCTAACTTTGTTCTTCAAACTGGAGTGCATATATACACGTGATATACTGGGGTCTGTCTCAAACCCTAGTGAGTGTGTAAGTAGGCTGTCTAGGTAGTGAGTGTGTAAGTAGGCTGTCTAGGTAGTGAGTGTGTAAGTAGGCTGTCTAGGTAGTGAGTGTGTAAGTAGGCTGTCTAGGTAGTGAGTGTCTAAGTAGGCTGTCTAGGTAGTGAGTGTGTAAGTAGCAGCGTTCTCTCCTCATCTCTCCTCATAAAACAGATTACTGAGACGCTCTAGTTAGAGAGAGACTGCGTCACGGCTTGTTCCCGCCCACTGCAGCACGCCACCGGTGGCTTAGCTGGTTGCTAAGCTACCAGTCGGCTATCCAAAACAATAGCCCGAGGCTTAAAAATCCGCTAGCATAAATGCTAATGTCTGGAGTATAAAAGTGTAAATGGTGAAGGACTCGTTACAGAGTTGATAATAAAATACTGTTTTGTGTGATTATATGACCAGAAACACATTAAAACTCCAGGGAGAATCAAAATAACTCACATTTTAAAACCACTTCACTGCTCCTAGATTAGCCTGTGTTGCATCATGGGATTGTCTTAGCGGCTGAGGAAGAGTTCGATGCTTTTTAAAATCAGGTCTAAATAAGGGTCCTCAGTAGACAGTATGTTTAAGGTATGTAAGAATTGGGACAGTCTACATGTCAAGAGCGCATACTATGATGTAAAATGCTGCCTATGTAGGAGCTCAGTAGGATTTGAGTGTTTCCAAATACTATTCCACAAAAACCTGGGGTGTGTCTAATATCGCACCCTAGTTACCATTTAAGGTTGCCTACTTGTCTACTACTCAGTAGTAAATCATGAGGCGAGTGCAGCTAGTATGTCTGAATACTCAGTAGTAAATCAGTAGGTGAGCGTGGCTAGTATGTCTGAATACTCAGTAGTAAATCATGAGGCGAGTGCAGCTAGTATGTCTGAATACTCAGTAGTAAATCAGTAGGCGAGCGCGGCTAGTATGTCTGAATACTCAGTAGTAAATCAGTAGACGAGCGTGGCTAGTATGTCTGAATACTCAGTAGTAAATCAGTAGGTGAGCGTGGCTAGTATGTCTGAATACTCAGTAGTAAATCATGAGGCGAGTGCAGCTAGTATGTCTGAATACTCAGTAGTAAATCAGTAGGCGAGCGCGGCTAGTATGTCTGAATACTCAGTAGTAAATCAGTAGGCGAGCGCGGCTAGTATGTCTGAATACTCAGTAGTAAATCAGTAGGCGAGCGCGGCTAGTATGTCTGAATACTCAGTAGTGAATCAGTAGGTAAGGGCGGCTAGTATGTCTGAATACTCAGTAGTAAATCAGTAGGCGAGCGTGGCTAGTATGTCTGAATACTCAGTAGTAAATCATGAGGCGAGCGCAGCTAGTATGTCTGAATACTCAGTAGTGTAATCAGTAGGCGAGCGCGGCTAGTATGTCTGAATACTCAGTAGTAAATCAGTAGGTGAGCGTGGCTAGTATGTCTGAATACTCAGTAGTAAATCAGTAGGCGAGCGCAGCTAGTATGTCTGAATACTCAGTAGTGAATCAGTAGGCGAGCGTGGCTAGTATGTCTGAATACTCACTAGTAAATCAGTAGACGAGCGTGGCTAGTATGTCTGAATACTCAGTAGTAAATCAGTAGGCGAGCGTGGCTAGTATGTCTGAATACTCAGTAGTGAAATCAGTAGACGAGCGCGGCTAGTATGTCTGAATACTCAGTAGTAAATCAGTAGGCGAGCGTGGCTAGTATGTCTGAATACTCAGTAGTAAATCATGAGGCGAGCGCAGCTAGTATGTCTGAATACTCAGTAGTGAAATCAGTAGGCGAGCGTGGCTAGTATGTCTGAATACTCAGTAGTAAATCAGTAGGCGAGCGTGGCTAGTATGTCTGAATACTCAGTAGTAAATCAGTAGACGAGCGTGGCTAGTATGTCTGAATACTCAGTAGTAAATCAGTAGACGAGCGTGGCTAGTATGTCTGAATACTCAGTAGTAAATCAGTAGGTGAGTGTGGCTAGTATGTCTGAATACTCAGTAGTAAATTAGTAGGCGAGCGTGGCTAGTATGTCTGAATACTCAGTAGTAAATCAGTAGGTGAGCGTGGCTAGTATGTCTGAATACTCAGTAGTGAATCAGTAGGTAAGGGCGGCTAGTATGTCTGAATACTCAGTAGTGAAATCAGTAGGCGAGCGGGGCTAGTATGTCTGAATACTCAGTAGTAAATCAGTAGGCGAGCGTGGCTAGTATGTCTGAATATTCAGTAGTAAATCAGTAGGTGAGCGGGGCTAGTATGTCTGAATACTCAGTAGTAAATCAGTAGGCAAGCGCGGCTAGTATGTCTGAATACTCAGTAGTAAATCAGTAGGTGAGCGCGGCTAGTATGTCTGAATACTCAGTAGTAAATCAGTAGGCGAGCGCGGCTAGTATGTCTGAATACTCAGTAGTAAATCAGTAGGCGAGCGCGGCTAGTATGTCTGAATACTCAGTAGGTATCGAGTAGTAGGTGAACGGTACCCGGATCACCTCCTGAATCGGCAGCCATTTTTATGAAGGTGAACACAGCACACTGCGCTATCCCATGATGGACCAATAGAAGAGCTCCAACATTGACTTCCAAGGTTGCATTGACTTCCATTCAAAGTGGACCTCCAGAGTAAAGCTACGATTCTGGAGATCCTTTTCCGATACTGATAACAGGGATAACACTGATAACAGCTCTTAATATGAAGACCCCTTTGCAGGTCTGAAGGTTGATGATGTTCCTCTGTGGATGATACCTCGTTCAGTGCCTGGCGGTCAGATTTGGGGAGGTTCTTGGACTGGTTGTCTGCCTCTGCCCACTCCTTCATGATCTGACACACAAACAAACACAGGAACACAAACATGACACTCAGTGACAAAATCAAACACTGGGTGTGTTGAGGACTTGTATACATCTACACACACATTCAGGGATGCTGAGTTCCGGACTCTGGGGTGGTCAGTCCATTGTTCTTTGTTTGATGTGTCTGATCCACTCACACCCGCACAACACACTCTAAACGGACCACCACCACATCAGTGTCACTGCAGTGCTGAGAAAGACCCACCACCCAAATAGTATTTGCTCTGTGGTGGTCCTGTGGGGGTCCTGATCATTAAAGAACAGAGTAATAAAGTATACAGAGAATCAGATGAACTACAGTCTGTAAGTGGATCTCCTGTATGGTCAGTAGAGCTGATACAGTGGACAGTGAGTGGAGGTCCTATATGGTCAATGGAGCTGATACAGTGGACAGTGAGTGTAGATACAAGGAGGTGGGGTTTAATGTTAAGTCTATGAGGAGAAGCTAATCACCTCGTTGATGCGCTTCATCCGACGTTCCTCCAGGTCCATCTTGGCGCGAAGGAAGTTGGCATGTTCGCTGTCATCGCTGGGCATTTCAAAATACACGTCCACGCCGTCGGTGGGACGAGGAGTGGGCACTGGCATTTAGACAAGAGAGAGAATACAATACTTCAGTGAATCAATCAAACCATGTGAGGAACGTGATGAGGAACGTGTGGGAAGCAAATTATATAACCATGTCTTTCAAAGCTGCTCAGTTACTGTAGTCTTGTTCTTTTAATTTTAAAGGTGCCACAGACTCTAAACCTGTATGTACAGTGTTCTATAGTGTAATACTGAGAGTTCAGTACTCAGAACTGTACATACCCTGAACCTCAAACTCTGTTCTTCAAATACAAATCCTGCTTTTACTAAAGAGAGCTGATAAAACAGGCCGAGCTCAAAACCCTACACTGTTACATACCAGACTCGTTAATATCTACACCCCCAACATCTACACACACCCACCACAGCTACCAGAACGATGGACTATGTGGAGAAATCCAGCGTTCCAGGCTGTGAAGAGAACGTCACCACTTTTCATTCCTTCCCAACAAACAACCCAACAGTCAGAGCTACATGTTCATCTTTAAACCAGCCTGAAGATCCTCTTCTCCACATTCTTCATCTAATGTTCCACCTTAAACACTGCAGCTAGAGAGTAACTGCAGCTCCGTTTAAGGTGGATTCCCAAAACAAGCTGCTGAACTTCAGCTCCCACATCTTTAACAGAATCCTGAACAACTTTAACTCTGCAGTCTGTACATTTCACTCCGGACACTTTCTCCAACACTCGGACACCATGGAGCAGCTTCAGCTCAGCGTTCAACACTGAAGAGACTGAAGAGACGAGCAGCTCCACCTTTATTAGCACCACAACCTCCAACAGTGACTGGAAGTAGCAGCCATGCTGTGTGAGTGGATCACTGTGTGCTGGTTGAAGCAGATCATCTTAAACTGAAAGTTTCACACAGACACCTTTAATCTACTTTGTGTTTGATGTTCAGATGAAAGAGAGTAGCTAGTACAGGTAACGTTAGATACTAGCAGCTCTGAGTAACTAGAATAGCTAGATAAATAGTAAGAGGGTGGAGCTAATTTACAGGAAGTTAATTTGATTTGGTCTATGTTGCTTCTGTGTGATCATCACTGCATCTCAATCAATCTATCAATCAGTCATTTATAAGTAAAGTAGAGGAGGGAATAGGAAGAGAGAGAGAGAGAGAGAGAGAGAGAGAGAGAGAGAGAGAGAGAGAGAGGATCATAAGCATTACTCTGTGAAGCTGGGTGGAGATCAATACAGATACAGTCTGTGCAGTACTCAGTGTTATTGAGTTGGAGATGGAGCTGAGACTGAGGATCTGCAAATGCACCATCCAATCTGTACTGCTGGTGGGGGTGGGGGTTCGGGGGGCACGTGTGTAACAGCCCACTCAGACTAAGGTCTGCATAAGCTTGGGGCTGTCATTCCTATGCTTCACCATAGATAAAAACCCAGTGCTAAAGCAGTAGTACTGATGTGTAACTAAAGGGGAAATCCACCAAAATAAAATAAAATTCTATAGAATTCAGTGACTGAGATGTAAACAGAGAGATTCAGAGTGGGCTTGGTATGTAATGGTTCAGATGCTGTTTACAGTGGTGGTGATGGGAACCAGGGGTCTCGATGTCCACTACACAAATATATGAATATACATTTTATTTACTGTCAAGCCCACCAGTGAACCCACCAGTGAGTGAATATAGGATTAATAAAATAATCCTAAATATGAGAGAATGTGTTTTCTATGGGGACTATTTAGCTTCACAACAGTCTCCATGTATCTCTCCACCATAATAAAAACAAACAGATTAAAACACAAATTAACATCACAGCCATATATACACCAATACAGGTGCACTCCAATGGTCAGGACCCCCACAGGACCACCACAGAGCAGGTACAGTTAGGGAGGTGGATCATTCTCAGCACTGCAGTGACACTGATGAAGTGGAGTGTTAGTGTGTGTTGTGCTGGCGTGAGTGGATCAGACACAGCAGTGCTGCTGCTGGAGTGTTTAAACACTGTGTCCACTCACTGTCCCCTCTATTAGACACTCCTACTACTTGCTGGTCCACCTTGTAGATGTAAAGTCAGAGACAGTAGCTCATCTGCTGCTGCACAGTTTGTGTTCCTCTAGTTCTTCATCAGTGGACACAGGACGCCGCCCACAGGACACTGCTGTCTGGATAGTTTTGGTTGGTGGACAATTCTCAGTCCAGCAGCAGCACTGCTGTGTCTGATCCACTCACACCAGCACAACACACACTAACACACCACCACCACGTCAATGTCACTGCAGTGCTGAGAATGACCCACCTCTCTAACAGTACCTGCTCTGTGGTGGTCCTGGTCATTAAAGCTGACGGAGATATTATTATTATTATTATTATTAATATATATATATATATATAATTCTCCGAAGAACCAGTTTGTGGTAAGAGATAGGAACCATGAACCCACCATCCACAGAACCCAAAACACAAAAAGGATATGCTGGTCAAACATTATCAATATTATTACCAGGTTTATCAGAAGGTCTACAACACTAATAATAATAATAATAATATTTTCATATTTAGAATCTGTATAACTGCTGTTCTCCTGCTGTTTTGGTGTGCAGTGTGTTTGATTGAGCATGTTCATGCTGGGGGGCCACTCACAGCTGTCCCCGCGGGTCTGGGGCTGCTGCGTGGCGGATTTTCCGGATTTGTCGTAGTAGAAGTTATCCAGGTAGTCCGAGGCCTGATAGGGTCCGGAGTCGATGGAGTATTCGTATTCCTCCGGGTCCTTCGCCACTGTGGCTGCCGCTTCTTCGTCTTCCTCCTCTTCTTCCTCTTCCTCCTCCTCCTCTGCCTCGGCCTGCTCTTCCTCGTTCGCTTCTTCCTCCTCTTCCTCCTCCACTGCCTCCTCTTCCTCCTCCATGTCGTCCTCCTCTATGTCTGTCTCGGGGGAGGGGCTGGGAGTGGGGGGTGTCACCTTCACACTGCCGGATTAAGAGGACAGACTGAGGCGAGAGGAGCTTTACATATGTTTATACACTGGTTAGTGCTGATTGGCTGAAAAGAGCTCCGCCCATGTGGTATAGATCTGCACAGTTCTGCTGCAGATCATATGCTAAGGTACAGCAGGTGGTGGTTTTGCTCTAAGCTGCTGGAACTACTGTCAGTGTGGAACGAGGCTGAAGTTGGTTTCTTATCTGAATTTTCCATTCCACCTTAAATGACACAGCAGTTACAGTCTGGCTTCATTTAAGGTGGAACAGGAAATTAGGTGGGCCACTGGCAAATGTCTGTAAATATAATTCTACCTAAAACAGAAACTCTCTCCATCTTGCTCATTTCCATGATCCTAATCCTCTGAAGTATCTACTCATATTAAAACTGAATGGAAACACAGCTTCATTCATTTGCTACACATAACATTTGGGAAACGTTTGAATGTAAACCAGTGAGTCAGTCACACAGTGTCAGAAACCACATAAGAACTTATAGAGCGCTCGAAGTTCCCATACCATACATTATTCTTGTATTTCAGTTCTTTCTTGAACTCGACCCTTTTTAGTCGAGTATAAAACGGAAAGCTTTGTGATCTAAGTGGAAGGTGTAATCTGTAAGCTGTAGGATATAAAGTGTAAAGTGTGAGCTGTAAACTGTAAGTTTAATGTTGTAAAATTGTAAACTGTAAGCTGTAAACTGTGGGTTAAAAACTGAACTGTAAAGTGTAATTTTCAAAATATACACTGTAAAATGAACGTGTAAGCTAAGCTGTACAATGTGATCTGTTACTGTAAACTGTAAAATTGTAAGCTGTAAGTGTGAATTGTAAGCTGTGGGATTTAAACTGTAAACGGTGACCTTTAAGCTTTAAGCTGTAAACTGTTAATTGTACGATATAAACTGCAAATTGTAGTCAATAAAGTGTAAACTGTAAACTGTAAGATGTAAACTGTAAACTGTACATAGTAAATTGTGAACTGTAAACAGTAAATTGTGAACTGTAAGCTGTAAATTGTAAACTGTAAACGGTGACCTTTAAGCTTTAAGCTGTAAACTGTTAATTGTACGATATAAACTGCAAATTGTAGTCAATAAAGTGTAAACTGTAAATTGTCTAAGATATAAGCTGTATATTGTAAACTGTAAATTGTATACTGTAAATTGTGAACTGTAAACTGTAAGATGCAAAATGTAAGTTGTAGACAGTAAACTGTAAACTGTAAGATGTAAACTGTAAACTGTACATAGTAAATTGTGAACTGTAAACAGTAAATTGTGAACTGTAAGCTGTAATTTGTAGACAGTGAACTGTAAACTGTAAGATATAAGCTGAAATCTATTTGTTGTAAACTGTAAGTTGTAAACTGAAATACATTTGTTGTAAACTGTAAGCTGTAAACTAAAATCTATTCGTTGTAAACTGTAAGATGTAAACTGAAATCTATTTGTTGTAAACTGTAAGTTGTGAACTGAAATACATTCATTGTAAACTGTAAACTGAAACCTATTCGTTGTAAACTGTAAGCTGAAATATATTCATTGTAAACTGTAAGCTGTAAACTGAAATCTGTTAGCTGTAAACTGAAATCTATTTATTGTAAACTGTAAGCTGTAAACTGAAATGTATTTGTTGTAAACTGTAAGCTGTAAACTGAAATCTATTCATTGTAAGCTGTAAGCTGTAAACTGAAATCTATTCATTGTAAGCTGTAAGCTGTAAACTGAAATCTATTCGTTGTAAACTATAAGCTGTAAACTGAAATCTATTCACTGTAAGCTGTAAGCTGTAAACTGAAATATATTCATTGTAAGCTGTAAGCTGTAAACTGAAATCTATTCATTGTAAACTGTAAGCTGTAAACTGAAATCTATTCATTGTAAACTGTAAGCTGTAAACTGAAATTTGTTAGCTGTAAACTGAAATCTATTCGTTGTAAACTATAAGCTGTAAACTGAAATCTATTCATTGTAAACTGTAAGCTGTAAACTGAAATCTGTTAGCTGTAAACTGAAATCCATTCGTTGTAAACTATAAGCTGTAAACTGAAATCTATTCGTTGTAAACTATAAGCTGTAAACTATAAGCTGTAAACTGAAATCTATTCATTGTAAACTGTAAGCTGTAAACTGAAATCTGTTAGCTGTAAACTGAAATCTATTCGTTGTAAACTATAAGCTGTAAACTGAAATCTATTCGTTGTAAACTATAAGCTGTAAACTGAAATCTATTCATTGTAAGCTGTAAGCTGTAAACTGAAATCTATTCATTGTAAGCTGTAAGCTGTAAACTGAAATCTGTTAGCTGTAAACTGAAATATATTCATTGTAAACTGTAAGCTGTAAACTGAAATCTGTTAGCTGTAAACTGAAATATATTCATTGTAAGCTGTAAGCTGTAAACTGAAATCTGTTAGCTGTAAACTGAAATCTATTCGTTGTAAACTATAAGCTGTAAACTGAAATCTATTCGTTGTAAACTATAAGCTGTAAACTGAAATCTATTCATTGTAAGCTGTAAGCTGTAAACTGAAATCTATTCATTGTAAGCTGTAAGCTGTAAACTGAAATCTATTCATTGTAAGCTGTAAGCTGTAAACTGAAATCTGTTAGCTGTAAACTGAAATCTATTCATTGTAAGCTGTAAGCTGTAAACTGAAATCTGTTAGCTGTAAACTGAAATCTATTCGTTGTAAACTATAAGCTGTAAACTGAAATCTATTCGTTGTAAACTATAAGCTGTAAACTGAAATCTATTCATTGTAAACTGTAAGCTGTAAACTGAAATCTGTTAGCTGTAAACTGAAATCTATTTGTTGTAAACTATAAGCTGTAAACTGAAATCTATTCGTTGTAAACTATAAGCTGTAAACTGAAATCTATTCATTGTAAGCTGTTAGCTGTAAACTGAAATATATTCATTGTAAACTGTAAGCTGTAAACTGAAATCTGTTAGCTGTAAACTGAAATCTATTCGTTGTAAACTGTAAGTAAACACTAACAGGAAGCTGCTCTGTAAGCAGATCATTAACGCTGTAGGTTCTCTCACCTCGTCACCTCTTTCTCCCCCGACAGGGACACTAGAGGTGGAGTCGCTCCCTGAGGCGTGTCCACTCCCTCCGTCTCTCCACGACCACCTGCAGCACTTCTACCTGGACAGCACACATACTCCACTCCCCGGAAACGGTCACCACACGGCAACAGCATCCCATAACTGTGCAACTCCAGACTGTCTGCTGTACATGCCTAGAGAGAGAGAGAGAGAGAGAGAGAGAGAGAGAGAGAGAGAGAGAGAGAAATGAGAAATTCAGTGAAAGTGAAAGTCATAGAGAAAGAGAGCAGGAGAGAATTAAATGAGAAAGCAACAGAGAGAAAGACAGAGAGAGAATGAGCAAAAGAAAAAAGAAGAAAAGAAAATCAGAGGGAGAGATGAAATAAGCGAAATGACGTGAAATAAGAGAGTAAAAAAGGATCGAGACAGAAAAAGAAAGACAGAAACAAAGAGAAGAGAAAGAACAAAGGTGCACAAGAGAAAAAAATCAGAGAGAGAGAGAGAAAAGGTCAGAGAGAAAGAGAGAGACAATATGAGCGATGTAAAGAGAGAGAGAGAGAGAGAGAGTGATGAATGTCACATGAACGAGGGATGAAAGCTGCTGGAAAGGTTAAAGATGTTAATTCAGTTGTTCTGAATGACTGAGGTGTTTTATTGGCTCTGTTTTATAAACAATCCCTGTAAACAAACATCACCTGACTCGCAGTTTAAAAAGAGAGAGAGAGAAAGAGAGAAATAGCGAGACGGAGAGAGATTGAGAGAGAGAAGAAGAGTTAGAGAGAGAGAGGAAGAGAAAGAGGGAGAGTGAGAGCGGGAGAAAGGACGAAAGGGAGAGGGAGAGATCGAAAGACAAATGGAGGGGGGGAGTAAGACAGAGAGAGAGACAGAGGAGGGGGGAAGGGAGGGAGAGAGAGGGAGAAAGGGAGAGAGAGTGAGACACAAAGAGGGAAAGAAGGATAGAGAGAGTGGGAGACAGAAAGTGGGAGAGAGAGAGAGAGAGAGAGAGAGAGGGAGAGTAGTCCTGTATATATATATATATATAAAATATGTCTAAATTTTCATATTAAGGCGTGTGTGATGTTACTGAACTGCTGGAGTTGATATGATGAGTGTGTGATGACTCTGTTGGACTTGGGGCGAGTGCGTGTCTGTGTGAGAAAGAGAGTGTGTGTGTGTGTGTGTGTGTGATGTTACTGAACTGCTGGAGTTGATATGATGAGAGTGTGTGATGACTCTGTTGGACTTGGGGCGAGTGTGTGTGTGTGTGAGAGAGAGAGAGCGTGTGTGTGTGTGTGTGTGTGTGTGTGTGTGTGATGTTACTGAACTGCTGGAGTTGATATGATGCGAGTGTGTGATGACTGTTGGATTTGGGGCGAGTGTGTGTGTGAGAGAGAGTGTGTATGAGAGAGAGAGAGCGTGTGTGTGTGTGTGATGTTACTGAACTGCTGGAGTTGATATGATGAGAGTGTGTGATGACTCTGTTGGACTTGGGGCGAGTGCGTGTGTGTGTGAGAGAGAGAGAGAGAGCTTGTGTGTGTGATGTTACTGAACTGCTGGAGTTGATATGATGCGAGTGTGTGATGACTGTTGGATTTGGGGCGAGTGTGTGTGTGTGTGAGAGAGAGTGTGTATGAGAGAGAGAGAGCGTGTGTGTGTGTGTGATGTTACTGAACTGCTGGAGTTGATATGATGCGAGTGTGTGATGACTGTTGGACTTGGGGCGAGTGCGTGTGTGTGAGAAAGAGAGAGAGAGTGGGATGTTACTGAACTGCTGGAGTTGATATGATGAGAGTGTGTGATGACTCTGTTGGACTTGGGGCGAGTGCGTGTGTGTATGAGAGAGAGAGAGCGTGTGTGTGTGATGTTACTGAACTGCTGGAGTTGATATGATGCGAGTGTGTGATGACTCTGTTGGACTTGGGGCGAGTGCGTGTGTGTGTGTGAGAGAGAGTGTGTGTGTGTGTGTGTGTGTGTGTGATGTTACTGAACTGCTGGAGTTGATATGATGAGAGTGTGTGATGACTTTGTTGGACTTGGGGCGAGTGCGTGTGTGTGTGTGAGAGAGAGAGTGTGTGTGTGTGTGTGTGTGTGATGTTACTGAACTGCTGGAGTTGATATGATGAGAGTGTGTGATGACTTTGTTGGACTTGGGGCGAGTGTGTGTGTGTGTGTGTGTGAGAGAGAGAGAGAGAGAGTGTGTGTGTGATGTTACTGAACTGCTGGAGTTGATATGATGAGAGTGTGTGATGACTCTCACTATTGGCTGAACCTCCGCTCCATAAATGCTCCACATTTTTACAGTTTTTTATTTGTTATTCTCTTTTTTTTCCGAACGCTGTTCTGCAGGAACTTGTCACAGACGAGACTCCGCTCGAGCTTGTTAGCGAGTTTAGAAGCAGTGAAACTTTAATGAGCCGTCTGTCTGAGTAGCGGTCCTGCAGTCTGAGGGGGCCGGAAGAAGCTGCACTGACGGTGGGAACAGGGTGTGAACTGCTGTGACTCCTCACAGCTCTCATTAATAAGCTGACCAAGAGCAGAACTGTCCCATGATCCTCGGTACACGGTGTAATACTGAGAGTTCAGTACTCAGAACTGTACATACCCTGAACCTCAAACTCTGTTCCTTAAATACAAATCCTGCTTTTGGTTGATGTTTATCTTTAAACCAGCCTGAAGATCCTATTCGCCAGATCCTTCATCTAATGTTCCACCTTAAATACTGCAGCTAGAGAGTAACTGCAGCTCAGTTTAAGGTAGATTCCCAAAAACAAGCTGCTGAACTTCTAGAAGACTTTTGAAAGACTCTGAAAAGATGTTTAAGTCTGACACCCTCTCATCTAAAAACTAGTCTCAGACTAGTCTATGCTGACCTTACACCAAATTATTTTCAATCGACTTTTCAATCGCAGTCAAATTTCCAGAGTCGGAATAAAGTCTTGAGTGCTGCTGGAGTCGAGTCATGCTGGCGTCCTCTCGGTGGTTTAGTGTGAGGTGGTCGAGACTGCAGGTTTAAGTCAGTCTTCTTCTCGTCCGAGTGTTCTGATAAAATCAAACGTGTTTAATATTATCGTAAGTCTGAAGTCTTGGCTCACGCAAATAGTCATGTGAACATTGTCGACAACCAATAGGAGAGCTCTGTTCACCACCAAACGGGAACCACGAGGAACGCTCCCCCACATACAGCTCCTCCAACACGGAGCGCGAGCGCACAGGAACGTCTGGTGGGTGAAGAAGTTGGAGAGACATGGAGGGGAGTCTGGCGAGGGTTCGGAAACTGCGGTTCTCCTAGACTTTACAGGAGGAGAAACTGGTGGAGCTGTGGAGTGAGCTGTGGAGTGAGCAAGAGTGCCTCTTTGACGTGTCTTCCCATTTATACCAATCACTGAAGCTCTCAAACTCCCAGCCGAACGGGGCTACAGTGTTTACAGTTAGTCTAGCAGCTAACATTTACATTTACGGCATTTAGCAGACGCTCTTATCCAGAGCGACTTACAAAAGTGCTTAGTGTTCAGTTAGAGTATGTATCTATCTAGTACAAACAGGATTAAGTCCAAACTACTCTTATACTCAAACACTGCCATAAACACAGGGCCAGTGCTGATACCTAGAAAAAAGACAATGCAATACCTAGCCAGACTGGAACACCTACAGAGAAGAGAACAAATACAAGACTACATACAGTACAAGTGCAGTACTTATCCAGAGCTCCTAGAAGATAAAGTGCAATTACAGTTTATACCAGTACTTCAGTAGATTAGTGTTTATAAGTACTTTACATAGAGACGGTGGTCTTCAGTCTGAGTTTGAAGACCGCGAGAGAGTTCGCTGTTCGGACAGCCAGTGGAAGTTCGTTCCACCATCTGGGCTCCAGGACAGAGAAGCGTTTTGTTGCGTGTCTTCCATGAATCTTGAGTGATGGCGGGTCAAGCCGAGCCGTACTTGAAGCTTGGTCGACCATTACCATAAGGTCAGGAGGAGCTGGTCCAGTCTTGGCTTTGTAGGCATCAGAACTTTAAACTGAATGCGAGCAGCTACAGGAAGCCAGTGAAGGGAGCGCAGCAGTGGAGTGACATGAGTGAACTTGGGAAGCCATACATATAGCTTCAATCATCTAAATGGAAAATAATTTCTAAAGGAATCTAGTTCAGTCTCGTAAATAGTGACTCTGAAAGACCCCCAGTCTTTGCAAAATCATAGCCAGTGACTAGTCTGTGACTCCCCTCCGTGTCTAACCTCTTTACTTCTTTCTCCTATTGGTTGTCAACAACGTTCACATCACTATTTGCGTGAGCCCAGACTTCAGACTTACGATAATACTAAACACGGTTGATTTTATTGGAACGCTTAGACAAGAAAAAGACTTAAACCGCCTCACACTAAACAACTCTAGGAAGACTCTCAAGATTTTATTCCGAGATGGGAAATTTGTCTGCGACAGTAAAATCTCTTGGTGTAAGACCAGCATAACAGAATCCTGAACAACTTTAATCTACTTTGTGTTTGATGTCCAGATGAAAGAGAGTAGCTAGTACAGGTAACATTAGATACTAGCAGATCCGAATAACTCGTATATCTAACTAAATAGTAAGTGGGCGGAGCTTATTTACACAGAGGGTCATTTTATTTGGTGTGTTTTGGTTCTGTACTCTGAGAACTGAAATGTCACACATACATACTTGATCCATACATTTAGCATACAAGTCACTTACACAGCAAATTAAAAAAAAACATATATATATATGTGATATATGTACGTATGTTCACTCCTCACCTCTTTGGCGATGTTGTGCCAGTAAACGTAGCTCTCGCAGGAGTCCATCTGCTCCTGATGCAAAAACCGACAACGGTCAGGAACCAGAAGAGCCTCACTCACATACTCTCCTACTGTAGAGAGAGAGAGAGAGAGAGAGAGACAAAGAAAGAAAGAGAGGGAAGAGAGAGAGAGAGCAAAAAGGGAGAGACAAAGAGAGAGGAAGAGAGAGAAAGAGAAAGAGGGAGAGAGATAAAGTAGAGAGAGATAGAGAATGAGAGAGAAAATAGAGTGCAAGAGAGTAGAAGGAGAGAGAGAGAAAGAGTGTGTGAGAGAGAGAAAGAGTGTGAGAGTGAAAGCAGACAGAGATAAAGCGAAAAGAGAGAGAGTGGAGAGAAAGTAGGCAGAGATGGAGAGACAGAGAGAGAAGGACCAATTAGAGTGAGGGAGGAAGTAGACAGAGACAGAGGAAAAAAGTAGAAAGAGAGAGAAAGGAGAGGGAGAGAGAGATGATAGAGGGAGAGAGGGGAGGAAAAAGTAGAGAGGCAGAGAGCGAGAATGAGAGAGAATATAGAGTGAAGGAGTGTAGAGAGAGAGAACATAGTGTGAAGGAGTGTAGAGAGAGAGAATATGAAAGATAAAGTAGAGAGAGATAAAGATTAGAGAGAGAGAGCAATAAAGTAGAGAGTGGGGGATAACACAGAGAGAGAGAGAGAGACAGACAGGGAGAGGAGAGAGAGAGAGATGATAGAGGGAGAGAGAAATGAAGACGACATAGAGAGGTAGAGAGAGAATGTAGAGTGAAGGAGTGTAGAGGAAGAAGGAGTATTAAGGATGAAGCACAGATAAGGTAGAGAGAGAGAGAAAGATTAAAGAGAGAGCAATAAAGTAGAGAGTGGGGGGATAACGAAGAAAGAGAGAGAGACAGACAGGGAGAGAAGGAGAGAGAAAGAGAGAAAGAAAAAGAACAGGGACTGTGTAATTATCAGAAATACTCTGAAAGAATAAAGTCCTGAAGAACAAATCCCCACTTCTGACACCAATGTAGCATCTGTCAACGAAGGAGACGCGGGAAACATCACACTTCAAACTTATTCTCTTCTACTAAACCCAGCAGCAGCGCAGACCACCACCCAGGTGGGTCATTTCCAACCACACAAACTACCCAACAGTCCAGCCCAGAACCTCCACCCTCAACCCTCAGAAAACCAAACACCAAGTCTGAACACATTACACATTCAGTAATCATCTGCTTTTCTCAGGCTGGACAAGGTTTAAAGTCGGGGTAGAATCAGGTAGAAGGCTGAGACGGAGCCAGGCGACCGTCAGAGAGGATTATGAAAAGAAAGAAGACGGTGTTGGAGTAAAACAGAGACACAGTTAGCACAGAGTGTCCACTGGGGCTGATGCAGCACATCATTATGTAGGATGTGTAAGCAGAAATCAAGGACAACTCAGAGCGAAACAGCTGTGAGTGCAGATTTTACTCGTTTATCATGATTTATAAAACGTCTTCTACAGCAGCTCGCTTTATGAGAGAAGCTCAAGTTTCAAATCTAAAGTGCATTAAGCACTTTATTACAATAAATGATTAAACGTTCCATTTTGTGACTAATAAAACAATCATAGCACTGTGGCTGTGTCCTAATCCACTCACTGTACCTACTATCAGTACCTAGTAAATATGAATGGCTCTGTTCCTGGAACTGGGACACGGGTATGAAAACAGTGCCAATGACACGGACTGGGAGGCTCATCCACTGTGATTTAGCCTTAATGTCATTTTGACATGTGTACAGGTAAACTATCTAACACTACCTTCACTTACCTGTGTACAGGTAAACTAACTAACACTACCTTCACCTACCTGTGTACAGGTAAACTATCTAACACTACCTTCACTTACCTGTGTACAGGTAAACTATCTAACACTACCTTCACTTACCTGTGTACAGGTAAACTAACTAACACTACCTTCACCTACCTGTGTACAGGTAAACTATCTAACACTACCTTCACTTACCTGTGTACAGGTAAACTAACTAACACTACCTTCACCTACCTGTGTACAGGTAAACTATCTAACACTACCTTCACTTACCTGTGTACAGGTAAACTATCTAACACTACCTTCACTTACCTGTGTACAGGTAAACTATCTAACACTACCTTCACCTACTTGTGTACAGGTAAACTATCTAACACTACCTTCACCTACCTGTGTACAGGTAAACTAACTAACACTACCTTCACCCACCTGTGTACAGGTAAACTATCTAACACTACCTTCACTTACCTGTGTACAGGTAAACTATCTAACACTACCTTCACCTACCTGTGTACAGGTAAACTATCTAACACTACCTTCACCTACTTGTGTACAGGTAAACTATCTAACACTACCTTCACCTACCTGTGTACAGGTAAACTGAAACACTAGCCTCACCTACCTGTGTACAGGTAAACTATCTAACACTACCTTCAGCTACCTGTGTACAGGTAAACTATCTAACACTACCTTCACCTACCTGTGTACAGGTAAACTATCTAACACTACCTTCACCTACTTGTGTACAGGTAAACTATCTAACACTACCTTCACCTACCTGTGTACAGGTAAACTGAAACACTAGCCTCACCTACTTGTGTACAGGTAAACTATCTAACACTACCTTCAGCTACCTGTGTACAGGTAAACTATCTAACACTACCTTCACCTACCTGTGTACAGGTAAACTATAAGTCACTCTGGATAAGAACATCTTCCAAATGCTGTAAATGTAATTGTTCTTATGTGATTAACAGTGTGTACGTTGATCTTTAAGGTTAAAGGTAGGTCCCTTAATTTCACTTCAATAGAGGATTATTTAGTTTTTACCTTACACTCTGATTCTGCTGGGAAGCCACAAGGGGGCAGTCTCCAACGAACAGCCGACCCTCAACCTAAGTAATTCATAGCAGCTGTAGCTAAATCACAGTGAACAGACGTAACAGCTGATCGTTTCATTTTACTGAATGTATGTATGATGTGAGGCCCGGAGTCGGGAGGACTCCTGATGGTCCAGCTCATGTCAGTCTCAAGTTTGGGTCGGTTGGATGGGAAAAATTATTTTGACACTTATCTGTAACTTATCTAATCTTCTTACATTCATTCTCCATTTAACTACGTATTCAGCCTCTACTCATCTGACAGCACAGCCCCTACATGATGTACAGGATGTACAGCAAAGTGTCAATAGTGTCCATGTCCTGTACATTTGCACTCCTGGACACTATTTGACACTTTGCTGTACATGTACACTCCTGGACAGTATTTAACACTATTTAACATTTACTTAAATATAATCTTTGCACATTTATTTATTTTTAATAAACATCCAAGTACTGTAATATATCTACTGATACCCGTTTTTCTCTTACACATTACCTAATTTATTACTGCTCTACCTTTTTACCCTCAGTCAGGGTGTATAGTTTGTATTCATATGTTCTTGTATTTATTCTTTTTGACTATTGGAATTCTTTATTCTTCTTTAAATACCTTATTGTTTTTTGTACTGTGTAAAAAATCTATCTATCTATCTATCTATCTATCTATCTATCTATCTATCTATCTATCTATCTATCTATCTATCTACATCGCAGTAGATTAAATGAGTTCTACCATCTGAGGGAATTCTCCCCCCCCAAATGTTTAAGTTGGTTGTGCCCACCAGTCGTCCTTTCTGGAGCGGTAAAATGAAACATAGCAACAGAGTAGCACTAAGCGTCAGTCGGTGGTGATGGAGGATAGAAGAGACCAGGTGGAGCCGAAAAGGACAGGTTAAAAAAGAGAAAGTTGCTGGAAGAAGATGCTGCTCAATGTGTGAAATGAACAGACCTGTGTTCTGGAGGACAGACCCCAGTTCAGCCGGTAAACAGAGATATGGAAATAAGTCAGTTCATGGCTATTGCGCAACGTTTGCGGCGACAGCTTAGCGTAGTTTATTTAGTAGAGTCCACTATACACCATTAATCACACATATCCAGTTTCAAGCTGAAATTAATAAACAGAATTTAGAAGTGTAGTATATTAACAGTCAAACTCATTAATGGAATGTTTTTGTAGCGTCGGAGCAGCAAACCCTTTCAGACACTACTGATGATCCCGAGTCCATGACTACCGAAGGGACAGGTAGAGGACAGTCTTATCTAAAGTTATTTAAAGTTATTTGTAATGTAAAGTATAACAGAGAATAGAGGTGATATATGTTAAAACTTGTGTTAATGTTAATGTACAGAGAAGGAAATTCTCATATCTATAGATACCGTTATTATTAATGTTGAGAAGCCAGTGCTCTGCTTATAGGAGGCTTTTGATGCTGTAGGTAGCTACTAAACATACGTGTAGTGAAGCTGCTTAAGAGTTTAGTGTAAATCTAACAATAGAGCTCCTCTCTGTATAATATATATAAATAATATTTTATTTATTTTTTTGATTAAACATGTTTAAGGGAAGTGTTTTCTGTTAGCTTACCAACATATACCTGAACTGATACCCAGTAAGAAGACATTGTAAGAGCTAACTGCTGTTTCATTTATTCAGATTCCTCCTCCATGGAAAAAGTGGGCCGGATTTGGGCTGAAAAAGGGTCCCACTCCGGCCCTGTATGATGTGCATATGGGCAGTCGGACCACTCGACAGGCAGGAATGCCGGATGCGGCCTGCATACGGCTGGTAATTTGAGACCCCCGCTCTTAAGACATACGTCTCAGTCCGTGTACTTGTATGTGTTAGAACAGTACTACTGAAGAAGTGTCTTACCCAGGCAGCGGTAGGGGATGACGATGAAAGGACGGGTCTGACAGTGACCCCAGCCCTTCTTACACCACGCTTGGATCGTTACTGGAGCGGAGGCCTCTTCCACGTGGGAGATCTGCAGACCCGGGTACATCTGCAACAAACACAGACGTCCACATGCAGACAGACAGACAGACAGACAGACACACAGAGGGAGAGGAGTCAGGACAGATGGAATCAGGAAAGAGTGAGAGGAGAGATACAGGAGGGTTTGAACAGGCCGGAGAAAGCGATTGAGGGATTTGGAGGGGGGTAGTATAGACACACAGAGGCCAGGAGGAGAGAATGGAGAGCGCCGCAGCAGCGCTTTGTCCTTGAAGGCGCATTCCCATCTTCTGCACGATGAAATATCTCCACCTGCTTAATTATTCAGCACAGCCTCGACGCTCGCTGTATTACCCTCATGTCTACTCATGAATACAAATTCAGAGTCAAGCAGCTTATATTAAAACATAACACGCCAATGCTAACCTCGCCTAAAGGTTTAGTGTCAGCATATTAATCCCGCGCCGGGTCTGCGAGCTAGCTGTTCTATTTGTTATTGCACAGTCGAGTCACATTACTATAGACGGTGACACAAGCTGGTGGTGGCAGCGTTCCGGTCTGGGGAATGTTTTCAGGGTATTCTCTGGACCCTCTCATCCATGTGGACGACAATCTCATATAAATCCATGCTGATGGTCTTCTTAGGGGTGGATGGGATCTTCCAGCAAGACACGTCACTCGACTAGAAATGTCCCACACTGGTTGGAAGAGCTGACCTAGACCTCAAAGTACTACCCCGGACCCCTAATTCCCAAGATTTTAACCCAACTGAGCGTTTGTGGGACCACCTGGTTGGTGGTGTTGGCTCTATAGATCCCTCCAGCAGCTGTGGGATGCACTGCAGTCAGCATGATACCTCCAGATACCTGGGACCACCAACCAGGACCTTACTGAGTCTCCCAGTCCGTCTAGCTGCTGTCCGTGCTGTACATGGTGGTCACTCTGGATATTAGCAGGTGGTCATAATAATGTGACTCGACTGTGTATAGAAGCTTCATCTCATCATTAGGTATTGCTAACTGTAGCAGTTAATTTTAGAGCTAATACAGTTAGCTTTTAGCTATAGCAGTTAGCTGTAGGGCTAATACAGTTAGCTTTTAGCTGTAGACATAAGCTCTAGAGCTAATACAGATAGTATTTATCTGCAGATGTTAGCTCTAAAGCTAATACAGTTACCTATTAGCTGTAGAAGCTAGTTCATTGGCTAATAAAGTAGCTTAAGCTAACGTTAGCTGTAGGGCTAATACAGTTAGCTTTTTAGCTGTATGGCTAATAGAGTTGGCTTTTAGCTAATAATTTTTAGGGCTAATACAGTTAGTTGAAGCAACAAGCTGTAGGGCTAGTACAGATAGCTTTAAGCTGTAGCTGTTAGTAGTATGGCTAATAGAATTAGGTTTAGCTGTGGAGCTAATATAGTTAGCTGTAGGGCTAATAGAGATAGCTTTAAGCTGTAGCTGTTAGTAGTATGGCTAATAGAATTAGGTTTAGCTGTGACAGTTAGCTGTAGATCTAATATAGTTAGCTGTAGGGCTAACACAGTTGGCTGTAGGGCTAATACAGTTAGCTTTTAGCTGTAGCATTTAGCTTTAGTACTAATATGGTTAGCTTTTTTTTTTTTTTAGCTTTTTTTAGACTGCAGATCTTGCCCTTGCTGCCCCACTTGTCTTTTCTATTTTTCTCCCACCGTAATATGCTACTACCAGCAATATCTGATGTACCTCACCAGTTAACTTTAAACGGGCAAGTCCACCAATTTTTAAAAAAATTCTACATAATAACGTAAACCAAGTAATGTAGACTCAACAGATTTCAAAAGCACCTTAGACAAATGTACTCGGAAGTCGGAATTGTTTATAATGGTTATGATGGGAACCAGACATCCGAAGCTCTTAAAAGCTGCCTCAAGTCTGAGATACTGTTTTAAAATAGTTTTAAGAGACGTATTCAGCCCCAAACGTCAGGGCGGAGGGATACCTGTCCTATGTTATGAGGGATAATAGAGAACCAATTTGGTTCAGATTTACTGTAATTTTACCATCATCAACATTAAATATATATATCACCACCACTGTAAATAAACTTGAGCAGGTAAACTTCTTTGCGATTAAACCTTTCACACCAAATTCTGAATAAATTAGTTTGAATATAATGTTTAAATTATACAGATCTTTTGAAAAATCAGTGGAGTTGTCCTTTAAGTACTGTGAAACTCCCCATATGACATACTGTGATCTATTAACATGGTAGAAATATGTTCCTAAGCTAAAAAGCTTTTCCTTTAAGCTGGCCATGTGATAAACAGGGAGGATCCAGACTGCAGTGACCTCACACGGTGCATTTTCCTACTTCTGGCCAGCAGGTTATGCTAAACTACCTCTGTATATAAATATAGACGTACTGTTCATTTATTTTGATTAGATTTTATGCAGGTCATTTTTAAAGGGAATGGCACAAAGTACACAGAAAGAGAGGAGTCACAGCCTGACACAGAGGACAGAGCTGATGGAGAGATTCACACTTATTCAGGAAATACTTCAGTATATTTCCCCATGCAGTCCATAACTTCGCTATATATATTTCCACATATATAGATCAGATAGCACAAGACAGGGTCGGCCAGAGAGAGCACACAGTGAGCAGGTGGCCAAAACAAACCAGCATGCAATGCATTTTTAGTCATTATGCTTACATTGCAAATAACATTCTTTGAAAAACATATTCCTGAAGGAGTTACACACACAGGTCAGAGCTAATAGGTCAACGCAATGCTCATAATAATAATAATAATAATAATAATAATGGTTTTGGGAGGGGTGGGGGGTCCTGAACAAGAGAGCCTCATTGAGCAAATCTCTGACTACTGATTTCTGGATAGGAGCTCTGGCATCTAAACATGAGTGAGGGGTGAGAGGGGTATTTATATCGTTCAGCACATGACAAACAAACTCGAGCAGATATACCAACAGGTATGTTGGTTGGTATAGTGTAGTGGGTTACACTGCTGCCCTCTATGCTGTAGACCACCCGGGTAACCACCCTTTACTGTACCAATAAAAGTCCTGCATACACTGTATAAGTGTATGTTATATATATGACAACACTGTTAAGTATATAAAATAATGACTATACTGTTATTATTATACTTTATTTATCCCAGAGGGAAATTCTGTCTATCTATCTATCATATACTCTATGTATCATATAATCTATTTATCTATGATATGTTCTATCCATCTATGTCATATTTTATCCATGTATCATAGAATATATTATAGATAAATATAGATTATATCTGTCTATCTATATATCTGTCATATAATCCATTTATATATCTGTCATATATTCTATCTATGTATCATATAATCTATTTATCTATGATATATTCTATCTATATATCATATTTTATCTATGTATCATATAATCTATAATATAGTCTATCTGTCTATCTATATATCTGTCATATAAGCTATCTATGTATCATATAATCTATTTATCTATGATATATTCTATCTATATATCATATTTTATCTATGTATCATATAATCCATAATATAGTCTATCTGTCTATCTATATATCTGTCATATAAGCTATCTATGTATCATATAATCTATTTATCTATGATATATTCTATCTATCTAGAATTGCTATCTATCTATGATATATTCTATCTATAATATATACTATCAATCTATGTATCATATAATCTATATTTATCTATAATATATTCTATCTATCTATCATATATGTTTTCTATCTATCTATCTCTCTTATCTATCATATATGTTTTCTATCTATCTATCAAGCTCACTGTAGTCTGTAAATGATAATCATGCTGCACAAACAGGACGTTTTGGTTTTTGTGATGTCACAACTCATATGCAAAAGAAATATAATGAATAGTAACTATACAGTAATATATATTAATAGTAAAACAGTCACAGTAATACTTTGCAGTAAATAGTAATGTATTCTTCGCTGTCCAATGGAAAACAAGTATCTCCAAACTAGGAACTTTACAGGAGAGGCCAAAAACTCTTTTTCATTTTAATGTAAGTCAATGGAACCAGAATTATTCCTAAGTGATTTTAGAGCATTTCTATTGGTCTGTTAATCAAGAAATTGTAGGATATAGAAATCTAAAAATCAACTAAAATGGAGATCCACGTTTCTCTTTGGACAGCAACGGTGCGCTAGTGAAAGTGTGTTTTTTCCATGTGGGCCCTTTAAGGAAGCCAAAGGAAAGAAAGCTGCAGTGGACCCTCTCCGCGTAGAGGCATATGGCGAGGGATTATTCTGCTGCAAACACGCTCTGGCAGCATGATAGCTCTCCACCGGTGGACAGCCTGCTAATCTGAACAGCATCCAGCAAGGAAATGACATATTCTCTGGCTTCCTCACTTCATTAAGTTTATCGCGCGAGAGCTCTCGGAGGGCCGAGTGCTTACAGCAGCCGTGTACGTACAGTGTGGTGGAGTGTGCCAGCAGGAGACGTGGCCAGCATTAGCATATTGATATATTCAGTTAGATTTTTTTTTTAATGCCAGGTTAAACTGAAATGCTGGTCCCAAACCGGCAGGATTAAAGGGCCCATACTGGCAGAAATTATATTTTTGAATTGTAGCATAAGATGCATGTATAACATGTGTATATATATCGTTGCTGCCCAATGAAAAACAAGAATCTCCAACATACTTTGTTTTCAATGTAAGTCAATGGAACCAGATTTTTTTCCAAGCTATTTTGGAGCACTTCTAGAAAACTCAAAATCGGCAAAAATGGAGATTTTTTTTATTGGACAGCGACGATACAGCCTGGACTGTACAACGTAGTCCATCCAATCAGAACAGAGCTCACTAATAAAGGCACAAATGTAAGAAAAACATGATACTCATATAATAAAGTGATATACTTGTAAAATTAATGGTATGCAAGTAAAGTAGCCACTTGCTGGTGCCATGAATACAGAATTACCCACTCTGCTGTTGTTCATGTAGGATTTTTACACCTAAATCTAAAAGCTTTTGGTCTTTTTTGAGCATCAAGTACAGCAAAAGATAAACAACACATTTCACAAAGTACAGTTTAAGATTTTTAAGATGCCTAGATTTTTGAAGATAATATTTCAATGGGGAAAAATAAAAATCAAATGCTTCAAAAAATATTAACAATACCTACAATTCAGAGAATTTGTAATTTGAATATTAATGAGTGTTTCTGTAAGACAGAGCAGAAGAAAAATTAGAGTTGGGCTGATTTCGGGACAAAATCTTATACAGATGTTTTTTGTTTGGGGCATTTACATTGGACCATTAGAAACGCTTCAGAACGCCTGTACAGGTACAGTCCCCAAATAGTTCATGTAGTACTACAAGTTTTCACCCAATGATGCTGGGATCGGCTCCAGCCCCCCTGTGACCATAGACAATGGATGGATGGATGATTTATAATGATTGATATTTCTTATTTCTTTTGAACTAAATGACTTCATGCCTTTTCGTGTCTTTATTTATGTAAAATATGTATGTAAATTTATTTATGTAATTTATGTTCGAGTTGTGACTATGTATAAACGGTGCTATACAAATAAACTAGCCTTGCCTTTATTTTGGATGTCGTCGCTGTTCAAAGAGAAACGAGCATCTCCAAAACGCCAACTTTACAGGAGAGGCCAAAAACCTACTTTACTTCCAATGCAAGTCAATGGAATCAGAATTTTGTCCAAGCTATTTTGGAGCATTTCAATTGGTTCATTCATCATAAAATTTATGCACAATGTAAACGGCAGCTGTCGTGTTTGAACGATGCAGAAAAATAAAAATCAACAAAAATGGACATGTTTTTCATTGGACAGCGACAATATATGAAGTTTTCGTTCTTCATCCTTGTTTTGTATAAAAGAGGTTTTGGTTCGATATGTAATGCGTATATCTGACTCTGTGCTCTCAGACATCCTCAAATTGGGGGGGTATTTTGGCTGAAACACAGCCTGTGATATGGTGTTGGGGTCTGTTACCTGAACTCTACCCAGATAACGAGTGTATATCAGTCTGCTGGCTTGTTAAGGTTGGCACCCCACTGACCGGCTTTCACTGCTGGACCAGCCCCAGATTACTGTCCAGTGAACTAGATCTAACTATGTTTTTTTTTGAGACTTTTATTTTGGAAAATGAGTAAGACGAATGTTATAAACAACTGAGAGAAGTAAAATAATGACCGTATATAAAACAGCCTGATTTCAATGAAAACGTTGTTAGTGACGCTGAACATGATTTATACAGTATAATGGAAGATGAAAATGGTGTCATACTCTGTTTAACCACCAGGTGTCGCCTGGAAAACGCTGACTAAAACATCACAGACCGCATGGTTAGCAGGCCAACAGTGGCCCACTATCCTCATCCTATCAGGGTCCCAAACTCCACAGAGGAGGTCTCTTTTCTGTCACTCCCAGTTCAGTTATTTGACTTTTACTCTCTCAGATGTTTTGATCATCAGCCGAGCAGCAGCCTGGCCTGCTGAGAACAACCTTCTCCTCCAGATGTCTTTATACTCAAGAACTACCTTCTCCTCCAGACGTCTTTATACTCAAGAACTACCTTCTCCTCCAGACGTCTTTATACTCAAGAACTACCTTCTCCTCCAGACGTCTTTATACTCAAGAACTACCTTCTCCTCCAGACGTCTTTATACTCAAGAGCTACCTTCCCCTCCAGTCGTCCCTCTACTCAAGAACTACCTTCCCCTCCAGACGTCCCTCTACTCAAGAACTACCTTCTCCTCCAGACGTCCCTCTACTCAAGAACTACCTTCTCCTCCAGACGTCCCTCTACTCAAGAACTACCTTCTCCTCCAGACGTCCCTCTACTCAAGAACTACCTTCTCCTCCAGACGTCCCTCTACTCAAGAACTACCTTCTCCTCCAGACATCCCTCTACATAAGAACTACCTTTTCCTCTAGATATTCCTCTACTCAAGAACTACCTTCTCCTCCAGACAACCCTCTACTCAATAACTACCTTCTCCTTCAGATGCCCCTTCACAACCCTCTACTCAATAACTACCTTGCTTTCCAGGCGTCCTTCTACTCAATAACTACCCTCTCCTCTAGATGTCCCTCTACTCAAGAACTACCTACTCTTCTAGACGTCCATCTACTCAAGAACTACCTTCTACTCCAGACGTCCATCTACTCAAGAACTACCCTCTCCTCTAGATGTCCCTCTACTCAAGAACTACCTTCTCCTTCCGACGTCCCTCTACTCAAGCATTATCTTCTCCTTCAGATGTCCCTTTACTCAAGCATTACCTTCTCCTTCAGATGTCCCTTTACTCAAGCATTACCTTCTCCTCCAGACGTCCCTCTACTCAAGAACTACCTTCTCCTCCAGACGTCCTTCTATTCAAGAACTAATTTCTCCTCTAGACATCCCTCTACTCAAGAACTACCTTCTCCTTCAGACATCCTTCTATTCAAGAACTACCTTCTCCTTCAGATGTCCCTATACTCAAGAATTCCCTTCTTTCTTCAGATGCCCTTTTACTTAAGAACTACCTTCTCCTCCAGATGTCCTTCTATTCAAGAACTACCTTCTCCTCTAGACGTCCCTCTACTCAAGCATTACCTTCTTTCTTCAGATGCCCTTTTACTTAAGAACTACCTTCTCCTCCAGATGTCCTTCCATTCAAGAACTAATTTCTCCTCTAGACATCCCTCTACTCAAGAACTACCTTCTCCTCAACCATGTACATTTCCTTTGACTTACATTGAAAGCAAAGACAGTTTTCGGTCTCTCCTGTAAAAGTATGATTAAAAAAAACAATGATTTGATTGTAATTTACACGAGTAACCACGGCCACCGTTCTTGTGTTGCAGTATGTAGTTTCTGTGGAGCAGTTTGTCCCCGTGTTAAACATCCCAGATAGCGAGCATAGCCTCGTTGTCCATCATTTGAACCCGACAGCTGCTTTTTGCATTGTGAAAATTTAGTCCCATTGACTTACACTGAAAGTTACCTCTTCTATGAAGTTACTATTTTAGAGACTTTCGTTTTTCTTTGGATGGGGACGATATATTGGTCCGCTGGCTTCATAAGGTTGGCACCCCGCTGATTGTTTGCCACTGCTTGTCAAGTCAAGTTTATTTGTATAGCGCTTTCTATAACGATGTTGTCACGAAGCAGTTTTACAGGAGTTAGAAAACATGAAGACTTAGTCACAACATGTATCCCTCAGTGAGCAAGCCAGAGGTAACAGTGGCGAGGAAACTCTCTCAGACTGGAGGAAGAAACCTTGGGAGGAACCAAGACTTACAAGAGGAGACCAGTCCTCCTCTGGTCACGGAGTGTTTACAGTCTATTAAGCTAAATTCAAAGTAGAACTGAGAGAATTTGTAGCAGGTGGCACGAATGAAGAGGAGAACTAGTTGGTACCAGGTGACGAGGAGGTCCTGGTGGTCCATCCTCCAAACAGTAATCAGCAGGACAGGAGACCGGTCATTATCTCAGAAAGAGGAAAGAGACATCCTTGTCCATCCTTGGACCAGCCAGATTACTGTACAGTGCTAACTAGTTTTTTTTTTATTTCCTCTAACTGATTTGACATGCACAGAGACTTTTATTTTGGAAAATATATGTTAAACTCCTGTGAGAAAAAAGGCAAGTTTTTAGATTAAAATGTTTCAGACACTAAAAATTATGTCTGAAGATAATTTAAAAAGGATAATTAAAAAGTTTATATAGGAAAAATAAATAATTTGAATATAAAATGAGAGACGAATTGTGGTATATGTCCCAGAAACTGCTGAGCAAAACACCAGTGGATCATCAGCTTTGCTGTTAGTGGATATACAGTGGTTCTCTATCTTCTTGCTATTAGGGATGCATATAATAAGCTAAGCAGGATTGCAATATAACACGGCTATCGAGGGATGTGGGGCAGTAAACCGGTTTTAAATTAACGCCAGGCCTAAAGTAGCGAGCGTGGAATCTAATATCTTCCAGGGCTGCTGGTTACTTCATAATAACAACATGCAATATGTGTCCATACAGCCCAGCAATACTTTTCTCATTTTCCTGCCACTGATATAAAGCCGAGCAGCAAGTTTGCTTTACAGGAATGTGGAGAAGGAGAGCCAGAGAAAATAACCGAGTATCATCACACGTCCCTAATTCCACCAGATAAGATCAGGGCAGAGCAAGAGGGAGGAAGCTGTGGCACGTTAGCTGAACAGTATATGTGTGTGTGTGTGCCTGAAAGGCCCGAAGGGCAAACTGCAAGCAAATCTCTCCAGCAGATTGATGGCGGATATCATCAGCATGTTATTGCACGTCCAATTCACCAAATATTAGAGTTACACTTGAACGAGTGCTGTGTTCCACTGTTTCTCAAGCCTGGAACTGAGACCTTGGACTGTTTATAGATTCCCTAGTTCTGATCCTAGTACACAGCTTCACATAAACGTATACTTTACAGAAGTATATATATATATATATATATATATACACTTTACTTTCAATGGAAGTCAATGGAAGTCCATTTATCAAAAGATGTTCTTTAAAAGGTGCTATATGTACAGTGTTCTATAGTGTAATACTGAGAGTTCAGTACTCAGAACTGTACATACCCTGAACCTCAAACTCTGTTCTTCAAATACAAATCCTGCTTTTACTAAAGAGAGACGATAAAACAGGCCGAGCTCAAAACCCTACACTGTTATATACCAGACTCGTTACTATCTACACCCCCAACACTTACACACACCCACCACAGCTACCAGAACGATGGACTATGTGGAGAAATCCAGCATTCCAGGCTGTGAAGGGAACGTCACCACTTTTCATTCCTTCCCAACAAACAACCCAACTGTCAGAGCTACATGTTCATCTTTAAACCAGCCTGAAGATCCTCTTCTCCACATTCTTCATCTAATGTTCCACCTTAAACACTGCAGCTAGAGAGTAACTGCAGCTCCGTTTAAGGTGGATTCCCAAAACAAGCTGCTGAACTTCAGCTCCCACATCTTCAACAGAATCCTGAACAACTTTAACTCTGCAGTCTGTACATTTCACTCCGGACACTTTCTCCAACACTCGGACACCATGGAGCAGCTTCAGCTCAGCGTTCAACACTGAAGAGACTGAAGAGACGAGCAGCTCCACCTTTATTAGCACCACAACCTCCAACAGTGACTGGAAGTAGCAGCCATGCTGTGTGAGGGGATCACTGTGTGCTGGTTGAAGCAGATCATCTTAAACTGAAAGTTTCACAGAGACACCTTTCATCTACTTTGTGTTTGATGTTAAGATCAAAGAGAGTAGCTAGTACAGGTAACGTTAGATACTAGCAGCTCTAAGTAACTATTATAGCTAACTAAATAGTATGTGGGCGGGGCTTATTTACATGGAGGCTCATTGTATTTGGTTTATATTGCTTCTGTGTGATCTTCAGAGCAGAGCTCATCTAATTATTCTTGAACTGACATGTAAACCCACATCTAGCGGACCAAAATCACATGTCCCTTCGATGTAGAACATTAGAGAACAATTAAAATACTGGATAAATGTTTCCTTGGCATATAGCTATAGATGATAACTGGTAAACAAGTCACTATACAGCTTTTTTTCATGCAATAATATGCCCTAATCGTTTTTGAGCACAGATAAATGTACCTCTTGACAGTAGGACAGGATTTTGTTGGGCTGGGTGAAGCAGCCTTGGCGGCCCTGAGGGTCCGGCTCCCACTGCCCAGTCTCGGTGTTTATGTGCAGGAGTTGACGACCGCAGAACATCGCAATCTGAGGCTCGGCCGCCAGAGGGACCCCCACTGGACCGTTCACCTCCGTAATTGCCAGAGCCTGAGAGAAAGAGAGGTAGATGGTTAGCACTGTGGGCCGAGTCCTGTCCAGCCAGCAACACATGCACCAGGAATCAAAAAGAACAGCAAATTTAATTGATATAACAGATTAAAGGAATTCTTTTATGGAACAGTACATAAAAATATATATAAGCATATAAATGACAAAACCAGGTACCAAATAAATCGAGTCAATCTAATACAATTAAACAGTCACCAGTTGGAGTCAGGCTCACAGATGGTGACCTTCCATTCGTTGTTTGCCATGTTAGCAGTAATTCCTGTAATGCAGTGATTCCCAAACCCCATTTTCATGTTTGCTTTGCTCCCAACACATCTGAGCCAACTAAACAGCAAACAAAGCCCTTCCAGGTCTGTAACCCAAATCTTGGAGAGCTACTTCCTACAGAGCCTGCTTCCAACCACAATTTGCCGCACCTGTTCCAGCTAATCAACCTCCTCCCAAGACTGGCTGGATCAGAGGCGAGTAAGGGGTGGGGCAGCTTACTGGATACAGGTTGGATCTAAGCTCTTCAGGGAAGTAGCTTTTCACTACTATATATATATATATATATATATATATATATATATATATATATATATATATATATATATATTATTATTATATTTAAAAAGCATTTTTTTTCTAGTGATGGCCAAAAAAAGATCCATTACTGGAAGCTTCATGTGCAGACGAACCCCCCTGCTGGCCAAAACTTTTATTGTCATTTTAAATATTTGCGATGGCCTCTTTCAACGTTGTCATATTCACATATTGTCATATTCACATATGTATGCTTTACATCATTTTTCTATAAACCATTCTATGCTGGTCTAAACTGGTTTATGTTGGTCTGGTTTAGCTGGTTGACCAACACAGCAGCATCCAAAACACACCATAAGCTAGTTTTGTTGATGACCAGCATATTAACTACCATTGCCGCTGACCAGCATTCTTAGAACAACATATGCTGGTCTATGCTGGTTTTACTAGCCGAGCCCTACAGGAAACACACAGCACAGACCAACATGGTTGGCTAGCAGCAAAACCAGCAGCAGACCAGCACCATACCAGCACTGGACCATCAAAAAACCAGCACCAGACGAGCACAGACCATCATACGCCAGTACCAGGCCAACATAAACCAGCAAATACCAGCATAAACCAGCACCAGAACAACATAACCAACACCAGACCAGCATAAACCAGCACCGTACCAACACAAACTCGCACTAGATAAGCATAAACCAGGACTGCACCATCATATCCCAGCACCAGACGAGCTAAGACCACCATAAACCAGCTTAGACCTGCATAGAAAGCATAGACCAGCACCAGACCAGTTTAGATCAGCATAAACCATCTTGGACCAGCCCCAGACCAGTTTAGACCAGCATAAACCAGCACCAGACAGGTATAGACCAGCACAAGAAACAGCATAAACCAGCACTAGACCCTCTTAGACCAGCACCAGACCAGTTTAGAGCAGCACCAGACCAGCATAAACCAGCACCAGACCAGTTTAGACCAGCACCAGACCAGCATAAACCAGCACCGTAGCAGGATAAACCAGCACCAGACCAGTTTAGACAAGCATGGGATTCATGCTGCTTTGTTTTTCAGCTAGGAATTAAAGGGAGAAGGAGACAGGCGGAGAGAATAACAGAGAGGGAGAGAGAGAGAGAGAGAGAGAGAGAGAGAGAGAGAATAACAGAGAGAGAGAGGGAGAGAGAGAGAGAGCGAGAGAGAGCAGGCTTTATCATTACACTGACGGGGAGTAACATGGGCTGCCATTATTGACTCTGACATCGAGCCAGAGCCAGACTCACTGATTACTCTAAATGCAGCTTATCCATCTCCAATCAACCCAGAGAAAACGAGTGTGTGCGCTTTTCATCCACGTATTGTGGAGCCCTCTTCAAGCACAGCCTGATCAGAGCCGAGACGCAGTGCAGCTGCACACATTCAGTCTCTGCCGGTGTCTGCATCACAAACACGCTATTCAGTCTAATCCACACCATATCACGCAGCAGGTCACAGTCACATTAACATTCCATCCCAGTTCAGGTGAATTCATGCAGCCAGGTTTTAAATATACTAAATACAGTATTAGATCATATATTTCATAATCTGATGTAGTTTACAGTGGTGGTGGTGATGATGTTTACAGTGGTGATGGTGTTTACAGTCGTAGTGATGTTTACAGTAGTGGTGATGATGTTTACAGTGGTGATGTTGTTTACAGTGGTGGTGATGTTGTTTACAGTGGAGGTAGTGATGTTTACAGTGGTGGCGATGTTGTTTACAGTGTTGGTGATGGTGTTTACAGTGGTGGTGATGTTGTTTACAGTGGTGGTGATGATGTTTACAGTGGTGGTAGTGATGTTTACACTGGTGGTAATGATGTTTACAGCGGTGGTGATGATGTTTACAGTGGTGGTAGTGATGTTTACACTGGTGGTAATGATGTTTACAGCGGTGGTGATGTAGTTTACGCTGGTGGTGATGGTGTTTACAGTGGTGGTGATGGTGTTTACAGTGGTGGTGATGATGTGTACAGTGGTGGTAGTGATGTTTACAGTGGTGGCGATGTTGTTTACAGTGTTGGTGATGGTGTTTACAGTGGTGGTGAGAATGTTTACAGTGGTGGTGACAGTATTTAGAGTGGTGGTGATGTTGTTTACAGTGTTGGTGATGGTGTTTACAGTGGTGGTGATGATGTTTACAGTGGTGGTAGTGATGTTTACACTGGTGGTAATGATGTTTACAGCGGTGGTGATGTAGTTTACGCTGGTGGTGATGGTGTTTACAGTGGTGGTGATGATGTTTACAGTGGTGGTAGTGATGTTTACAGTGGTGGCGATGTTGTTTACAGTGTTGGTGATGGTGTTTACAGTGGTGGTGATGGTGTTTACAGTCGTAGTGATGTTTACAGTAGTGGTGATGATGTGTACAGTGGTGGTGATGGTGTTTACAGTGTTGGTGATGTTGTTTACAGTGTTGGTGATGGTGTTTACAGTGGTGGTGATGATGTTTACAGTGTTGGTGATGTTGTTTACAGTAGTGGTAGGGATGTTTACAGCGGTGGTGTTGTAGTTTACGCTGGTGGTGATGGTGTTTACAGTGGTTGTCTCCTGAGTGGTTCTATAGAAAGCCGATGATAGTAATAGTGATAAGTCAGTATATTTGAGTACTATTTTGCTGCACAACCCGCGGCATGTATCCCTCCACCATTAAAAGATCCCAAAAATTCCATTTAGGCCAAAATCTCAGGCCAAAACTATTTATAACCATTTCATGTAATAGTTTTCTGTGATGGAGCTTTTAAAGGTGGGCGTCTGGTTCCATTCACCCCCACTGTAAACAGTTTCTCTATAACAGAGCATTTCACTCCAAACCATTCTGTACGACTTTGTTTAGATCTTCATCATTTAGCTATGCAGAAATTTTGAATAGTTGGTGGAATTCCCCTTCAAATACTAAAACTGCTCACAGGATGAGGAGAACACATGAACACTAAGAGCAACACTTCAATTCAGATCAGTTGTTTTTATGAAAATATATTCCCACAACAGACTCTTTTTTTGGAGGTTGAACATTTGATGTCAGAACTTGAAATGCTTTGCCTTTGAAATTTCAGATCAGTCACTTTGTAGCAGTTAAGTTAAATATTTAATGCGTCTGCATCCTACATTTTCTCTCGCATTTGATGTTCTTCTATGACGGTCTGCTTTAAAATGTTGCAGCTTTATGCCAAAATATTTTTTAAACTCTGTTTATCATTAAGAATCAAACAGGCTGTTTTTGTTACTGTGCCTTTAAGACTGATGGGCCTATATTCAAATGAGCTCTGTTCTGATTGGCTGTTGTGTAATATGCCTTGTAAAGAAAAACAGCACTTCAACACCCTGAACAGCATTTACTTTCTGGCATTTCGCTTTTTATTTAAAAGGTATTGCTTCAAGTGTCCTGGTCCACCTTCAATCAACCTATATTTAAACTTGGAGTGCATTGAGGGGGCCCTCATTTACAATGTAGCCGAGCATTGTGCATTGTAAGGGTATTGACAAAATAAAATGTTGAAAAAATAATAAGACCCAGCATTTTAATAAGATGTAGATACAAGATATTATAAAATAAAATAAGATATAAAACAAATGTGATAAAAATAAGAATTTAAAGGTCATAGGTAAAAATAATTTAAGGTAATAAAAATAATAAAGGCTACAGATAAATAAAAAAACTAAATGCATAAAAGTAAAATGTAAATAAACAATAACTAAGAAGAAAAGAAGAAAATAAGGAAATTATAAAAGAAAGATAAAGATAAAAAGGAAATTAAAAGTTAACTAAAAATGTTAAATAAAACAAAAAAACAACTAAAAACATAAAAACTAAAATTAGCTAAAACAGTGGCAGGCTGTCTGAAGGTGGTTAGAGACTAGGTGATGGAGTGACTCCAGTGAGCTGAGCTTTAGTGAGTTCTGGAGTGAGGGTCCAGCTCGCTGGTGCACTGTAGCTAGCAGATTTTCCCAGTTCACTAAAAACTCTGGGTGCCTGAAGGGTGATCCAGTCACTGGAGTGAGTTTGGTAGGTTGTGTTATTTTTAATTAGCGTTTGTGTGATGTACAGTGGCATACGACCAGAAAGTGATTTAAAAATAAAAGTAAACCAATATGTTTCCCCACGCACAGCAAGTGAAGACCACCCAACTTCTTCATACAGTAAGCAGTGGTGTGTACTATACGGGTCACCAGTAATGAATCTTAGTGCCACGTGATGTACAGGATCTAGTGGTTTGAGTGTAGTTGCTGCCACCTTAAATGATGCAGCCTTTACTTTCTGGCCTTCAGCTTTTTATTTGCACGCTCTTGTTCAAAGCTTTCCTGGTCCACCTTAAATGGTGCAACAGGTACATTCTGGCGCTGACATTCAGCTTCTTAGGCAACAGCCACTTGTTCCACCTTAAATAGATTACAATGTGATTACACTCTGGTGCCTGAGGTGTTATTATAACTGCTACACCATTTAAGGTGGAACGGGAAAATTCCAACAAGAAGCTGGTGAATAAGAAGCTCAATGTCAGTACCATAATGTAAATACAGCACTATTTAAGGTGGAACGGGAGAATTCAAACAAGAAGCTGGTGAATAAGAAGCTAAATGTCAGTACAAGAACGTAATTACAGCACTATTTAAGGTGGAACGGGAGAATTCAAACAAGAAGCTGGTGAATAAGAAGCTAAATGTCAGCACCAGACTGTAAATACAGCACTCTTTAAGGTGGAATGGGAAAATTCCAACAAGAAGCTGGTAAATAAGAAGCTAAATGTCAGTACCAGAATGTAAATACAGCACCATTTAAGGTGGAACGGGAAAATTCCAACAAGAAGCTGGTGAATAAGAAGCTAAATGTCAGTACCAGAATGTAAATACAGCACTATTTAAGGTGGAACAGGAGAATTCAAACAAGAAGCTGGTGAATAATAAGCTAAATGTCAACACCAGAATGTAAATACAGCACTATTTAAGGTGGAACAGGAGAATTCAAACAAGAAGCTGGTGAATAAGAAGCTAAATGTCAGCACCAGAATGTAAATACAGCACTATTTAAGGTGGAACGAAAAAATTCAAACAAGAAGCTGGTAAATAAGAAGCTAAATGTCAGCACCAGAATGTAAATACAGCACTATTTAAGGTGGAACGGGAGAATTCAAACAAGAAGCTGGTGAATAAGAAGCTAAATGTCAGCACCAGAATGTAAATACAGCACTATTTAAGGTGGAACAGGAGAATTCAAACAAGAAGCTGGTAAATAAGAAGCTAAATGTCAGCACCAGCATGTAAATACAGCACTATTTAAGGTGGAACAGGAGAATTCAAACAAGAAGCTGGTAAATAAGAAGCTAAATGTCAGCACCAGAATGTAAATACAGCACTATTTAAGGTGGTATGAGCTAGCAAATAAGAAGTTGAATGTCAGTACCACAATGTAACTGCTGCTAAACTTAAGGTGGACCAAAAAAATATGAACAAGAAGATGGTAAATTAGAACCTGAATTTCGGTGCCATTTGGGGAGTAAAAGCTAGCAGGAATCTGGGCTGCAGTAGAAACATGGCGGTGGCAGCTTCTGTTGGAAGAAAAGCTGTTCCTATTATGGCTAATTCTAAGATAACAGAAACACACCTATTTGTAGTGACAGGTAATTATACACTAATAAAAACATAGTTTATATATTATATTCCATTTCTGATCATAGATCCACCTTAAATTACACACCGCTCCTTTAAGAAGCTCATTATTAACAACCTTCTAGTTTTGAAATCTTAAAATAACCCATACAGTAAAAGTCATATAGTACTGTAGTCTGGATTTATACTGCAAACAATCAACCCAATCCCGACAAGTTCCATGAAAGCAGTGAGAAATTGTTCTTTCCTTTTCTCCATTTCCTTTTCTTCTTTATCATCGTTTCCTAATCACCGCTATTTGCCGGCTGCTGCTGATCTGCGCGCCTCCTCTCCCCGGATACATCTCCTTAAGAGATTATTCTGAAATGAGCTGATGATTTCGCTGCAACGATTTACAAAAAGCATTTATCCCAGTCAGAAAGGCTTCACTGGGTCAAAACCAGTAAGCTGTTGAGTGATTGGTTGAGGTGCTAGTCCTCAGACAGTAACTGCCTGTGATATTAATTTTGTAGAGTCATCATGTAAATCTGGCTCTAAGAACAATACGATCTTTTCTTTTCCTCAGTCTGTCACTTGCCTCAAGCCCCCTTAGTCCACACACCAGTGCCTTGTGGGATTGTAGGAGTGCGCTGGATATTCTCCACTATGTTTTTGGATAAAACAATTCACTAGACGAACTAGTGCACTATGTAGTGAATAGGGTACAGTTCTGGACCCCGTAACAGAGGTCACTGTAATGCTCTATATAGGGCACCACTGTAGGGAATTGTAGCTAGGGAGACATTTGTGTTCCCTATAGTAGGGTTCTACATAGTGTTCCAGTGTAGGGGACAATGATTAGCTTTCACTTCTGTTTCCTATAATAGTGTTCTATATGGTGCTCCAGTGTAGAGAACCCCCTAACCACTAGTCCCTACATTGGTGCACTATATAAAACACTATTATAGGGAACCAAAATTGCACCCTAGCCAATATCCCCTACATTGAGGCACTAAATGTAGGGGATACCCCCCTAGCCGGGGGTATTATATATATGTTGGAGCACTGTATATTCCACTACTCCCTAGATTCTGATATAGTTCTGAATCTAGGGAATAATGATTAGGGACCACGTGTTCCCCATAATAATATTATATATAGTGTTTCAATGTACGTATTAGTGGCTAGGAGACCACTTCGGTTCCCTATAATAGTGTTCTATATAGAGCTCTAAGGTAGGGACTAGTGGCTAGGTGACCAATTGTGTTCCCTATAATAGTGTTCTATATTGTGCTTCAATGTAGGGGATAGTGATTATAATGTTTTAGTGCTCCAATGTAGGAAATAGTGGTTAGGGGCCATATGTGTTCCCTATAATAGAGTTCTATGTAGTGCTCCAATGCAGGGATTATTGACTAGGGGTCATTTGGGTTCCCTATAATAGTGTTCTACATAGTGCTCTAGTGTAGGGATTATTGACTAGGGGCCATTTTTGTTACATATAACAGTGTTCTATATAGTACTGTAATGTAGGGACTAGTGGCTAGGTGGCCATGTTGGTTCCCTATAATAGTGTTCTATATAGTGCTCCAATGTAGAGACTAGTGGCTAGGGGGCCATTTCAGTTCTGTATAATAGTGTTTTATATAGTGCGCCAATGTAGGTACTAGTGGTTAGGGGCCATATGTGTTCCCTATAAAAATGTCCTATATAGTGCTTCAATATAGGGACTAGGGGATGGGGGGCATTTGTGTTCCCTATAATAGTGTTCTAGGTCTTGCTCCAATGATTGGAATAGTGGCTAGGATGCCATTTTGGTTCCCAATAATAGTGTTCTATGTAGTGCTCCAATGTAGGGACTAAGGGGCCATTTGGGTTCCTTATAACAGTGTTCTAAGTAGAGCTCCAATATATAGTGCTCCAGTCTTGGGAATAAGTGAATAAGGGGCCATTTCTGTTAGAGGACAATTTCATTTTATCACAGCTTAAAACCCTGTCTAATCTAATCTTACTTCTTTTTTATTCTCTCCATTTTCTATTTCTAGTCCACGCCCCCTCCCCCGCTTGTCCCTCCACCATTGTCTCCTCTGCAGGAAGTTGGTATTGATCTAGGATGTGTTCCTCACTCCTGGAGAAGGACCCGCGGGAAGTCTGCTGGCCGCAGCTAACGGTAACCCTGGACAGCAGTCAGGTGTTAATACAAGCTCACTGACTGCCAGCCCACTTAGGTACATCAACACAGCACAGGGGGCCAGAGAAGAGGAGAAGAGGAGAAGAGGAGATGAGGAGAAGAGGAGCACACACTAAAGCTGGATTGATTGGTTAGCAGGGTTTAGTTGGTTAGCAGCTTCAGCTTGGCGAACTGTAAAATACTTGATATACAATGACATGACTACAGAACTCAGAAAAATATTTATTTGTTGTTATTATTATTAATAAATGTAATTAATTACTGAAAACTGATATATGTTATTATATTCAGTGTTCAGTCACCGTTCATACATGCAATAAGCCACTTGAGACTATGTGTCAGTCAATACGTACATATATACTCATGCAGCACTTAACCTCATAACAATTTTCCCCCCATAAAGGGCAATTCCACCTAATTTTCTTTCAGAATTACACTCTGACTGGTGTCAATGTGAATCTGTTCATTGTAGCAAATAGACTGTACAGTGGTGGTAATGGGAACCAGGGGTCTCTCTATGTCTACAACACAAATACAAACATCTTGTTTACTATCAAACCCACTAGTGAACCTACATATGCTTCGCATGTACCCCTCCGCCATGAATAGAATAGGATGGGTCTGAATCCATCCTTGCAGATCACATACACCATACATGCTGATTGTCTTCTCTGGGGTGGATGGGATCTTCCAGCAAGACAATGAGACACACGACTAGAAATGTCCCACATTGGTTGGAAGAGCTGACCAAGATTTCCAATACTACCCCGGACGTCTAGTTCCCCAGAACTGAACCCAACTGAGCATCTGTGGGACCACCTGGATGGTGGTGTTGGCTCTTTGGATGCTCCTCCACGCTCCCTCCAGCAGCTGTGGGATGCATTGCAGTCAGCATGATACCTCCAGATACCTGTGACCACCTACCAGGACCTTATTAAGTCTCCCAGTCCATCTAGCTGCTGTCCAGGATGTCTGGTTCCATTCACCACCACTGTAAACTCCAGAATGGCACGTTTCAGTTTCGAACCACTCTGAATGGCATCGTTTACACGGTAATGATTTCATTCTGTGGAAAATTGGGCGCCAAATGGATGGAGTTCCCCTTTAACCCACAGAACTAAAGAGGTGAATCACACCAATCATGTCTTTGCTGATTGAGCATGGTTGCCATGAATTTGATTTTCCACCAAACTACATACATTACATGTCCAACTGGCGGAGTTAGGCTAAAGGCGGCCTACAGAAACAAAGCACGGTCACATTACACTCCATAGGCTGCCGAAATCAATGACATCCCTCGCGGGAGCCGCTGATCTGGCAACCCGGGCTGGGACAGGCAACCCTGTGCACTTTAATCTTCAATGACAGACAGAGGGACTGGCAGAGGAGGCGCGCAGCACTCGAGCAACCAATTAGAGAGGAGATGCCCACAGGGGAAGAGGGGATGAGGGGGGGGGAATGAAAAGAAGGGAACGAATGAGAAAGTGATCAAAGGGAAAGCCCTGCCTCGGCTGGCCCGGGCTGAAGCGTTTGAAGTTCTAATTAAAATTTATGAGAAAAATAAATATATAAAGGCCGAGGCTGTAAATATACAATAAGTAGAGGAGGCCCGCAGGAGGAAGCGCGCGTGCGGAGAGCCGAGGCTACGAGCGGAAAACACCGGCAGGACTGCTGGATCGAGCAGGCGGGGAACGTCTCATCAGCGCGGAACTCTGGGATGCCTTCGACGGAGCAGCAAGTGCGTCAGTGATGCGCTGACGTGTGTCTGAAGGCCTCAGCGATTACATCCACAGCGCGCTCATTAAAACCGGACAGAGAACTCCGCAGCTCACGCCCTGCAAACTGACAGCCGAACAATAAAAAAGAGGCACGACCTCACTAAAGCGCTGACTCGGGCTTTGCTTATGATTTCCCATGATGCAGTGCTGTCAGAAGAGATCCATGCAGGAACGCTCTGCCATTTAATTGCACCGAACTAGGTGTTTGAGGTCATTCTGACTCTAGTTGAGGTCATTCTGACTCTGTTTGAGGCCATTCTGACTCTGAGGTCATTCTGACTCTAGTTTAGGTCATTCTGACTTTGTTTGAGGTCATTCGGACTAGTTCAGGTCATTCTGACTCTGTTTGAGGTCATTCTGACTCTAGTTTAGGTCATTCTGACTTTGTTTGAGGTCATTCTGACTGTTTGGGGTCATTCTGACTCTAGTTCAGGTCATTCTGACTCTGTTTGAGGTCATTCTGACTCTAGTTGAGGTCATTCTGACTCTGAGGTCATTCTGACTCTAGTTGAGGTCATTCTGACTCTAGTTGAAGTCATTCTGACTCTAGTTGAAGTCATTCTGACTCTGTTTGAGGTCATTCTGAATCTAGTTGAGGTCATTCTGACTCTGTTTGAGGTCATTCTGGCTCTGTTTGAGGTCTTTCTGACTCTGTTTGAGGTCATTCTGAATCTAGTTGAGGTCATTCTGACTCTGTTTGAGGTCATTCTGACTCTGTTTGAGGTCATTCGGACTCTAGTTGAGGTCATTCTGACTTATGAAGCTTCCACTCCAATTTTCCAGCCTCCACTCTTTTGGGAAGACAAGAGTGTGTCTGTGGGAATTTGTGCCCAAGGAGTGTTTGTGAGGTCAGGTGAGGAGGCCTGGGTCACAATCAACATCCCAGGTTGCTCCAAAGGTGTTCAGTGGGGTTGAGGAGGTCCGGACTCTGACTCATGGATCTGGCTTTGTGTACAGGGACACAGTCATGATGAAGCAGCAAAGCGTTCTTACGTAAACTACTCCACAAATTTGGAAGTGTATGGAATGATCACCCCAAACTTTCCTGGCACTATGTATTCCAGTAGGTAGCGTCTCCTGAATTCATCCACCAAACCCAAATTCCTCTTGTTAGATAGTGAGGCATGATCTAACACATTTCCACTGCTCCAGAGTCCAGTGGTGGAGCTTTACCCCACTTCAGAGTCCAGTGGTGGAGCTTTACCCCACTTCAGAGTCCAGTGGTGGAGCTTTATACCAAACCCAAATTCCTCTTCTTAGATAGTGAGGCATGATCTAACACATTTCCATAGCTCCAGAGTCCAGTGGTGGAGCTTTACACCACTCCAGAGTCCAGTGGTGGAGCTTTACACCACTCCAGAGTCCAGTGGTGGAGCTTTACACCACTCCAGAGTCCAGTGGTGGAGCTTTACACCAAACCCAAATTCCTCCTGTTAGATAGTGAGGCATGATCTAACACGTTTCCACTGCTCCAGAGTCCAGTGGTGGAGCTTTACCCCACTTCAGAGTCCAGTGGTGGAGCTTTACACCACTCTAGATTCCAACGGTGGAGCTTTACATCACTCCAGATTCGGTGGAGCCGTTTTTTGGATAGAAAAGCTGAGCAGGACTTCCAAGTACAACCCCGGACCCCTAATTCCCCCAGACTTGAACCCCACTGAACATCTGTGGGACCACCTGGATGGTGGTGTTGGCTCTATGGATCCTCCTCCACGCTCCCTCCAGCAGCTGTGGCCACCTACCAGGACCTTATTGAGTCTCCCAGTCCATCTAGCTGCTGTCTGTGCTACACACGGCGGTCACTCTGGATATTAGCTGGTGGTCATACCAGCGTCCCCATCCATCTAAGCCTAATTAGAATTAGCATTAGATTCTCTTATAGGCAGGATGCAGTGTTCAGTGCTGCACTACTGAAATTAGGAACTGAACCTATTGAATTGTTTACCGTGTTGAAAAAACACGGACGTTGTCCTACGTGGTGCGACACTAGCGCTGATATCTTAGTAACCCCAAGGACCTGCATGCCTGAGGACTGGTTTGTTTTGGATAATGCGCTCTAATCTCTGGAGAGCCCGGCTAACGGCTCGCTAATCTACGGTATCTGGTTGCTGAGCTAATGGCTAAATGGATGTGTGTGTTTTATTCGTTTATTTATTTATTTTCTTGAGGGAAGTCGATGCCACAGCACTGGCTTCCGGACATTTGAGAAGATAACATGAATCTGTGCTGCAACCTCGATGCACCCCAAACCCCCACCAACACACACACACACACACACGTGCAGGCCGGATCAATATTCAGACCTGCTGCTTTACGACAGCGTGCCCCGTATTGATCGCAGAAACATCAGGAGTCCTGGGGTCTGACTTAACGATCACATGAATGCACATGCAACGGTGAACGCACTCACACATTAGGCCTCAGATAAAGGCTTAGATTAGATCCACTCAAGGCAAAACTCTCTGTACAGTGTTATATAGTGTAATACTGAGAGTTCAGTACTCAGTACTGTACATACCCTGAACCTCAAACTCTGTTCCTCAAATACAAATCCTGCTTTTACTAAAGAGAGACGATAAAACAGGCCGAGCTCAAAACCCTACACTGTTACATACCAGACTCGTTAATATCTACACCCCCAACATCTACACACACCCACCACAGCTACCAGAACGATGGACTATGTGGAGAAATCCAGCGTTCCAGGCTGTGAAGAGAACGTCACCACTTTTCATTCCTTCCCAACAAACAACCCAACTGTCCGAGCTACATGTTCATCTTTAAACCAGCCTGAAGATCCTCTTCTCCACATTCTTCATCTAATGTTCCACCTTAAACACTGCAGCTAGAGAGTAACTGCAGCTCCGTTTAAGGTGGATTCCCAAAACAAGCTGCTGAACTTCAGCTCCCACATCTTCAACAGAATCCTGAACAACTTTAACTCTGCAGTCTGTACTTTTCACTCCGGACACTTTCTCCAACACTCGGACAACATGGAGCAGCTTCAGCTCAGCGTTCAACACTGAAGAGACTGAAGAGACGAGCAGCTTCACCTTTATTAGCACCACAACCTCAACAGTGACTGGAAGTAGCAGCCATGCTGTGTGAGTGGATCACTGTGTGCTGGTTGAAGCAGATCATCTTAAACTGAAAGTTTCACAGAGACACCTTTAATCTACTTTGTGTTTGATGTTAAGATCAAAGAGAGTAGCTAGTACAGGTAACGTTAGATACTAGCAGCTCTGAGTAACTAGTATAGCTAAATACATAGCATATATATATATATATATACCAATAACTATATTAAATATTATATATTATATTGTTAAAGGAGAGAACTTTACTTTCAATGTAAGTCAACGGAACCAGAATTTTTGGAGCATTTTGGAGCATTTCTATTGGTCCATTCATCCCCAAACTGGAGAAATATAGTTTTCTTAGGACAGCGATGGTATTACCACTATCGTAGGTTTTGAATGAGGTTCTAGCTGCAATCTGTCTGCGCTGATTTCCAGAGGGAGACGTTACCATCGCTCCATCTATTAGCTTTCATTTGATTAGTTCATGAGCGCTGGGTTACCTTTAATTCAATTGAAGATAATCACATTCACCTTTAACTGAATGAAAGGCATACGGTACCTCGTTAGTGCTAAATATGAGAAATTAGCTTTTTCAGAATAAACAACGAAGCCGAGCTGTTAGTTAAGACGTAGATGTTTAAACAAACTGCTGCGGAGCTGCTTTACTGTTATTACTCATTTCAAAACACTCCCGCTGCGCTTACAGTGAGTATGTGACGCTGAATGGACTATAAATGAAGTTATTCTCTGATCACACACTGCGTCTTATATTCTTTATTGTTTCTCTAAATACCGTCACTGCTGTTCTCTCCCTCTCGGCCCCTCCCTAGACCCTCACTCTCAGACCCTCACTCCGCTATAAGTGTTGTATATAAATATAGAACATTTATTATCTGGTCCTGATATGAAGTCAATTACACTGAAAGACATTCAGACAGACCAGTGAGAGAGAGAGAGAGAGAGAGAGAGAGAGAGAGAGAGAGAGAGAGAGAGAGAGAGAGACAGAGAGACAGAGAGAGAGAGAGAGAGAGAGAGAGACAGAGAGAGAGACAGAGAGAGAGAGAGAGAGAGACAGAGAGACAGACAGAGAGAGAGAGAGAGAGAGAGAGAGAGAGACAGAGAGAGAGAGAGAGAGACAGAGAGACAGAGAGAGAGAGACAGAGAGAGAGAGAGAGAGAGAGAGAGAGAGAGAGAGAGAGAGAGAGAAAGAGAGAGAGAGAGACAGAGAGAGAGAGAGAGAGACAGAGAGAGAGAGAGAGACAGAGAGAGAGAGAGAGAGAGACAGAGAGAGAGAGAGAGAGAGAGAGAGAGAGAGAGAGAGAGAGAGAGCATTCAAACCCTAGAAGAGCTGCTTAATTGGGCGGATAGATCTGTCTGTATCTTTACACACACTCACTCACACACTTTCTCTCTCTCTCTCTCTCACACCCACACACACACACACACAGACACAGACACAGACACAGACACACACACACACACTTTGCGCAAAGTGCAGAAGAAACACTCGTTTTTTATCAGTTTTCTGAGCACATTCAGTCCAGAGGGAGACTCTACAGCAGCTTCAGTCCAGCTAATTTAAACTTATCAAACACCCAGACACAGACTCTCTCTCTCTCTCTCTCTCTCTCTCTCTCTCTCTCTCTCCCCTTCTTCCTCTCTCTTTCTCCCCTCTCTCTCTATCTATCTCTCTTACTCCCCCCCTCTCTCTCTCTGTCTCCCTCTCTCTCTTTCTCCCCCCTCTCTCTATCTCTCTGGCTCTCTCTCCCCTCTCTCTCTCTTGCTCTCTCTCTCTGTCTGTCTCTGTCTCCCTCTCTCTCTTTCTCTCTCTCTCCCTCTCTCTTTCTCCCCTCTCTCTCTATCTATCTCTCTTGCTCTCTCCCCCCTCTCTCTCTCGCTCTATCTGTCTCTCTCTGTCTCTCTTTGTCTACCTCTCTCTCTCGCTCTGTCTCTCCCTCTCTCTCTTTCTCTCTCTCTGTTTGCCTCTCTCTCACTCCCTCTCTCTCTCTCGTTCTCTCTTGCTCTCTCTATATTTCTCTTCTTTCTCTCTCTCACCCCTCTCGCTCTCTCTCTTTCTCTCTCCTTCTTTCTCCCCTCGCTCTCTCTCTATTCTCTCTCCCTCCACTCTCTCTCTCCCTCTCTTGCTTAGTCTCACTCTCTCTATCTCTCTCGCTGTCTCACTCTCCTCTCTCTTTTTATCTCTGTCCTCTCTCTATCTCTCTCTCTTTTGCTCTCTATCTTACTCTTTTCTCATTCCCTATATATATATATCTTTCGCTCTCTCTCTTTGTATATATATATATATATATATGTATTCGCTCATGCACTTTCTCTCCCTCTCTCTCACTCTCTTCTCTCTAACCCTCACTCTCTTCTCTCTCTCTCTCTCTCTCTCTCTCTCTCTCTATATATATATATATATATATATATATATATATATTCGCTCAGTCAATATATATTTAATCACCTCTTCACCTCTCCTTCCCTCTTTTACCCGATCACTCTTTTTCACTCTATCATTCTCCTTCACACTCTATCCCTCTCTTCTCTCCATCTCTTTCCTCTGTGCTTACTCCCCCTCGTTCTCTCATCTCTCTCCCCTTCCTTCTTTTATTACTAATCACTCTCTTCCTTTATGTCTCCACCACTTTCCATTTTTACCATCCTTTTTCTTTTTTCCATCACCCTCTCTCTCTCTCTTTATCTACCCCTCCCTATACCTCTCTCATCTCCCCTCCCTCACACACTCTCTCTTTCTCACTTCCATTATTCTCTCTCACGCTCTTCTTTCCCCGTTTCTTCCCTTTTTCTCTTTAATTCTTTCTTTCTCACTCTCTCTCTCCCTCCACTCTTTTTTAGCCCTCTCTGTTCTTCTGTTTTCTCTCTCTTTATTCTTTACATTTCTCACCCACTCCTTCTTTCGTTCCTCCTGTTTTCTTTTGTCTTTATCTCTCTCCACACCCCCCATCCCGTTCTCTCTCTCACTGTGTTGCAGAATGACCTCATGCTCAGCGATGATGCAATCACGAAGCCCCGTGGAGAAAGCTGGTGGAGGGAAAGTGGGCGGAGCTCTGTTCTGTCCTGTGCCACAAATCTTTTAACTAATCAAACCCATTTTAATCAATCAATCAGACCAGCTGCAATAAATACAGTGTGTGTGTGTGTGTGTGTGTGTGTGTGCTCGCTCCTCATGCACTTATCTCCGTCCAGGCCGTGTGTGTGTGTGTTCTGAGATGATCTCATGGACCATGTGTCAATTCAGACAGGCCTCTATCACTAACACAGCAAAACAACAGCACCGCTATTCCTAAAGAGCTTGGCTGTAACGGGAACAGCTCCGAGTAGAAGCAGCTGAGCTTCATATATTAACATTTTAAAAACCACCAGCTGACAAAGGCTGGCTATTAAAATCAAACTTCTAATAAAAATAAAGTCCTAAAATATATAGAGATACACTTAAACATCTCCAACAATAGTAGTTTTAAAGGAGAGAACAAACAGTCTTTACTTTCAATGTAAGTCAATGGAACCAGAATATTTCCCAAGCTATTTTGGAGCATTTCTATTGGTCCATTCACTATAATCACTATAATCACTATAATAACTATAATAACTATATATTTTACACAGTTTTTTTCTTTGGATTCTGCTTATCGGTTCGTTCGTATCAACCTCAACCCTAAACCTAATCCTAACCCTGGGTCTAACCCGAACCTTAACCCGAGACTTAATCTTAACTAGAGATGGAGCGATCAGCGTTTTTGAGGTCGATTCCAAACAGCGATCATCTTTCAGCACGATTGGCCGATAGCCGATACCGATAGAGGGCGGGGCTATATGCCACGGCAGGGATACATGTAACTATTAGTGCAAGCAAGTCATGAAATATGGTGGAAACTGGAGCTCATATGAAACAGTATAATATTTGTACTCCCACCAAAACCCACCTGGAAACTTTCCAGTCTGAATATCAAAGCCAATAGTTTGACATGATGGTAGCTTTTATTTCAGTCAATTAACATGAATGCAGATTTATTGTTTTGTTTTGGTATACTTTGCCCATGCGATGGACTGGTGACCTGTCCATGGTGGGATAAAGTAGAAGACAATGGATTGATGGCTGGAATCCCAGAAACTTACATAGTAAGACTCATTACTTAGGTTGTAGAATTGTGTAGTAACACTTTGCGCCAGCTGGTGGGCCCACAGTTTTTAAGGGGTTAACTGACACTAAAGTATAACTGCTCACTAAACTATACACTCCTACCAAATCCCACTCGGAAACTTTCCAGCCTGAAGATGAAAGCCAATAGTCTGGCATGATGGAAGCTTGTATTTTATCATATTATTGTAAAGTCAATTAAAACATAAAAGCTGATTTATTTTTATTTTTTGGTACACGTTGCCCAAGCGATGGACTGGCGACCTGTCCATGGTGGGATAAAGCAGAAGATAATGGATGGATGGATGGTATATTTTGCTCTGGCAGTTAAAAACCTGGCCAACTGTGGTCACTCACACACATTTGCACAAGCTGGTTAAGCTAAATCAAGATTGCTGCTGAAGGTCTGGGGCGTCCAGGAGAAATCTGGAACTACACTTGGTTCTTCAAACTGGAGCTCAAGATATGATCTACTTCTCTCACAATATCATATTCATGTTCATATGTATGATTATTTACATCTGTTCTAATCAGATCTGTTGTTCTTACTAGTGAACAAACACTTATTGATCAGATAAAGATTTTCAAACTATCAGCTTAGGTGAAGAGAGAAATGAGGGACATGTTTTTTATAAGGAGATGCTTTGTATCTATACAGGATACGTACAGGAAGATATCATATTGAAGTCAGCTACTGGCAAACTGGCAAATTTAAAACCCAGCTCTAAGATTAATTGCAGGTTGTTTTTCTGTAAGCAGACTTTATTCCACGGCTGACCTGTGTTAAGGGATGCTGCTGAAGGTCTCGTCTGCGAGGGTTTATAAACCCCACCTGACTGCCCAAATCTGGGTGAGTTCAGCTATTTATAACCCTGCACACTGGCGCCCTGCCATCAGGGTCAGATACAAGCTCGTACAGATAGCTGTGGATACTACAAGTGGCTACAGCTCCAGTGAAGTGAAAGAAAATACGTAGGTTCATTTAAACGAGCAACCTACTGAACATTTCCAGCATATCTGAACCAGATAAGCTTTCCAATCTAAATATGTAACAACAGATGGATCAACGTAAATATGTATATACTAGTGCTCGCACGACTTATGTGATTAAAGTCAAGCCAACATTGATTACTGATAATGTCATGAAGAGAAATAACAGGACAAAAGGAATGCTTTCCAACAACGGACCCTAGAACAAATCTGTGAAGAAGCCATGGGTGAGTGGAGCGTGACCTGCCCTTTCCAACGAGCCATGGATCGCAATGCTCGCCTTCAGGGAACCAGAGATACGGCCCAGCGTCTTGCAAATTTGTATCCTACTTAGGCGCACCCTAGGCGGGCTTGCTGAGCCACAGTGGGTCTCTCCGCAACCATCCAGGACCTTCAGGAAGTCTTCAGGAAACTGGAGATAACATCGTTGAGTATCTTTCAGCCAAACTCCATAGGTAAGTAGAACCTCCATCAGTATATATATATATATATATATATATATATATATATATATATATATATATATATATATATATATATATATATCCATCCTTCCATTATCCTCTGCTTTATCCCGCTATCTGGGGTCACGGTGGGGGCTGAAGCCAATACCAGCGACATTGGGTGAAGGCTGGATACACCATGGACAGGTTGCCAGTCATTAAACACTCTCACCCTCTCTTTCTCTCCTTCTCTATCTTTCTCTGTCTTTCATTATTCCTCCTCTTTCTCTTTCCTTCACTCTCTCTTTTCTGTTTCTTTCTCTACCTCTATCCCTATTTTTTTTCTTTCTTTTTCTTCTCTCGCTCCTTTGTTCATCTATCCCCCCCTCTTCTGTCTCTTCCTCTCTTTTCTCCCTTCCTCTCACTCTCTATTCATCCTTTCTGTCTCTTACTTTTTCTCTCTCCCTCTCTATCTCTTTCTCTCTGCATCTATCTTCCCCCATATATATATTTATATATATACAATGTATAAAAGGACAGTGAGTGGACACTCCAGCAGCACTGCTGTGTCTGATCCACCACCCAAATAGTACCTGCTCTGTGGCGGTCCTAAGGGGGTCCTGACTGTTGTAGAACAGGATACAGTCTGCTACCTACATACATCCATATCCAGGACGTTCTCTCCCTCTTCTTTCTGTACTGTACTCTTATTATCTGATAGAGTCTCAGAACACTCTGTACCACCGTCTCCACCAGTGACTCTTCTGTTCTTCATATTTCTATCTATTTAATTCAGTACTGCTGCACTCAGCACTTTACTCTAAATATACAACTCTAACATGTTCAGTTTACAGGTGTGTCTGTGCGTGTATGTCACTGGGTGCATCCGAAACGGCCTACTAGTCAGTAGGTACTGGATTAGAGTCAGTACGTGCTGCTCGAGCGGCTAGTAGATCATTTCAGTAGGCGAGTTTTAGTAGCCACACAATCTCGGATGTACTACGTCCAACATATTGCCATCATCTTGTGATGCAAGACGTCTGACCACTAGAGATGGACCGATCAGCGTTTCTGAGGCCGATTCCGATCGCTGATCACCTTTCAGCGCAATCGGCCGATAGCTGATACAGAACGAGGGCGGGGCTATAAGCCACGGCAGGCCTACATGCAATTATTAGTCATGAAACATGATCTAAACTGGTTTATTATAATTTTTTAACGAGCTCATATAAAACAGTATAATATTTTAACTAAATCTTTGTTTACTTTGTGTTAGAAGTTCCGGTGCGCCCGTGGATACGTTGATACTAATTACAAGAAAAACGACAACAAACATATAAAATGACCAGCATAACATGTTCAGTTAGAGGGAGTCAGTAATTGGAAGAAGAGGAAAACTTGGCTTGAACTACAGAGTTACGAACACAGCACATAAAGATCAGAGTGTTGGGGGGCCGCCTTCCAAATAAGACCACCTGCGTCTATGACTGAAGCTCTAAATTTAAAACTTCCACCCAAACCTCCGTATGTCTGCTCTTACCATTCTGTGGAGGAGAACCAGCACCAGAGCTTCCTTATCCAGAGAAATGTCTCACTTATGAAGCTCAGAGGAAGCAGACGTGTCGGTGCTGGTGAGTCTATCAGTTCAGTAACTGTTTTCTGATCAGTGTCCACCGCGCTAGGCTATCTGGACTGTAACTAACACCCACGCAGAGCAGCTCGGGCAGCTGCTGGACTTGGGTTTAACCGGCTTTCAGAAATATAAACTCACCGTCTGTGTGTAGGAGGACACGCCCACCTTCCCACTGTGCAGGTACTGATACGCTTCAGTACTTTTATAGTTTTTCATTACTGAACCGTCTACACCTTCAGAGTACAGAGTAATTAAACATGTCGCCGTAGGTAACCTCAGACCACCTTCTCATATCACCCAGCCACTGAGTTATTAACCTCAGACCACCTTCCCATATCACCCACCCACTGAGTTATTAACCTCAGACCACCTTCTCATATCATTGTGTTATTAACCTCAGACCACCTTCTCATATCACCCACCCACTGTGTTATTAACCTCAGACCACCTTCTCATATCACCCACCCACTGTGTTATTAATCTCAGACCACCTTCCCATATCACCCACCCACTGAGTTATTAACCTCAGACCACCTTCTCATATCACCCACCCACTGTGTTATTAATCTCAGACCACCTTCTCATATCACCCACCCACTGTGTTATTAACCTCAGACCACCTTCCCATATCACCCACCCACTAAGTTATTAACCTCAGACCACCTTCTCATATCATTGTGTTATTAACCTCAGACCACCTTCTCATATCACCCACCCACTGTGTTATTAACCTCAGACCACCTTCTCATATCACCCACCCACTGAGTTATTAACCTCAGACCACCTTCTCATATCACCCACCCACTGTGTTATTAACCTTGGAGGAGACAGTGTTGTCCTTTTAGAACTTCTCACTGTCTCTCTGGTCTCCTCCCATGTAACTGTATTCATTTTGGTTAGCTGAGCTGAAGTTCTAACACAAAGGTGGAAGAACCACACGCTTGAAAGTGGGTGTGGCCAAATATGGTGAATAAAAAGATTGTTTGGAATTCAGGATACAGAGTTCTAACAGGAGTCTTAGCGCTAACTAACCCCGGCGGGCGGAGGCCCTACTTTTACACAGTGAGCTGTTTGTCGGTGCATCCTCAGGAACGTGAGTGTGGAGAACACTGAGACTCTCTGTGCAGAGGTGGTGCAGTGAGGAGCGCTGACGTCACGACAGTGGGATAAAAGGGGCGGCACTATTCCCAGGATAGCACCGTCACCAGCCCTGTCGCTGATGTGTACACGTGTGATGATGTCATCCTCCTAATTTATTTATTTACTGCAGGCGGATGAAGAGAACACAGGAGGAGGGGCGTCACCAAACTTCTGATGGGGCGTGTAATGGTGGGTAAATACACGAGCGCTCTGTGTTTGTGTTGTTGCGGCACAGATGGCCTGGTAGTGGGTGGTTCTCTCTCTCTCTCTCTCTCTCTCTCTCTCTCATTCTCTCTCTCTCTCATTCTCTCTCTCTCTCTCTCTCTCTCTCTCTCTCTCATTCTCTCTCTCTCTCATTCTCTCTCTCTCTCTCTCTCTCATTCTCTCTCTCTCTCTCTCTCTCTCTCTCTCATTCTCTCTCTCTCTCCCTCTCTCTCTCTCTCTCTCTCTCTCTCTCTCTCTCTCTCTCTCTCTCTCTCTCTCTCTCTCTCTCTCTCATTCTCTTTCCCTTCTCCCTCCATCTCTTTCTTTCCTTCACTTCTCTCACTCTATCCTTTCTCGCACCCCCCTCCTCTCTTTCTCACTCACTCGCTCAATCTCTCCATCTCTCTTTCCCTTTCTATTATTTCTTCCTCTCTCTATCCCTTTCTTTTTCTTTCTCTCCTTTCTCTCTCACTGTCCATCTCTCTCTCTCTCTCTCTTTTTTTTTCTTTCATTCTCTATCCCTTCTCCCTCTATCTCTTTCTTTTCTTTACTTCCCTCACTCTATCCTTCTATCTCTCTCACTGTCTCTCTCTCTGAATCTCTCTCACTGTCTCTCTCTATATATATATCTTTCTCTCTCTCTCTCTCTCTCTTTCTCTCTCTCTGAATCTCTCTCACTGTCTCTCTATATATAAATATCTTTCTCTCTCTCTCTCTATCTCTCTCTCACACTATCCCTCTCCCTTCACTCCACCCCTCTCTCTCTCTCTCTCTCTCTCTTCATTTCTCTCTCACTGTCCATCTCTCTCTCTCTCTCTCTTTTTCTTTCATTCTCTATCCCTTCTCCCTCTATCTCCTTCTTTTCTTTACTTCCCTCACTCTATCCTTCTATCTCTCTCACTGTCTCTCTCTCTGAATCTCTCTCACTGTCTCTCTATATATATATATATCTTTCTCTCTCTCTCTCTCTCTCTCTCTCTCACACACTATCCCTCTCCCTTCTCTCCACCTCTCTCTCTCTCTCTCTCTCTTCATTTCTCTCTCACTGTCCATCTCTCTCTCTCTCTCTTTTTCTTTCATTCTCTATCCCTTCTCCCTCTATCTCTTTCTTTTCTTTACTTCCCTCACTCTATCCTTCTATCTCTCTCACTGTCTCTCTCTCTGAATCTCTCTCACTGTCTCTCTATATATATATATATCTTTCTCTCTCTCTCTCTCTCTCTCTCTCTCTCTCTCTCTCTCTCTCTCTCTCTCTCTCTCACTATCCCTCTCCCTTCTCTCCACCTCTCTCTCTCTTCATTTCCCTTTACATTCTTCCTTCCTCTCTCTTTCTTTTTCTTTCTCTACCCCTCTCTTTCTCTCCTTACTCTCATTCTTCTTCTTTCCCTTCTCCCTCTATCTCATTTTTTCCTTTACTTTCCTCACTCTATCCTTCTATCTCTCTCTCTCTCTTTCTCCCATTCTCTTTCCCTTCTCCCTCCATCTCTTTCTTTCCTTCACTTCTCTCACTCTATCCTTTCTTGCCCCCTCCTCTCTCTCTCACTCACTCGCTCACTCTCTCCATCTCTCTTCCCCTTTCTATTATTTCTTTCTCTATCCCTTTCTTTTTCTTTCTCCACCCCTCTCTTTCGCACCTTACTCTCTCACTGTTCCTCTCTCACCTCCATCTCTCTCTCTCTCCTTGATTTTCTTTCCTCTCCCTCCTTTTCCCTCCTTCTATCCCTACATTTATTTTTCTTTCCTCTTCCTCTCTTTTCTCCCTTCATCTCATTCTCTATCCTTCCTTTCTCTGTTTCTTGCGTTTTCTTTCTCCCTCTCCATCTTTCTCTCTCCTTCTAGCTCCATCTCTCCTTCCCTTTCTCTCTCCCTTCCCTTTTTCTTTCTCTCCTTCTATTCCTCTAATTCTATATTTTTTCTTTTACTCACCCCTGCTTTTCTTTCTTTTCCCTCCATCTCCCTTTTCCCTAGGTCTCTCTTTTTTCTATCCCCCTTTTCTTCTCCCCCTCTCTCTCTTTCTTACCCCTCTATTTCTTCTCCTCGTCTCCTCCCACCATTTCTATCTCACTCCCTCCTTCTTCCATCTCTTGTTCCATTTCTCTTCTTTTCCTTCTGTTCTCTCTCCCTGGTCTCTCTCTCTCTCTCTCTCTCTATAGCTCCCACTCTTTCTCCCTCACTCTCTCTTATCCCTCCCTGTCTCTCTCTTGCTCCCTCCCTCTCTCTCCCTCCCTCCCTCCATCCCTCTCCCTCCTTCTCCCCGGCTGCTACTGGCCGTGCAAGATTGCGGTGCATTCATCATTGTAATCACATCAATTAATTATTCAGTGCTCGGCTTCGTTTGCCTGCCAGGCCTTGATTAGGAATGTTGAGCGCGGAGGGGGTCGGGCCGGCGCCCCCGGATCCGCGTCGGGTCCTGATGTAAAAGTGTCACCGGCTCAGGTTCGGTCAGAGCGACAACCTCCGTTAGCGCCCGTCGCTAATTACACACCGCATGCTGTAATTAGCGTTAGGGAGGACCGCCGGCACCGCCAGCCCGAGGTGGAGCTCTGATGCTCGGAAGGAGTGGCGGCGTGGATGGAAGACGAGTGGCCTCACTCTCTCTTATCTCACCCCTCACTTCATTCTCTTTCCCTGGCCTCGGTTTTCCGGACGGCTAATTATTCCGGACCCGGCTGGAGCGAGCAGGTTTTATTAGGAATCCTGCTGCGGCGGGCCGGCCAGCCGCCCGCTGCTCTGGGGCTCATCAGCCCAGATTACCAGAGCGCGAGCACCAGCTGGGTAGATGGGGCAGCAGATGGCGGATGATCGGTGCCCCCCCCCCTCCTCACCGGGCCGATTTGGGACAGTGTCCCAACGTCACGCGCAACAGGGACTCAGGGTGCGGAGTGAAGAACACACAGGCTGGAGGTCTTTCCGGCCAAAACAAGCAAATTTACAGACCCCCATCAAATACTGACCAACAGCCAACATAGGCTTTGGCTTTGAGGGACACTGTGTCTTAAACATGTTTATTTCATTGTGCTGGTGTGAGTGGATCAGACACCCTAGTGGAGGGACAATCGTCCACCAACTGGTGACCATCCTGTGACCACTGATGAAGAGCTAGAGGATGACCAACTGGCCAAACTGTGCAGCAGAAGATGAGCCACCGTCTCTGACTTTACATCTACAAGGTGGACCAGCAAGTAGTAGGAGTGTCTAATAGAGTGGACAGTGAGTGGACAACACCACCACCATGTCAGTGTCACTGCAGTGCTAAGAATGACCCACCTCCCTAATCGTACCTGCTCTGTGGTGGTCCCATGGGGAAGTACTGTAGTAGTCTGTAGTGTTTGTTAGCAACCTTACCTCCGTCCCTCCAGCTCCAGGACAAAGAAGTCAAATTTGGACTCTCAGCCACGCCCACTTGCCCGCCTCCCACAAAGTGATATCATACTCTGGCACCACCAGATTCAGGTTCGTGACTGTGAGCTGCAGGTACAGCACAAAACGTGCCGTCTCGCGGCGTCACGATGGGTTTGTGGTGGTACGCCAGGATTCTCCCACATAACCGTTTGGTGCGAAGCCTTCCAACAAACTCATGACTGCAGTCATGCCCCGCTCTGGGATCTCTCCACTTCACTCCCACACGGCTTGCAGACACAGATGGGCAGCAGGCGTGGGTTTGACTCACTATCATGACTGGTTGCCGTGTGACGACTCTTCGAATCGGACACACAGATACACGCTGGCCTTCACCAACATCAAAACAGAGCAGTCTGGCTCTACTGGGGTCCTATTGCTGTTGTCAAGCTCTATTATATTCAGCAAACACACACACACACACACACACACTGAGAACACTAGCACACCCACACACACGCACAAACCTGCTTTGTTTAAGGCAGAAATAGAACAATAGGTCTGAAAAGAAAGCTTTGATTTTAACGTATGACTAAGCATTCCATTTATAACAGCCTCCAATCGCTCATCTGCTCTTTCAGACTGTCATGCGTCGCTCCAGCGCTGCCACTCGTTGTGGGCTATGTCGCTAAATGAAATCTGCTTCCTTTTTATAGAATAATTGCGACTACATCAAGGACGGCATCAGCAAGCCTCTTTTTTCTTCCGATAGACGGACAAAGGGCCTTTTTCATTTCAGAAATTCAATTACTTCCATTCACATTGAGACATGGTTCATAGCCCCGCTGCTTGATTAGGCACTCGGCCGCCTCTCGAGGTCTCTCTGCCCGAGGAGAACGGCCTGACAGCGCTCGAATGAGGCTCCCGAACGAGGGGCGTGCGCCGGGCACGTTCAGGAAAGCCCGGCGTGCCGCGAAACCAGAGGGATAACTGGATAACGAGGGAAGTGTAAGGTCCCAGAGAGCGCTTCGTCAACTGTGACGCCTCTAGCTCTCGAGGATATCAGATATATGCTCATATATTAGTCAGACGTGTGTTACGTACATCAGATCTTAGACATATATGTATAACCTATAGACCATATACATATCATCACTGTCCAAAGAAATCATTTTTATTTTAATTCGTTACTTAAAGCCATTTCTTGGGATACTTTTGGTGAACTGATATTTGCATAATATACAAATCACATATGAAGCTAGCGTGTATGAGTAATACGAGAAATATATCTATAAATGCTGAAATACATATTTCAGATTTGCCATATGTGTCACATATATGTCCATGTATGCTAATATAGATCCATATACAGCCATACAACAGATTTCCATACACAGTGGTTTAGCTCCGCCTACTGAGTTCAGGTGAATCAAGTACAATAATACATTTTGAATTTCTCTCTCTCTCTCTCTCTCTCTCTCTATATATATATATATATATATATATATATATATATATATCAGTGTTCACTCTATATATATATATATATATATACATATATATATATATATATATATATATATATATATATAGAGTGAACACATATATATATATATATATATATATATATATATATATATATATATATGTATATATATGTATATATATATATATATATATATATATATAGAGAGAGAGAGAGAGAGAAAGAGAGAGAGACTTGATTTATGTACCTGAACTCAGTGGGCGGAGCAAAACCACTGTATATGGAATAAGCAGTGATATATATTAGTGTTCATAAATATCTATATTCATTCTTTGTACCTCAGTGTTCATTCTAAATATTAATGTTTATTCCATATATATCAGTGTTCACTACACACACACACACACACACACACACACACACACACACACACACACACACACACATATATATAACCATAGATTATTATTTATTCCATATATATATATCAGTGTTCTCTATCTATCTATCTATCTATCTATCTATCTATCTATCTATCTATCTATCTATCTATCTATCTATCTATCTATCCATATACACACTAAAATAAAAAGTTACTTAATTACCAGTACCACATGCTGATTTTTAAACCATGTTATTTACCTCTCTCTCTCTCTCTCTCTCTCTCTCTCTCTCACTTTGACAGTGCGACAGTGTGACTCATTGAAGTTCGTCACGTATGAAGTGGGCACGGTATCGCCTGCTGTTCCTGACTGACTACAGGAAGTTGTCTGCCCTTTATGTTCTCCCACCACTTTCCCTACAAAGATGAGCGGCTTGAAGCTCTTCTGCACACAAAACACCTCCAAACAACAGTGGAGGGTTTACAGCTTCCGGAACTCGCTGTAAAGATTAGACGCCTGTTTTTATTTTAAGTCCACTTTTCTGACCATAAATCACGAAACTGTGAGATCTGGAACAGCGCAGCGCTACATATGCATATAATCCCATAAGCTCAGCCTTTGCCAGCCATCGCTAATCAGTTTTCCCACAGCTACTTCTGGGCTTCGGCAAAGCTGCTTACATCAAGGTCTCCTGGCAAAACCTTTGGTTTCTTTACGACCCACGGGGAGTATTTCAACACATGCGATCTCTCAGCGAAGCATAATGACTTTATACGTCTGACCGCCAAAGATCTCCCCTGGCGGAATCTCTCCACGGTCACCAGAAGAGCCAACCGTGGCAAAAGAGTGTGCCAGAGTTGTGAGAATGTGTTTATATTGTTCTTAACAGCACAGCAAGCGTGATGCGGTCTATAAAATATTGATAATAGTGGCAAGTAAACAACTTATTTATCAGCGGGATGAAAGGGAATCGCTGAACACAGGCCGACGATAACAACAGACAAAGATGATTCTGATTATTGTAGATGAGTTGGCGTAGTCGCATTTCTAACTTCAGAAATATGCCGAGAACAAAGGTAGCCCACTGTTTGCACCAGAGGCCGTGTTCTCTGGGAATGAGGCTCGGCCCAATTATGGAAACACAAATGCACTTTCTATCGCCGCTCCAGGCGAAGGGCTGAAGCACTGAAGTGCAAGCCAACTTCTTGGCCCAGTGCTGTGCCAGTGGTTGCACACTGTATGACCAAAAGCATCCAGGCACTTGCTTGTCTGCCACTGCTTCCGAAACCAGGGGGCATGAATAAAGAGTCAATCCTCTCTTTGTTGTAACATCTTCAGCTTTTCTTGGAAAGCCTTCCACTACATGTTGGAACACTGTTGCTGAGAGTCGATTCCACTCATTCCATTAATGAGGTCAGCGATTTTGTTGGCTGACCAGGTCTCGCAGACTCTAACTCGTCCTACGCTCGCTCCTTGGAGCTTTATGGCTTCAATTAGTATTAAAGACGTTCAGCAGAGGTTCTTCACACCAACACGACCCAGACGAGCTTCAGCACTTCAGCTTATCCCAACAGTGTTCAGTGGAGCTTCAATGCGCTAATTGATCCCAAAGACGTTCAAGTGAAGCTTTATCTTTGCAACTCGTCCCTTTTCCCTAAGATGTTCAGTTAAAGCTTAGCTTTACAACTTGTCCCAAAAAAAACTGGAGTTTTATCTTTAAATCTCACCCCAAAGATGTTCATCTCACCAACAGTGTTGAAATGAGCTTAATGGCTCCAACTCATCCCTAAGGTGTTCAGTGAAGCTTCATCTTTCCTGTTTATTCCACAGGTGCTCAGTAGAACTTTATCTCCACAGGTCATCCCAAAGATGTACAAATTCAAAAGAAGTTCATGTACAATAGAGCTTAACCTCCTCAATGTCTCCCAAAAGTGATCACTGGAGCTTCTTTATCAAACTCATCTCAAAAGCACTCAATGAAGCTTCTGTTTATAGGAAAGCGGAGCTTCAGCACTTTAACTCATTCCAAAGACGTTCATCTTTTCCACTCAACCCAACAGTGTTCAAAGGAGCTTCACCATTCCTACTTATCACAAAGATGTTCTTACGCATCTCAAAGATGTTTACTGGAGCCTCATCATTTCTCCTCATCCCAAAGATGTTCAGTGGAGTCATTTCAACTCATCCCAAAGATGTTCAGTAGAGCTCCATCGTTCCTAATCATCCCAAGGATGTTCAGTGGAGCTCCATCGTTCCTAATTAGCCAAAGATGTTTAGCAGAGCTTTGTCATTCCTACTCATCCCAAAGATGTCTAGTGGAGCTTCGTCATTCCTACTCATCCCAAAAACGTCTAGCTGAGCTTTGTCAATCATACTCATCCCAAAGATGTTCAGCGGAGCTTCATCATTCCTAATTAGCCCCAAGATGTTCAGTGGAGCTTTGTCATTCCTACTAATCCCAAAGATGTCTAGCGGAGCTTCGTCATTCGTACTCATCCCAAAATGTCTAGAGGAGCTTCGTCATTCCTACTCATCACAAAAGACATCAGCGGAGCTTCATCATTCCTACACATCCCAAAGATGTTCAGTGGAGCTCTACTGCCATTAATCACAAAGATGTTCAGTGGAGCTCTACTGCCATTAATCCCAAAGATGTTCAATGGAGCTCTACTGCCATTAATCCCAAAGATGTGCAAGTGGAGTTACATCTTTAAAACTCATCTCAAAGATGTTCATCTCACCAACAGTGATGAAATGAGCTTCATCATTCCAACACATCCCAAAGATGTTCGATGGAGCTTCATCAGTCCTACCTATTCCAGTGTAGCTCCTCCCAAAGATGTACAATATTGCTTCATCACCCCAGCTAATCCCAGAGGTGTAGATTCAAGTTCAAACATATCCCAAAGGTGTTTAGTAGAGCCGAATCACTCCACTTCATCCTAAAAATGAGCTGTTCAATAGAATTACATCACTCCAACTCATCCCAAATTCACCCTAATGGTGAGGTTTCATAACCTCAACTCACATCACATCTATCCCAAATATGGGAGCTTCATCTCAGCCTAGAGGCATTCAAAGTGATTCTACTGCTCCACAGTCCGATGCCACTTTGCATAAATGGGCATTGCCTCATCATTCCAACTGTGTGGAAGCACTCCAGAGATTTCCATTCTACCGTCTATGCATTCCTATGGAGATTTTATGGCTGTGTGCTTGTAGTTTAACACTTGCGTCAGCAATAGTTGTACACTACAGTAGTATTCAACTTAAAATGGCCATCTGGACACTTCTGGATATGAACTGTTAGCGTAGCATAGTTTGCACATTGTCATTTTGTCAATTCTGACTTTTCTACATCATTTTCAGGATTAATGGACCAATAGAAATGCTCTAAAGTAGTTCGGAAAAGAACCTGGTTCCATTGACTTACATTGAAAGTTAAGTAAGTTGCAGCCCTCTCCTGTAAAGTAGCCATTTTTGAGATACCACTGAAGTATACAGTGCCACCAGCGCTTGTTAAGCCTGTGTTTGCTTCTAATTGATCCCAAAGACGTTCAGGTGGAGCTTTATCTTTGCAACTTATCCCAAAACTGGAGTTTCATCTTTAAATCTCAGCCCAGAGATGTTCATCTCACCAACAGTGTTGCGATGAGCTTCATCGCTCCAACTCATCCCAAAGATATTCAGTGAAGCTTCATATTTCCTGTTAATTCCACAGGGGCTCAGTAGAACTTTATCTCTTCAGGTCATTCCAAAGGTGAACAAATTCACATTGAAAGTAAAGTAAGATGCAGCCCTCTCCTGTGAAGTAGCCATGTTGGAGATACTACTGAGGTATACAGTGCCACCAGCGCTTGTTAAGCCTGTGTTTGCTTCTAATTGATCCCAAAAAGGTTCAGGTGGAGCTTTATCTTTGTAACTCATCCCAAAAGTGTTTAAAGGAATTTTCTCCAATGATTCCAGAAGATTTTCAACTGGAGCTTTATCTTCTCAATACATCCCTAAGATGTTCAGTTAAAGCTTAGCTTTACAACTTGTCCCAAAAAAAAGTGATGTTTTATCTTTAAATCTTATGCAAAAGATGTTCATCTCACCAACAGTGTTGAAATGAGCTTCATTGCTCCAACTCATCCCTAATATGTTCAGTTAAAGCTTAGCTTTACAACTTGTCCCAATAAAACTGGAGTTTCATCTTTAAATCTCAACCCAGAGATGTTCATCTCACCAACAGTGTTGAAATGAGCTTCATCGCTCCAACTCATCCCAAAGATGTTCAGTGAAGCTTCATCTTTCCTGTTTATTCCACAGGTGCTCAGTAGAACTTTATCTCCACAGGCCTCTCCTGTAAAATAGCCATTTTGGAGATACCACTGAAGTATACAGTGCCACCAGCGCTTGTTAAGCCTGTGTTTGCTTCTTGGAGAAATCTGGCCTTGTGGGTTTAGATGAGGCCAACACTGATGATGGGTAAACACTGCTGAGTGAGATTAGCACGTTGTGTTTATGTACACTCTGTGTGGCAACGCATAGCACATATGACAGGAGCCTCCGGGGGCTTTCGCTTCACTCTCAGTGGTCTTACCTTGTCTTTGAGAGAGTGTAATCCTGTACCTACAGCGTAATCCCTCTGACAGCGCTTGCAGTGGGCCTACTTCAACTGCCTGCCTACCGTCTTCTCACATCACTGAACATATGTACCCTGTCAGTTCCTCTCCAGGTGGAGAACTCGCCGCAGACGGCAGGTCAGAGATCAGTGGAATAGGTCTTAAAAGGGGGATCGGTTCAGAACAGGGTGCACTGCTGTCAGCTTTAGGAGGTGGACTTGCCTGTACGACTCCACCAAGGAAAGTCTGGTCCCTGCCAATCTTTGGGGGTCTACTTCTACTTCTCTCAATGCCACTTTGACAAATGTCCAACCATTTCCAAGTTATTGGACTTACCCTGGACGTTACACAGTGCTTGGGCCCTGGGTTACACCTGGGCTCAATGTTCTGCCCCCTGGACATACAGAGGTTGGACAGGGCAGATAATGTTTGAAACTCTCCACTGGCATCACCAACTTTCCACATCTTTCAAATGACATTGTTCACATACCAACCACCAGCTTCCCAGTTCCAGTTTGACTCTTATTATTGGCCTCAAACGCTCCCAAAACACTTTATTAAAATATTCAAACAGTATTAATAGAGTAAGTAGTGTTTTTCCATATGTCAGTGTGTTTATTTAACTCTTTCCAAGCTTCTCCTAAACAACCCAGTATTATTATCAGTTCTCATCTAATACCTGCTTTGACTGCTCAGTACTTCATTAAGCTAAATCAAGATTTGCTGCTGAAGGAACTGAATGCATTCATACAATGTCTGGGGCGTCCAGGAGAAATCTGGAACCTAACTTTGTTCTTCAAACTGGAGCTCAAGATCTGATCTACTTCTCTCACAATAACATATTCATGTTACTTTGTATTGTATGTCTGATTATTTACATCTGTTCTAATCAGATCTGCTTTTCTTACTGGTGAACACACACTTATTGAACAGATACTGACTGAGACCCACCAAACCTCACCAGTCTACACCACCTGTCCACATGCTTATAACTATCCAGATCAGGAGCCCCCTCTTATCTCTTCTCCAGATTCTGTATGTGAGCATCACAAAGCCTTATCAAACATCTCAAGCATAGTTACACAGTCCAGTCACATCATTATGTCCTACTTTGGAGCAGCAGTGCATACGTGGGGCGGTGTTCTGGTCTGGGAAATGTTTTGGTGACATTCTCTGGACCCACTCGTCCATGTGTCCATTTGGGTCTGAATCCATCCTTGCAGATCACGTACACCATACATGCTGATGGTCTTCTCTGGGGTGGATGGGATCTTCCAGCAAGATGATGAGACAATCTTACATTGGTTGGAAGACCTGACCAAGACTTCCAAGTACTACCCTGGACCCCTATTTCCTCAGACTTGAACCCAACTCAGCATCTGTGGGACCACTTGGATGGTGGTGTTGGCTCTATGGATCCTCCTCCACGCTCCCTCCAGCAGCTGTGGTACGCACTGCAGTCAGCATGATACCTCCAGATACCTGTGACCACCTACCAGAACCTTACTGAGTCTCCCAGTCCGTCTAGTTGCGGTCTGTGCTTCACTTGGTGGTCACTCTGGATATTAGCTGGTGGTCATAATAATGTGACTCCACTGTGTATACTAGCTCAACCACTGGATAACTTTGAGAAGAAAGCTTGGTCACATTATCAGCTGCTACTTTAGCATTTTGGCTGAGCTATCTAGCGGCACCACGTCTGCCTTCACATCCCCCGCCGACTCTATTCTTTGTAGCGGCGTCACAAATCATCATCCCTCTGTCGCCCGTGTATGAGGTTCGGCTCCGCCGGCGCTGTCAAATCGCTAATCCCGCCTTGGAATCGTGCTCTGTTCTTTGCAGGTTATTGCAGATTAGGGGATTGCATGAGATTGGATTTGGAAGTGCGGGGAGGGAGGAGGGCGAGCGCTGGAGCCGACTCTAAGCTTTTTTTTGTTCCTCCTCTCTTCTCCCGCTCCTTGTAAACACGCAGGTGCGTCACGGGGACTTTGGCGGTGCCTCATTAGTGTGATGAAAGAGCTCAACACCCATCAAATAATTTCCCTTTATCCGTCTGATAAGTGTACAGCGCTTTAGCGCTCTGGAATAATCAATCTGGGTTTCGTAAGCCTCTCCTCCTGCCACACTACTGCTGCTCCTGCTGCTCCTGCTGCTGCTGCTGCCTCGCTTCGGCGTCTTTGTATCAGATTCTGCAAGCCGGCATCTCCTGCCTCCGTGTTCCTGCTGCTGTTCCCCGCGTTCAAAGGCTCCTCTTCGCTGCTTTCTGTGCACTCGGCACGTATTGAAGTCGCAGCCCGTGTTTTCCCTCGAGACCTTCTTCTCTTGCTCCTTTAAAAACGCAGTGGCGGGTTATGCTACTCCTCATTACCTCCTCTTTCTTCTCCCCTCATCTCGCTCCCTCTCTCTGTTCCTCTTCATATTTATTCGGAGGTGGTTGATTGTGTTCCCCCGGGTTTTTCTTTTCCTTCTTCTTCTTTTTTCTTTCTCCCCCTGAACTTGTGGTGCATTTTAAAATCAGCAAAGGGCAGGACTGCAGCTCGGGCTTGATCTCTCTCTGCCGCAGGAAGAGAGGACGCATCATAAACGGAGACGGCAGAGCTCTGCCGGAACATTATCTACATTTTCCGAGCACTTACAAACCCGATTGCTTTCTGTGGAACACTGCAAGTAATCTCAGTCACACATATATATATATATATATATATATATATATATATATATATATATATATATATATATATATATATATATATATATATATATACTACTCTGCTAAAGTCACCTACACTGAACACTCATGGGCTGGAAGTTAGGGACCCGATCTTGTGACCAGAAGGTTGCCGGTTTGATTCCCCAGACCAACAGCACATGACTGAAGTGCCCTTGAGCAAGGCCCCTAACCCCTAACTGCTCCCTGGGTGCTGTGGATAGGGCTACCCACCGCTCTGGGCAAGAGTGCTCACTGCCCCCTAGTGTGCATGTTCACTAGTGTGTGTATATGTGAGTGTTTCACTGCATGGATGGGTTAAATGTAGAGGTCAAATTCCGCTGTGTGCAAAATAGTTCTTCAATAAACACAATCCAAAGTATCATGAATATGTTATTGTGAGAGAAGTAGATCAGATCTTGAGCTCCAGTTTGAAGAACTAAGTTAGGTTCCAGATTTCTCCTGGACGCCCCAGACATTGTATGAATGTATTCAGTTCCTTCAGCAGCAAATCTTGATTTAGCTTAATGAAGTACTGAGCAGTCAAAGCAGGTATTAGATGAGAACTGTAAATAATACTGGGTTGTTTAGGAGAAGTTTGGAAAGGGTTAAATACACACACTGATGTATGGAAAAGCTCTACTTACTCTATTAATACTGATTAATATTTACATAATAAAGTGTTTTGCTGAGTAAACGAAAGCTTCCCATCTATCTATCTGTTCCACAGGGCTGACGTCAACTTTGAGGTGTGTTTAGGATCATTATTCTCTTTTCATTTTCAGTACTTTTACAGATGCTTCTAGAATTTGCTGCTATTTAATTGAAGTGATAATGTTCCCAGTGCCGCTGGCTCCAACACGAGCTCAAAGCATGATTGATCTGGAGGCATTGCCACTTTATCTCCAAGCAGTTCCCTTTTACCTTCATCAGTCCACAGGACCTCTTTCCAGAATGCATTAGGCTTTTTCGATGTTCCTCTGAAAGGAGTTCTTCTGACTCCTGAAGAATCTCCTGTCAGAATCTTAGAAGCGGTTATCTCTGAAAGTCTTCTCCCAGACCTCAACTTGACCTCTTAATGAAACGGCTACCTGAACACACGCTGCTATCTTCTTATAGCTTCTCCTGCTTCGTGGGCATCAGTTATTTTAATGGTCAGAGTGCTGGGCAGCAGCTTTGGGCAGCTCAAGGCTGCTAATGGTTGGGGTGAGGTTGGAGGAGTCAGACTGTTTACAAAGCTTTGCATTTTTCCTAACGCTGTTGTTGGTTCTTTAAGTTGGTTCTGAAGAAAGGACTGTTTATGTTCACTCATAGCGGTGAGTCGACTCTCTGTCTGCTCTAATGGGGAGTTGGTTTAGCGATCACTCACGTTCATCTAACGTTGTGGGAGTGTTTCACACAGAAACACAACAGTGTGGTGCTCTGTCAGCTCTGCACAGTGGAGATGATCACAACAGTGCAACTGCTACACACGAGACCTTGAAGATCAAACATCCCGTAGAGCTTCATCAACACAGCAGCAGGACAGCACCTGTTTACCTGTTTATCTGATCTTATAGATTATTTATAGATTATTAACACGTGTATCATGTTTCTTTCAGTAGTAGTTTAACGTTTTCTGTTATTTTCTCTTATTTTATTCTCTCTGCTCGACTGTGACGCCTGTAGTAACCAGATTACTAGCTTGTGTGTTAAGCTGCCGCTACTCCTACACTCTGTGCTGTGTGCTTTAACTAAACATGAAATAGTTGGAACTCTAGTTCAGCCACCTGATTGGTTTGGGGCGGCACTATTCTCATTCTCATTGGCTGTTTGTGTTGTCTCTCAAAACATGGACGGAATTTAATTCTATCGACTTTCTATCGACTACGTCTTATAGTTCTATCAAGGAAACGTTACATTGTGATAATTATCTTTATTGTTTTAATGCCCAGCCCTACCCCCAGAACACAATACCATTCAGTATAGTTATTATAACAGGTCTCTTAAAACTATGAATATAATCTACTATCTCTGTTCTTCCTATTGCGAATGGGTTTGGGCTTGTGAAGCATGATGTGTATAGCATGATGTGTGAAGCATGATGTGTACAACAGAGCTTTATTTGCCTGATTATATATCTGCTCTGATCACAACAAATAACAACTCATATCAGACTCGTTCCAGTGGTTGGATCACCTGTCAGGTACCTAGAGTTTTTAGCTAACTGGGAAAATCTGCTTTTAGCTGCAGTGCCCCAGCGAGCTGGAACTAACTACCTTCAGACAGCCTGTGACTGTTTATAGTTTTTTTAATTTTTAACTTTTTTCATCTATACTTTTAATTTCTGTTTCTTGATTTGTTATTATTTTATTCATTTATTTCATAATTTATGTTTATAATAATAATAATAATAATAATAACAATAATAATAATCATTATTATTATTATTTTCATTTTTATTCATTTATTTTTTATTCTTATTTTACCATTTTTTTTTTGCATTAATATTATTTCTTTTAATATTTTAGAGTTATAACCCCTGTTTTTTTCAGTTTGTCTTGTTTTTATTATTCACTCCTTTTTATAAAAATTTTACTTTTGGTTCTATTTACTTTGTTTATACATGTCCTGTTTATTTATTTATTTATTACTGTCTTATTCTTTATTTTATTCTCTTATTTTGTTGCCACCTTCTTTTATGATTCATCATGATTTTCTTGTCACTCTGTTTACATCATTTTTTTACTTTTCTAATGTTCCTATATTATAATTCATCTTATTTTATTTTATTTTATTTTATTTTATTTTTATTATATATATATATATATATATATATATATATATATATATATATATATATATATATATATATATATATATATATATATATATATAAAATTATTATTATTTTTTTTTTTTTCAATCCCTTTGTGAAACGGCTACATTGTAAATGAGGGTCTCCCTCAATGTATATCCGAGTGGATATAAAGGTTAATTGATTGATTGATATCCTGATGTTAGATGTACCGGTATACAAAATTCCTTGACATTTAGTGTTTATCTGTGGTCGTTTGGATGATAAGCAGTCTTTCGCCACACCGTCAGAGAGAGTGCTACTTCCAAAAACATGAACTGAGTCTAAGCGATTGAGCCGAGCTGTAAGACGGATTGGTGTCTCAGAAGGAGGCAGGAGCTCAGAGATGAAAAACAGAGCGGGGGGAGCGAGCGAGGAGGGGAATGAACGAGAGCGAGGAGCAGGGAGGTGAGCGCAACATCCATTTTACGGATCCCAGGAGAGGACAAACATACAGCGGGTAATACCCTCGTTTGTCAGCGCGCGGCTATTCCTCCCTTAAGGTCCGGTTTAATAAAACACCGTATTTTCACGAATTAGCTCAACTAGTGTGAAACTTTGTGTAAGGCGACGTGTAATTCCTCGCACGTTCAATTACTCAAACTCAAAGCACAGCATGCGCGCAACCCTGAGGCCATAAATCAGCCCTGCGCTCGTTTAAAAAGCTCGCTAATTAGATCGCAAGAGTCTTTACTCTGCGGGATACGAACCCACAACCAACACTGATTTGAATATGTTGGGGTTTGTGACCGCAGAAAAACAATGTCTTCAAAACTGGCTAGGTTTCCATATATGGGTTCTATAGAGCCGGAAGCTATCATATTGTTTACACATCACATCAAACAAGTTTAGGTTTATTTGAAAGTGCTTTTTTTAAAAACCTTGCTAATTATACCACAAGACTCGGAGGTATACAAACCCACAACCAACGCTGATTTGAATGGGTGAGGCTAAACGGCTGAGTAGGATGTTGTTGTTTGTGATCTCACAGAAACCATGAATTCAAAACAAGCTGCTTAGTTTCAAAAGTTTGGGTTTATTAAAAAGCGCTTGTTAAAATACCTCGCTAATTAGACCACTCTGTGGGACACGAACCAACAACCAACACTGATTTGAATGGATGGGGCTAAACACCTGTGGGAGCTTTCACAGTTTTTTATATATCACCTCAAACAAGTTTGAGTTTATCTAAATGCCTCGCTAATTATACCGCAAGACTCAGGGGTATACGAACCTACCCAAACGCTGTTTTGAATGGGTGGGGCTAAACGGCTGAGTAGAAGGAGATATGTTGTTGTTTGTGATCTCACAGAAACAATGAAAGTTTGGGTTTATTTAAAAGCGCCTGTTTAAATACCTCGCTCATTAGACCACTTTGTGGGACACGAACCAACAACCAACACTGATTTGAATGGACGGTGCTAAACACCCATGGAAGCTTTCACAGTGTTTATACATCACAACAAACACGTTTGAGTTTATTTAAAAGCCTCACTAATTAGACCACAAGACTCTTTACTCGGTGGGATACGAACCCACAACCAACACTGATTCAAATAGGTGGGGCTAAGCGACTTAGTAGGAGGAGATATGTTGGTGTCTGTGGTCTCACAGAGACAATGACTTCAAAACAGGCTACTAAAGACTCTTTACTCTGTGGGATACGAACCCATAACCAACACTGATTCATGGTATATGTTGGTATCTGTGACCTCAAGGAAACAATGACTTTAGAACAGGCTTGTTTTCCATATATGGGCTGTATGGAGTGGAAATCCTTTACAGTGTTTACGTATCACATCAAACGAGTCTGGGTTTATTTAAAAGCACTTGTTTTAAACCTTGCTAACTACACCACAAGACTCTGTGGGATACGAACTAACAACCAACACTGATTCAGTTGGGCTACGCTAAGCAGCTGAGTAGGACGAGATTTCTTGGTGCTTATGACCTTAAAGCAAGCTTGTTTTCCATATATAGGATGCATGGAAGCTCTCATAGTGTTTATATATCACATCAAACTATTTATTTATTTTTTAAAATAAAAACATGGACCAGCTTTCCCTGATATGGGCCCTTTAAAGGGTTAAGCCCGAGTGGCTGTTAGATGCGGAGCCCCTGCTGAGGTCTATGGGGAGGCGGCTAATGGCTGTGTTTTATGCGGTGGGTGAAATGAGGTGGGGTGGCGTGATGTGGCGGAGGGGGAGGGTTTCCCCCAACCGTGCCCCCCCCCCCTTTATTGTTCACTCCCACCTCAACTGGGCCTAATTAGCGTCCCACTGCGTCACGACAGGCGTGATGACACACGCGTGCACACATTTCCATCACCGTCTCCTTTATCTCGCCTAGTCATCACCCTCCCTCACTCTCTCTCTCTCTCTCTCTCTCTCTCTGTGTCTGTGTCTATGTCTCTCGCCCCTCCTCCCCCACTCCTTCACTTTAAACACTTATGCATACATTTTCCCGCCCCCCCCCCTGAAAAAAAACAGCACCGCCGCTGCTCTTCAGCAGCATCACTTGGCCGCAGAGGCCGGTTGCCGTGGTAACGCCTCCCACCGGAGATGGCTACCTTCCCTGTTACCGTAGCAACCAGCTCCCTGCAGGATTCCAAATGAGCCATCTCTCTCTCTCTCACTCTTTCTTTCATTCTCCAGTACTGTCTCCCTTCCTCTCTCCTCCTCCTCCTCCTCCTCCTCCTCCTCCTCCCTGAACTGTAAGACAACGTGCCTTTCTTTCTGCTTTACATGGCAGTAGGTCAGCGAGCTGCTCCGCTGAGTGGCTGTACACCTACTGACACTGTTTATTTGCTCATTAAACCACTGACTGCATCAGCGGCAAAGCTGATCACGATTCAAGCTCATTCACAGAGGAGTTTTCACGAGAGCTGCTTTTAAATAACGTGGATAGTCTGACCTTTGCACGCACAATGTAAGATTTTCACAACAGGGTAATCACTGAAGCTCCAGTCGGCACTGGCTGGAACAATTCAACAGCTGCGTTGGGACCAGTCCACACTTTTTAAACCCTAATGACTTGTTACACATTAATATTCCACCTGATTACCCTACAGTCTGAGCTGATGGACACCTTTACACACACACACATACACACACACACTAATGACACCACCTTGCTCTCTGTATCTGAAATCTGGACTATGCTGTATTTGGTTGCACTTCATGGCAGGGTACTATTCATAAGGGCATTTGATACGTATGTAATAATTGCAAAAATAATGCAATACTAAGTGCACGCAATTCACTTAGTGCATGCAGTCATTAGTCCATGTCACATGTATATAATGCATAATGAAATAATAATTGCATGCAGTGATTATATTAATGCATGTCATGCATTTTAGTGAAGTGCACTGTTCATAAGGCTACGTGACACTTATGTTCATAATACGTAACGCAGTAATTGCAATAATAATGCAATACTAATTGCATGCATTAATTGTAATAATGCAATTATTGCATTTGCATGGTTGCACTTTATTGCAGGGTACTGTTCATTAGTCTGTATGTCACGTATGTAATACGTAATGCAATAATTATTGCATTTCATGGTTGCACTTTAGTGTAGGGCACTGTTTATAAGGTTATGTGACACTTATGTGTGTAATACATAATGCAAGGATTACAATACTAATTGCATGCAGTAATTATACTGCTGCAATAATTATAGCATTTCGTGGTTGCACTTTATTACAGGGTACTGTTTATAAGGCTATGTGACACTTATGCATGTTATATGTACTGCAATAACTGCAAAAATAATGCAATAACATCTACTGCTGCAACATCTACGGCATTTCATCATTGTACTTAATTGTAGGGTACTGTTCATAAGTCTGTGACACGTTCGTAATGTGAAATGCGATATTTGCAATAATAATTGCATACAATAATTATAATAATGCAATAATTAATGCGTTTCATGGTTGCATTTTAGTGTAGTGCACAGTTTATAAGGCTACATGACACATATGTAATACGTAACACAGTAATTGCAATAATAATGCAATACTAATTGCATTGCATGGTTGCACTATGTGTTGCAGGGTCCTGTTCATAAGTCTAAATGGCACATATGTAAGATGTGATGTATTAATTATTGCATTTCATGGTTACACTGTTTATAAGACTATGTGACACTTATGTATTTAATACACAATGCAATGATTGCAATAATAATAATTGCATGCAATCATGAAATACGATAATTATTGCTTTATTATAATTATTGCATGCACTGATGTCATGCAATATTTATAATAAAAGAATAATTATTACATTTCATTATTGTACTTAATTGTAGGGTATCATTAATAAGACTGTTAATGATACTTAGGTATGTAAGCCTTATGAATAGTACCCTACAACACAGTGCAACCATGTAATGCAATAATTATTAATCTTGTCGAGACAGCAGACATAACCCTACATAATTTATTTATTTATTTTTTGCATTTGTGCACATTTACTACTAACCATATCTGCTGCTAGACAATACTGGTACTCAATCTATATTCTATAATTGCTGTTATGGTGTTCTGGTGGCAGCCTCAGTGACTAGCTATGGTCATATATCCTTGAGGTCCAAGGATACAGGACAGGACAGGGATGTAACCAATGGCATAGGAACGAACCGGGAGGATGGGGGGGCATGTCCCACCCAGTATCAGAAACAGGTAGATTTGTCCCACCCCAAAATCTAACCACAGAAAAGCAGAAACAGTTTAAAAAGGTTTATTTTGAAAGCACGTTTCTGCAGCGTTCTCTTTTCACGCGCTGTGTTAGCTGTTAGCGGCCGGCTCTGGTTGTTAGGCTCTCGCCTCGCTGGAGTATCGGGTAGCTCGCGCCAACTTTAAACATGAGGTCAATGATGAGAGCAATGAACAGCAACGATGACCATGTATACTGTAATAGAACAGCTTTAGTATAATGTGTTGCTATGGTAACAGACTAGGAGGGTTTGGGTTAGCTAACGTTTATATTAACTTTAGTCAGAAAGTTACATTACTCTCTGGCCACGCCCCCAAACTGCAGACTGCTACTACACTACATACATAAAAAAAAAAAAATATAATATATAAAACAAATAAATGAATGAATAAATAAATAAAAGGACTCCATCATTAGAAGTGCTGTCAGTAGTGCAGTGTGTAATGTTCCAGAGGGCGCTGTTTGGGACACAGCCTTACTGTCTAACGATAATGTTAGTCTAGTCTAGTCAGGAAAACTAACATACATTTATATGTATTGCTTATATATATATAGGCAGAACAATAACAATGAACATGTTTTTAGTTCCCACCTAATAATAAGTGCCTGTACACACATAGTTTAGCACAACGTCGCTGTCCAATGAACAACAAGCATCCCCAAAATGGCAACTTTACAGGAGAGGACAAAAACTGTCTTCACTTTCAATGTAAGTCAATGGAACCAGAATTGTTTCCAAGCTAATTTGGAGCATTTCTATTGGTCGGTTCATCATGAAGTTCTTACACAATGTAAACGGCAGCTGTCTTGTTCATATGATGGAAAAAAACAAATGGACACAAATGGAGACAAACATGTCCACACTGTAAATATGGACCATGCTGGCTGTTCTGAGGCTTTAATCAATGTGCTTCAGTCGTAGCAGCTTTCTAAAAGCTCTAGCTGTTTGGATTCCAGTGGAAACGCTGCAGACGTGCTCGGCGAGTCAGAGCTATTCCGCCGCAGCTCTGCAGAACAGACTCGGCTTCTTCTCGCTTCCGATCAGCGAGCGCGTAATGGCTCCGCGATTTCATCCGACTGTCAAGTAATGGGTATTATTTTTAAAATCCTCTTCAATTTATAATCCCCCCACCTACAGCCTGCACTCGGAGCGGGAGGAGAGACAGAGTGTTTGGGCTCGTTTAAGGTAATCGTGTCCTCGTTTTCCGCGTTATTACAATATGTGGCCAAAAGTAAGCGTCTCTAAAATTCCCCCAGCGCCGAAGACGCCTTAAACTTCCTACCTCGAGTCTTTGACTCGCAAGCAAAGCTGCCTTTCACAAGCAAACAGCCCAACATCACAAAAGCGCACGGTGTCAAGTCTCCTCCGCCGAGTCGCCGCAAACCCGCCTCACGCGCCTCTCGATGAATCTTGAAAGACGCGGCGCGACAGCTTTGTGCCTCGGTGAGAAATTCGGAAATAAATAATGTAACAAGAAAACGTTCGGTAACTTTGAGCGACGCCGTGTCGCGCAAGAATAAACAACAGCTCCCAGCGCGAGCCGGCTTTCGCGTCAGCTAGTCCCAAAACACGAGAGAAACAAACTCAGACACTCCACACGCGAATCCTCATCTCTACACAGCCAACAACACACCGCCACATCACTGACTCCGGCACAGGCGCCGCCGCTTCCTTAACGAATCCCTGGAATTCGCAACTCTTTAATCAACTTCCGTCCCTGTTTAGAGCGAGCGTCTGTTATAACACATGAATAACAATGTAATTACTACTGATGTAGCCACAGTTTTATATATATATATATATAATTACACAAAAGCATCTTGTTAGTTATAACAGCATGTGCTCTCTTGTGTTATTACATTGTAGTAGTAACATTAGTGTAATAACATTTGTTTATAAGACGTTATAAGACAAGTCCAGAGTAAATACAGCCTTAAAGTAAGTTATTACACACGTCCTTATAATTTTGAACAAAAAATGCTCATTATGAATGCAGTTATACTAATGTTATTACATATGAAAATGTGTAATTACATGGGAAAAACAAATATGCTGTTATAACTATTAACCTTATGGAATTACATGAGGCAAAAAAGAAATTGGTACACAAGAGATTACATAAGCAGTCCTGCTATAATATATTTATAACAGTGGCTACATCACTGGTAGGTGCATTGTTATAGACATGTAACTACATAGTTATTAAACAGGCTATGTGACACTTACGTATCTAATACATAACACAGTAATTGGAGTCATAATGCAATACTAATAGCATATATATATATATATATACACACACACACACACACACACACACACACACACACACACACACACACACACACACACACACAGGCAAAACAGAAATTGGTACACGTGATTACATCCTGCTATTATACATCTATAACAGTGGCTACATCACTGGTAGGTATATTGTTATAGACACAGTTATTAAACACACTAAATATAAAGTTGAACCATTATCACAATGTACTCTAACATACTCTAAACAACTACAGATAAGCTGCATATATTAAATAGTACTTCATGTAATTAAATATGTAATTTAAGTGTTATTATATTTGAATAGTATAAAATTAAAATTAATAACTATATTTTACAGGCATAAGTAACAGTGATGTTACAGTGGCAATAAAAGTTAAGTTAATGTTTCACAGAGAATGTGTGTATAGTAAATAGTACTTAATGTAATTACATATGTAAATGTGTTATAACATTTGAATAGTATCAAAAATAAAAGTAATATCATAATTTACAGGGGCCTAGTTAACACTGATGTTGCAGTGACTTGTTAAAGGGTCAGATCATGTTTTTCAGAGAATATTTCTTTCGATGTAGTAGCAGTAATTCTGTAATGACATATGTAATTGTGTTATTACATTTGAATAGTATAAAAATGAAATGAATAACTATGTTACATCCCATTATGATGTTTACATAAGTAACAGATGTTATGGTGACATAATGAAAGGTAAGTTAAAGTTTTACTGCGAATGTTTATATAGTAAATAGTATGTAATGTAATTAAATATCTAATTGTGTTATTACATTTGAATAGTGTAATGGGCATGACTAACACAGATGCTATGATGACATAATCAAATGAATGTTTGTCTGTAACTGTGTAGTTACACATGAATAACAATTACTTATTACTAATTACTAATTACTAATGCTGTAGCCACTGTTACAGATGCATGACAATGTGTATCAATTCCTTTTTTTCATCTCATGTTATTACATAAGAGTATAACAGCATGTTTTCTCTACTGATGTCTTGAAACTTAAGTTAATAATAAATGCAAATACACATGTAATTGTGTAATTACATTTGAATAGTATAAAAATGAAATTAATAACTATGTTACATCCCATTATGATGTTTACATAAGTAACAGATGTTATGGTGACATAATGAAAGGTTTATATATTAAATAGCACTAAATGTTATTAAATATGCAAGTGTGTTATTACATTTGAATAGTGTACCAAAATTAAGGCAACGTCTCTAGACTTGTTAGCATTGAAGGTTACATTGACACTGAATGTCAATGTAAACATCATCATAATGTGATGTAACATAACATAAGTCAACGTTCCACAAAGAATGTGTATATATTAAATAGTACTAATTGTAATTAAATATGTAAATGTGTTATTACATTGGAATAGTACTTTTTAGGGTTAAAACTATCACTGAGCTCCACAGAGAATGTATATTTATTTTATGAAGAACATAAAAGGCGACTTTTTTTATTATTTAACGTTGGTCTGTTCTTGTTTGCTGGTGCGTCAGGCCGTCTGCTTGCCCTCCAGCAGATTAGCGCAGAAGGCAGCGCGGTTAGCTTCAGAAAAGCTGCCCATTAGTGGGCTTTAAACGCCATAATCACCCGTCCACCATTCGCCCAGGTCTGCAAGAGAGTACTGTGCTCTGAACGGATGATGAAGAAGAGGAGGAGGATGAAGATATGTCCTTCAGAACAACAGATCAGTTAAAGATCAGTAGAACAGTTAGTCTGCTGCATTTCCTTGCTTCCTTTGCTTCCAGCGGAGCTGCAGAGAGACGCATGAACGCATGAACGAATGAACGAATGAACGGAGAGGGAAAGAAAAACTGCCTGAACTGCAGCACCGGCGAGAACAAAGACGGACGTGAAGGTGAAAAGGATGCACAGGAAAGCTTCAGTGTGAGTCTAAGAGCTTTAACTGTCTCGGAAATCAGGATCCTTCACACCTGGAACAGGAGAATTCCCCTTTATTTCCAGGTTTTTCATTTGGATGCTGATACTCAATCCTCAAATACTGGCTGGTACATGCACCCACCCTTTTTTGTTGGGAGGGGTGGTCCCCTTTCCCCCAACTTCAGTTCTACCCCCCAGATCTTCACATGAGGCCAAGCTACCGTACAGTAGAGATGCACATGGGTACTCAAGTACTCGGTTAGCTGGCCTGTCCTGCTGCGTATGTGGTTTTAGTACATGAGATTCTTGCACTTTCAGCTCATCTGACCTCACACAAGATCTGTAGAAGACAATATCTGAAAAATTCTGCAGCAAATTTTGGACCAGCACTTTGTTTTGATTGGATTTTATATCAAATAATGAAAAATAAATAAATAAATAAAAAGTTTGGAACTAATAGCAAGTCTAATACACGACTCCTTCCCACACTGGCCATCTTCCTGACTCCAGTTCCCACAAGGGCATAGAATTAGCATGGAAGGAAGTGACGTGTCTCCACCCGCGATTATTGAACTGTCCCCACCAATAATTTGACCCCCCCAAAAAAAATAAATAAATAAAATAACCCCTGATCTGTCAACATGTTAACCTGGAGGTGCAGAAAATGTTAAATCACGTCCTCTACTCGAGTCCTACCTCCCCGTAACACATATGGCCAGTGTGATTGGCTGTGTCTTTCCCTGCTGTCAGTGACACTCTGTAGCTATGTTTGGTTGTTAGCAGCGCCAACACTGGAAGGAGAACTTTCCAATCTTATGAGACTCACTCACAGCATACAGCAGGCTAACATCCTCTGTAGCTGTGAACAACATGGTTTGGAAAAGAACTGCACAACAAACTACCGACTGTCAGTTCTCTTACAGACTCCCAGAGCAGCAGGTCTAACTCCAGCTGAAGCTCTCTCTGTTACGGACCTGATTCAGTTACACTATGGCTGAATTAAAGTTAGTAAGTCTTTGATGTAAACTCACTGCTGATTGGTTTGAAAGTGGCGACTCTATCTGGATGTGGTATGTCATCACTGAAATAGTCACAACAAAAACAGTCATAATCAAAAAAATCTTCATCAAAACAGTCACTACCGAAACAGTCAATACTGAAACAGTTACCACTGAAACAATCATTACTGAAACAGTCACCACCAAAACAGTCATCATCAAAACAGTCATTATCAAAAAAGTCACTACTGAAACAGTCACCACCGAAACAATAACTACTGAAACAGTCACCACCGAAATAGTCACTACTGAACCAGTTACCACCGAAACAGTCACCACTGAAACAATCACTCCTGAAACAGTCACCACCGAAACAATCACTACTGAAAGTCACCACCAAAACAGTCATTATCAAAAATGTCACTACTGAAACAGTCACCACTGAAACAATCACTCCTGAAACAGTCACCACCGAAACAGTCATTATCAAAAAAGTCACTACTGAAACAGTCACCACCGAAACAATCACTACTGAAACAGTCACCACCGAAACAATCACTACTGAAACAATCACCATCAAAACAATCACTACTGAGTCACCACCGAAACAATCACTACTGAAACAGTCACCCCTGAAATAATCACCACTGAAACAATGACTCCTGAAACAGTCACCACCGAAACAATCACTACTGAAACAGACACCACTGAAACCATCACCATCAACACAATCACTACTGAGTCACCAGAGGTTGTTTGTTCTGTGATTGTCATGTTGTTAGGTTTGAGGAGATTGTGCCTTATTATCTGATTATACCTGTTTGAACATTAATCTAACATTATATAACTCATTAATTAAATTATTAATTGTTATGAGAGTATAATTGTCCTTTATTGTGTTATCACAGAGCAAAGATTGGGGAGGGGGGGTCCCCACCAATGTCATGAGCAAATCTACGCCATTGAGTTCCCACAGCCCGATGATGTCACACCCACATGTTCTCAAGCCTCCAATCACACTTCACTCTCACACACATACAGTATTTAAACCTCCCTCACACATCAACACATTGTCTGACTCTCTCTTCGTTCCTTTGGTTCTGGCTGTCTGTTCTTCTTGCCTCATCTGGTTCTGACTTTCCTTCCGTACTCTTGACTCCTCTCCTGGGGTCTGTCTCAAACCCTAGTGAGTGTGTAAGTAGGCTGTCTAGGTAGTGAGTGTGTAAGTAGGCTGTCTAGGTAGCAGCTGTGTAAGTAGCAGTGTTCTCTCCTCATCTCTCCTCATAAAACAGATTACTGAGACGCTCTAGTTAGAGAGAGACTGCGTCACGGCTTGTTCCCGCCCACTACAGCACGCCACCGGTGGTTTAGCTGGTTGCTAAGCTACCGGCCGCCATCCAAAACAATAGCCCAAAGCTTAAAAACCCGCTAGTATAAATGCTAATGTCTGGAGTATAAAACTGCTAAATGGTAAAGGGCTCGTTACAGAGTTGATAATAAAATACTGAAGATGTGGCGTTGTCTTGCTGGAAGATCCTATCCGACCCAGAGAAGACCATCAGCATGTATGGTGTACGTGATCTGCAAGGATGGATTCGAACCATAATGGGTTAAGAGTGTCTTCCACATGGACGAGTGGGTTCAGAGAATGCCGCGAAGACATCCTCCAGACCTGCCACCCACACGCTGTCGTCATCCATAATAGGTCATAATAGGTCATAATAATGTGACTCAAATATAAAATAAGAATAATAATAATTATAATAAATAAGTGTGAAGGTAAAGGCTGAGTGTACTGCAGAGATTATTAAGGAATAGTGAAGAGCAGTGAAAGAAGGAGCAGAGCTGCAGGACCGAGAGAGCCAGCAGGAAACATGGAGAGAAGCGGAAAAGACAGATAGCGAGAGAGAGATATTAATATTTCATAAGAAAACAAAGTGAGGGCCCGCAAAAAAAACAGAAAGACGGAGCTGCAGAAGAGACACACCGAGGCTGGAGAGGAGGAGGGAATGGAGGAGGGAGGCAGGATGAAGGGAGAGGAGAGGAGAGTGGTGGTGGAGGTGGGGGGGGGGGGGGTAGTGGAGAGGGATGCAGGAGGAGGGGAGTGCGTGACAAGAGTAGCCAAACTGATCCGACAGCGAGAGTCCAGACCTTTCTGAGGCTCTACATTATTAATGAAGCTGCAGCAGCCCGTCTATTTTTTAGCACTGTGTGAGTGTGAGTGAGTGTGAGTGTGTGTGTGTGTGTGTGTGTGCACATGTGTGTGGGCGTGTGTGTGCACGTGTCTTTGTGCCAATCTTGTCACACACAAAAATTACGGCTGTTATGTGTGTCTGTGTGTGTATGTCTGTGTGATTGTGCATGTGTGTGTGTGAGGATGTGTGTGTGCATGTGTGAGAGAGTGAGTATGTATGTGTGAGTGTGTGTGTGCATATGTGTGTGTACCTGTGTGTGTGTGTTTGTGTGGCCAATCTTGTCACACACAAAAATGAGTGCTGTTGTGTATGTGTGTGTGATTGTGCATGGGTGTGAGAGCGAGTGTTTGTGTGTGTGTGTGTGTGTGTGTGTGTGTGTGTGTTCATGTGTGAGTGTGTGTGTGGGCGTGTTTCTATGGCCAATCTTGTCACACACAAAAATGACTGCTGTTGTGTGTGTGTGCATGTGTGAGAGAGAGAGTATGTATGTGTGTGTGTGTGTGTGTGCATATGTGTGTGTTCCTGTGTGTATGTGTTTGTGTGGCCAGGCTTGTCACACACAAAATGACTGCAGTTGTGTATATGTGTGTGATTGTGCATGTGTGTGAGAGTGAGTGTGTGCGTGTGTGTGTGTGTGTGTTCATGTGTGTGTGTGTGTGCGTGTGCCTGTTTGTGTGGCCAATCTTGTCACACACAAAATGACTGCTGTTGTGTGTGTGTGATTGTGCATGTGTGAGAGAGTGAGTATGTATGTGTGTGTTTGTGTGTGTGTGTGTGAGGATGTGTGTGTGCATGTGTGAGAGAGTGAGTATGTATGTGTGTGTGTGTGTGTGCATATGTGTGTGTACCTGTGTGTATGTGTTTGTGTGGCCAGGCTTGTCACACACAAAAATGACTGCTGTTGTGTGTGTATGTGTGCATGTGAGAGAGAGTGAGGATGTATGTGTGTGTGTGTGTGTGCATATGTGTGTGTACCTGTGTGTATGTGTTTGTGTGGCCAATCTTGTCACACACAAAATGACTGCTGTTGTGTGTGTGTGTGTTTATGTGTGTGTGTGTGTGTGTGTACCTGTGTGCGTGTTTGTGTGGCTAATCTTGTCACACACAAAAATGACTGCTGTTGTGTATGTGTGTGTGTGTGTGTGTGTGTGTGTGTGTGTGTGTGTGTGTGTGTGTGTGTTCATGTGTAAATATGTGAGTGTGTGTGTGTGTTCATGTGTAAATATGTGTGTGCATATGTGAGTGTGTGTGTGTGCCTGTTTGTGTGTTTGCAAGCAGCTCAATACATTCAACTCAAAACCATGTGACTAAATATTCAAATAGGCTCATCTTAACATCTTAAAGGGTAATTCCACCCAAATTTCTGTATATTTCAATTATTGTGACGTGAATAAGGTAATTTAGAAGGAGTTTGAACCATTTAATAATAAGTCCCCTAATAATACTAATAATTACTCATATTAATAATAATAATTTCATCTTGTGATTCCAATGCAGTAAGTAAATCTTTATCTTTTATCTTCAGCTGTGTGAACTGTAGCCTTTGTGGAGTGAGAGCGTCTGTGATTTCTTCAGCTGCTCTTCTGCTGTTTCTAGGCTGCTTTTGTGTTTTCAGTACCTTCTGTCTGAATTCGCCCTCACGGCCGCTCTGTGCCGTCACTGTGAGGTAATGACAAACGTCTGTCCAGCTGTCGTTGCTCGGGGCTGCTTTGCTTGCAGCACTGAGTTCAGATATTTTAGCCTTTGGTATCTGATAAAGGATGTAGCACTGCTCTGAGACGGTGGTGGGTTTGTTCCTTGGTTAGTTTTCCCCTCATTGCTAAAAACAAAGCTGTATCATTGGCTGACCACACTGGAGGTGCCTGTGGAGCTCAGTCATACAGCACCTGGAAAGCTTGGAAACCTCATCAACAACAGATCAGCCTTCGAAATTCCATCACTGTCCAAAAGAAAAACAAGCATTTCAAAAATAGTATCTTTAGAGCAGAGACCCCTTCTTCACTGTCAATGTACGTCCATGTAAAGAAGTTTCTATTGGTCCGTTCATCAAAAAGCTTTCACAAGATTTGAAGAGCAGCTGTTTAAATGTTATAAAAAATATTTTTTCTCTGGAGAGCAATGAAGTGTTAGCCACGTCCTTATATCTCCACTCACTGTCCACTGTATCAGCTCCACTGACCATACAGGAGCTCCACTTACAGACTGTAGTTCATCTGATTCTCTGTATACTTTATTACTCTGTTCTTTAATGATCAGGACCCCCACAGGACCACCACAGAGCAGATACTATTTGGGTGATGAGTCATTTTCAGCACTGCAGTGACACTGACATGGTTGTGTTGTGCTGGTGTGAGTGGATCAGACACAGCAGTGCTGCTGCTGGAGTGTTTAAACATCTCAGTGTCACTGCTGGAGTGAGAATCATCCACCAACCAAAACTATCCAGACAGCAGTGTCCTGTGTCCACTGATGAAGGACTAGAGAAACACAAACTGTGCAGCAGCAGATGAGCTACTGTCTCTGACTTTACATCTACAAGGTGGACCAGCAAGTAGTAGGAGTGTCTAATAGAGTGGACAGTGAGTGAACACAGGGTCACTGCAGTGCTGAGAATGACCCACCTCCCTAATAGTATCTGCTCTGTGGTGGTCCTGTGGGGGTCTTGATCATTAAAGAACAGAGTAATAAAGTATACAGAGAATCAGATGAACTACAGTCTGTAAGTGGAGCTCCTGTATGGTCAGTGGAGCTGATACAGTGGACAGTGAGTGGAGATATGAGGAGGTGGTTTGAATGTTATGGCTTTTCTGTGTAAGTCAGTGTGAAGAGGTTTTTATTCCAAGCTATTTTGGAGCATTCCTATCGGCCCATTCATCATGAAACCTTCTCAGGATATAAAGAGCAGCTGTCGTGTGCAAATGATACAGAAAAAAGGAAAAATGTATCCATCACTGTCACTCAGCGTAGCTGATCACTGCGCCATACCGGCCCCGCGCTGCCGCTGAACTTCTCCGATTCTTCCTGAAACGGATAGAAAAGGAGCCGCGCTGGCGGTGTCAGCTTTCAGCAGAGTTATCTCTTATCCTTCCCACGAAACACCTGGCTACCCATAAGCCCCTGCAGGCAAGTAGCGTCAGCCTCAGAACTGCAGAGCTGCAGCCCACATCAGCACAGCTCAGCTCCTCGGCTGAACATCATTTCAAACCCGGCGAAAGCCGTGAAACACTCCCACAAAGCCCGCCGAGCAGGCCAGGCGGAGACAGAGCTGCTGCATGTACTCGTGGGAGTTCTGACATGACAGCAGATGGAACATATCAAACAGATCCATTAGTTTGGCCCACTTCGGCAGATCAAATCCATACAGCATACAGCTGTGCTTCCGCCTGAATCCAAGAACAAGAACGAAATTAGGGCTGTCGCGATAACTCACTTCAGCTCGAGAGGGACTGATCAGCAAAGGTGTCAAAAGTATTCCCATTCATTACTCAGGTAGAAGTATAGATACTAGGGTTTAAAATACTTCAGTAGAAGTTGAAGTATCAACTGAAGCTTTTTACTCCAGTAAAAGTGTAAACGTACTGCTTTCAAAACTACTTAAAGTATAAAAGTAAAAGTAATGTAAGGGGAAAAATACCATTAAGGGCGAAAGCTTAGGCCGCACCACAGGGGTCTATAGTGCACTAGCCCACCTCCCCAAAAGCCCCATTCTTCTAAAAGCCATAATGACTATAATGATATATTAAAATGTTAATGTTGATAAATTTGGGATGCGCTAGGCTTCCTGTTTCAGCTCATATACACCCATTGAACATGAATGTAGTTTAGTACAATGTAAATATATTAAAGAAGCATATCTGTTACTACTGAACATTAACATGTGTTTCATGGAGCAGAAGATATGATGACTAGTTGTCTATAAGTATTGTTATGGTGCACAAAGTCAAACTTCAAAGACATGTTATCAATAATCTTTACTGGAATGTAAATGTACATGAATGAAAACAAGCTGTAAATGAAATATGAGTAACGAGAGGAGTAGAAGTAAAAAATCATCTGAGAAATAATTACTCCAGTAAAGTATAAATAACTAAAATTTCTACTCAAGTAAGTGCTTTATTACTTGACACCATTGCTGATTAGAACGTAACTTCTGAGTAAATCAGGAGTCCTTACATGCTTTACACTCACGCTTTTCATAATAAGGAACATTTTAGATTCTACTACTGGTCTCAGCCTCCTGGACACTCTTATTTATGAGTTTCTTTCTATTTTTTATTTCCACATAATGTTATAATGTTGATTTTCTAATAGAGAATATATTAATACATTTGCAATGTATATTTATATGCTTAGTATTAAACTACATCAAATATAGTCTATTCAATAGTTTTTGCACAGGTCATCTCCAATTTTGCTGATTTCTATTTTTCTACATCAATTAAATGCAGTAGCTTACATTGTAGGACGAGTCTATGATGAATGGACCAATAGAAATGCTCCAAAGTAGCTTGGAAATATTTCTGGTTCCATTGACTTATATTGAAAATAAAGACAATAAAGTTTTTGTTCTTTCCTGTAAAGTTGCCATTTCAGAGATGCATGTTTTTCATTGGACAGCGACGAAATAAACAGTAACTGCACAAATGTTTTTGCATATGACTGTGGAAGTATATACTAGTGATGGACTGATCAGTGTTTTGGGGACTGATACCGATTGGGGATATTCTCCTAGCACAATCAGTTGATAGTCGAGACCGAGGGCAGGGTTGGAGTGCATGTTTGCAAAGCTGTGCACAGCCAAAGGTGGTATGAAGCCATACAAACACTGGAAAGGTAAGAGCATTACTGGTGTAACTGTATAATTAACAGTGGAGAGCTTTATCTATATAGATTATTAATTTATGGTGGAGACAGGCAGGAGGAGCTCTGTACTCATTTATTTTTGGTAAATATCACTTTGTTTTTTATTTTCCCCTTTTGAATATTGTTTTGATCTACTGGATTTTGACCTTTGTTCTGTTTTTGAACATGGGTTTTGACTGTACCTTCAACGTGTGGTGGTAGAATGAGGTTCTGATACCGATCGGTGATTGTCTTTTAGTACAATCAGCTGGTAGTTGATCGAGGGCGGGGCTGGACAGTTATACTGCATTCACATGTTTGCGTAATGGTTCACAGCTGATGGTGGCATTAAGTCATACAAACACTGGCAAGGTGACAGCATTACTGGTGTAACTGTACAATTAACAGCGGAGAGCTTTATCTATGTAGATTTTTTATTTAAGCTGGAGACAGCTAGCAGCTAGCAGGAGCTCTGGGTTCTAATTCTGGGTTCATCAAGAATTCAGACTTTGATTTTTGTTTTGTTTGGTTTTCCTGTTCTCAGTTTCGTCAGTGTGTACCTGATTGACCTTTTGTTTGTTTCTGACCTCGGCTTTGAATGGTCCTATTAAACCTTTTAAGTTTCTCAGTCCAAGGGTGTGACCTTTTCTGAAACCTTACATTGTTTCACTTCGTGGGTTTTGACTGCACCTTCAACATGTGGTGGTTGAACGAGGGAACAATCATTGATGGCGTGGAAGACCTCTGAGGACTGGAGTTCTGGGCAGCTGTGGCCTGTAACAGGCCTGTAAACACCCTGCCCCCCCCCTTTTATGAGTGTGTTGGGACTGTGGATTTATAAGGTGTCACACAGAAAGGAGGAGGGGTTTGCCCTTCCCCCAAACTTCAGTTATTATATAACACTGTTTTATAAGTTCGGACCGCGCCTTCAACATTTGGTATTTAGCATGAGAGATGACCGATTGAGGGAGAACTCTGAGGACTTGGGTTTGAGTTCTGGGAAGCGTCTGCCTGTAGGTAGAAGACCGGACCCCCTAAAAGGAAATTGGGCTTGAATTTGGAAATTGTTTTGGCAGAAAAAGCATGGAAGACGGCAGAGGAGGAGTTAAAGTCCTAGACAGAGCTGGCATCTCATTTGTAACAACATTTATAGGGCGTTAGACTGGAAAGTAGAGGGTTTTCGTAGATGTCCCACCCCCATAACTGCATTTAAGTCCATAAGAATTGTTTGACTTGCTTAGTAAACTCAATTAATTGCCAATAACTGATTATAGATTTGTAGATTGCTCAATTACGATCACAGTTGGTCGTGACAGCCGTGGCTCCTGCACTCAGTGAACATGACTAAGTTGACATGTTGTTAAAACTGGGCTGGTTTCACTCTTTAAGCTCTGTATTTCAAGCTCTGCCAGGCTGCCTAGCTTACAGCACCCTTGGGCCGAAACATATCCGTTCAGATTTTGCCTTCTGGTTTGGATAAAATCCCAGAACTTGCCAACGACAGGGCCAGATTTTGGGATTTAATCCATTAGCCAAAATCCAATCGGCTCAACAATAAAAAAAAGCCTAACCCCTGTTGATCTGCCAGCAATCGCTGACCTTTAGTCCTGTTCCGTGTTCAGTGATAGTCAAATAATATGTAAACCTTTGACGTACATATTTGCATAGCCTGCTTCCCCCCAAAAAAACAATGAAAGTGGCTGACAAGTCAAAGCCTTCCCACATTCAAACTAGGCTAAGTCAACCAAATGAGAGCAGTGTGTTCAGTTCAGTGCTAACCTGTGGCAGGAGCCCTGGGGAATTTCGTTTTCTACTTAAAGTTTCTTCACCGCACGCCGGCATTTGTCTTAAAAGTGGAAGTTTTCATCACTCGCGATGGGTACTTCTGCGAGACTGCCCTAAATCTGTCCACTTACTCCATCATCCATCATTTCCTGGCTGTAGTCCTCCGTGCTGCTCCATTTCATGCACTGGATATATTTACCTTTGAGCATGTGGATTTAGTCAGGGTGTCGACTCGCCATATGTTAAGTCAAGATGTCTAATTGTGTGCTTAGCCCGGTTGGTATAAACCAATATTGACAACGGGGAGTTGTTCTCATGTGCCAATAGAAACAACTAAGACGTCCATAAACACACATTCCACACAAACAGGTTCATAATGTTTATTTTTCCCTCCGTTCAGATGTCAAGACACGTTTGTGTGGGAAAAGTATACACACTAGCACAAGCTGTGAACTATATTAGCCTTGTAGCTGCAGTGCTACACTAAAGTAGCCAATTTCAGACACCAAACATGTCCTGAATGTCAAAAAATTAAAAAATTAAAAAATACATGTGAAAGTATTTTGGTTCAGTTTTATAGATATAAGTATGTGTGTTAGGAACCAGTCCAAAATGTATCCAAAATGTGTATGTATACAAAAATATAGAAAGTTCCAGGCTAAAATACGGCCGCTAGTGTTTAGATTTAGTCTCACTAAGTAATTTTGTTCAGCTTAATAGACAAAAGTTTGTGTTTATTAAACCACAGAAGAGAGTATCTGATGTATTTATACATGAACAGTTATCAAAATGCTAATAGCACATGCTTTCAACTACATTGGCCTTGTGGCTGTAGTGCTAAACCAAATTAGCCAACTTTAGACAACAAACATTAACAAAAGTATACATACAAATATCCAGACTAAAATATAGTTACTAGTTCTGTTTTTAGCCCTACTAAATAACTTTGTTCAGTTTTATAGATAAAGATACGTGTGTCAGGAACAACATAAGCAAGGTGTGTTTTTACACATACGGGTATCAAAATGCTAACAGGTGCGACACAGGCTGCCATTACTAGCTGTGTTAGCCTCATAGCTGCAGTGCTAAACTAAAGTAGTCAACCCCAGACACCAAACATGTCTCAGACAAAAGAATACATACATCCAGACTAAAATATGATTAAAGTGCTTTGGTTTAGTTTTATAGATAGAAGTATGTCTGTCAGGAACCAGACAAGCAAGTCTGAGATGCGTTTTTAGGTGTACAATTAGCAAAATGCTAATGGCACAAGCTCTCAGCTAAAGTAAAGTAGCCAACTTTAGACAACAAACGTGTTTTCAGGCCAAAATATGGCTGTTAGTGTTGTCTTTAGCCTTACTAAGTAATTTCTAGCTTTATGGACTTTATAATACCACATAAGAGAGTATTTGATGTGGTTTTGGACATACAGTTAGCAAAATGCTAAGACACCAAACATGCCTCTCCAGGCTGTTTTTAGCCCTGGTTAGTACTTTTGTTCAGATTTATGGAAAGTATGTGTTTAAACAAGCATGAAGAGAATATTCGATGTGGTCTTAGACATGCAGTTAGCAAACTATGTAATAGCTGCAGCACATGCTGTGATTTGTCAGCCTTGTAGCTGCAGTGTAAACTAAACTATTGGCAGTGGCCAACACCAAACATGTCTCTCCAGGCTAAACGTACTTACTGTTATTAGCTTTATGGACAATATTTGATGTGTTTTTAAACGTACAGTTAGCAAAATAGGTCACAGTTGCAGCACAGGCTGTGATTTGCAGCTGTAGCAGTGCTAAACTAATAGCCAACTTCAGATACCAAACATGTCTTGACTGAATACATGTGTGCAAATCTGATTTTCTTGGCAAACTCTCGCTGTACTGACTGGAAGCGTTTGCTGTGCTGTAGCCGTGCGGCTGTAAAGAGAGCGCTGCGCGTAACGCTATCGCTGGTGTTTTAATGAACGTGTGTTGTACAGGCTGACAGATGTCTCCTGATATCTCCCCTCAGGCCGCCCGTCTCCCGGCCGCCCCCGTACGAGTGCGGAGTGATTTCTGACAGTGATGAAGCAGTCCAGCTCCAGGCCAAGGGGTTTAGGGTTTCTCCCACAGCCCGGACTAAAGCTCCTCTTCTCCATTCTGCTCTCTTCCCTGCCCTGCATCTTTCCTGAGCTTCATCTCTTGATCACTTTGTCAGCTTTATGTGGTCTTATTGTTGCAAATGAGGTACAAGCCCACTCCTATTAACCCCCAAGAACCTCACTTCAGTACCTTTTCATAGCAGCTACTGAATAAATACAGTTTCTTGGTTAGTGAAAAACTAAATATATATAAAGCCAATATACAGTAAATACAATATACGACTCATTTTCACTTTTACACATGACACTATCTAATATTTCTCATTAAGGAGCTGTTATTAGACCCACCCAAGATCTATCCTTGCAGATCACGTACACTATACATGCTGATGGTCTTCTCTGGGGCGGATGGGATCTTCTAGCAAGACAATGCGACACGTCACATGGCTAGAAATGTTCCACACTGGTTGGAAGAGCTGACCAAGACTTCCAAGTTCTACCCTGGACCCCTAATTCCCCAGACTTGAACCCAACTGAGCATCTGTGGGACAACCTGGATGGTGGTGTTGGCTTTATGGATCCTCCTCCACGCTCCCTTCAGCAGCTGTATTTAGCATGGCTCCAGATACCTGTGCCCACCTACCAGAACCTTATTGAGTCTTCCAGCCCATCTAGCTGCTGTCTGTGCTGCACACGGCGGTCACTCTGGATATTAGCTGATGTGACTCCACTGTGTATATTTATATAAAGATATTACGGCAGTACACCCAACAGGAAAGGCAGCTAGAGCTTCTTTTTATATAGTGATGGGCAACACGGAGGCTCACAGAAAGCTCCAATTCCACATGCTGATCCAGTTTACAGAGCGACATCAATGCTCAACATTTACTCTGGTGTAACCAAATAAAATGATAAGCCTGCATGTTGTAGAGGTTCATGTGGTTAGTGGTCTATGGCTTTTCTTGCTCTATTGGAAATGTTCCTGACTGAATATTATTTGCTAGAATTCATAAAAATAATAAAATGATTTATTAATAAATTGAGGTTTGTGCTAAAGCTCTGGTACATTTTATATTTAATTTATATTACATTTTTTTATAGATAGAATAGAACTTATACAAAAAAATAATGTCCCGTGTAGAGTATTTACTAACTAGGTAATCAGTATTTTGCACACGACTATGTATTTGCATGTATATGTTAGGGGTGTAAGAAAATATCGAAATATCTAATATCGGGATATTATGTTTCGTGATACTGTATTGATTCTCAAAAACACAGTATCGATACACAGATTTCTGGCAGACAATGAATTATTGTGTGTTGCGTTTCAACCTCTGACCACTAGATGGCAGTGTTGTAATCCATTTTCAGCTCCACTCCAACATTAACAAGCAGCACAAGGGCGCAATGCTATTGTAAGCATTGGGAAACCTGTTCATATAGTGGGGGTGGTTTAATAGTAGGATTTGAAAAATCACAGTATATCAGTTTGCTTGCAGTATCGCAATATATCACAATATATTGAATCATGACTGCTGTATCACAATATGTATTATATCACCAGGTTCTTGCCAATACACAGCCCTAATGCATATGTCCAAAGCAAACCAAGTAGCTCTATTTTTACGATTTTTTGCTTTCTACATCATTTGAATTCTACAGTTGTTGTGTACATTGTGTCCCACAATGTCCCTGCATGATGATTGGACCAATAGAAATGCTCCAAAACTGCATTCAACAAACCGTCTTTCCATTAACTTACATTGTAAATAAGCAGAGTTTTTGTTCTCTGCTGTAAAGTTATCACAGCTCAACACAGAATCACAACACAGGCACAAACTATGTGTTACATCCTATGTAAAGACCACCGAAGGGTCCCAAAGTAACTGACGTTTGCATTGAAGCTTCGTCAGTAGGTTTTTTTTAACAACCTGCAATGCACCGCAGTACAATCCCAGCATTGCCCTCATATTTCCCACATCATGCAGCTCCAGTTAATAAACAATAAGTCACAGTAGTCAATGATAAGCCTGCATGTTGAAGAGATTCAAAATTAAGGTCAGGGCCAGAGGCTTAGTGGTCAATGGCTTTTCTCATTAGATCACTCTTCGGGGAAATCACACTCGCTTGCTAAAATTTATATCAGTTCTTTAGGCTGCCCCTCCATCCCTCGCTCTCCAAGGCCAGAGAGAGCGTTATCTCCCAGCTGCAGAACTTCCAGCGTGTGCTGTTTGACCGGATCTTCCCGTCGGGCATGGACAGCTCTTCCACGGGCTCTCTAACGGCTTCGGGAATGAGAGGGGGAAAAAACGGAGGCAGGAACCGCTGCCAATTAGGCTTAATGTGGTCTGGGCGCTCTGGGACTAAAACCTGCATTGTGCTGCGGCGTATCGCTCCGGCTCCAGCACCTGATACATACAGTACACGATGCCGAGGGAAAGATCAGCGGAGACGTTCTCTCCCTCCAGCGCCTCCACTCCCTCATTTGACAAGCCCTGTATATCCTGACTGGTATATCCTGTTCTTTCGGCCTCCATTCATTTCAGCATGAGCTTCAGAACCGCAAGGTCACAGTCCCTGATATGATACCACGTTTGTACTGAAGCTGTTCTCGAGTGCCTGCCTTGTGGGCCGTGAGGCTGAGATAATGGCAAGAGATCCAGCTGAGCTTTCAAATCCCTAATAATTTTTTTTTTTTAAATCTCAATTTTTGTCGATTTTCATTTTCCTACATGTTTTGAACACGACAGCTTCCGTTTACACTGTGTGAGAATTTCACGATGAAAAATTCTGGTTCCATTGACTTGCATAGAAAGCAAAGAAGGTTTTCAGCCTCTCCTGTAAAGTTTACGTTTTTGAGGCAACGAGTCTCAGGCCCTGATACACCAACGTAAACAAGCACCGTCATGGTGAGCAGGCATGAAACTGCCAGGGAGGCGAGCGGAGAAAGAAAGATGGGGCCTGTATGCTCTGCCCTGTGGCTCGGCAGAGCAGAGCACAGCACATTGGAAAACATTAGTGGAAAAACCTGATTATCCCGCCGGCTCGGAAATTAATTAGACGAGAAACAGGGGGTCTGGTGGGCTCCTATCTGTTTCTACAAATCCTCCGGCCTGAGGCTACAGCCACCGCGTCTCTCTCCGGGATGGCAAACTGCTAAGGAAGTGCTGCGCACGCAGGACGATTTAGCAGTTTAACCCTTCCGGCACCTCCTCCCTCACTCCCTCACTCCCTCTCTATATCTCTTTATCACTCTATCACTCCAATCTATCTTTCCAGCAGAGAACGACTCGCCCAGTCTTCTTCAATCTCTGCTGCTCAGTCAGTCTCTCTGACTAACAACTGCCTAACCTGATCAGGCCTTCTCTCTCTCGCTCGCTCGCTCACTCTCTCTCTCTCTCTCTCTCTTTCTATCTCTCTCTCACTCTCTATCTCTCTCTCTTTCTATCTCTCTCTCTCTGTCTCTCTCTGTATATATCTCTCTCCCTCTATCTCTCTATATATGTCTCTCTCCTTCAATATCTCTCCCTCTACCTCTCTCTCTTTCTCTGTCTTTCTCCTTCTTTCTATCTCTCTCTCTCTTTCTGTCTCTCTCTCACTCTCTATCTCTCTCTCTCTCTTTCTATCTCTCTCTATATCTCTCTCCCCCCCTCTATCTCTCTCTCTCTCTATCTCTCTCTTTCTCTCACGCTATCTCTCTCCCCTCTCTATCTCTCCCTCTACCTCTCTCTCTCTGTCTTTCTCCTTCTTTCTGTCTCTCTCTCTGTATCTCTCTCTCACTCTTTCTCAATTTATCTCTCTCCCTCCACCTTTCTCCTTCTTTCTCTCTCTCTCTTGCTCTCTCTCTCTCCCTCTTTTTCTGTATCTCTCTCTTCCTCCTTCTCTCTGTATCTCTCTATATCTCTCTCTCGCTCTGTCTATCTATCTCTCTCCCTCTATCTTTCTCCTTCTCTCTGTATCTCTCTCTCTCTCTGTATCTCTCTCTCTCTCGCTATGTCTATCTATCTCTCTCCCTCTATCTTTCTCCTTCTCTCTGTATCTCTCTCTCTCTCTGTATCTCTCTCTCTCTCTCGCTATGTCTATCTATCTCTCTCCCTCTATCTTTCTCCTTCTTTCTCTCTCTCTCACTTTTTTCTCTCTCCCTCTCTCTCACTCACTTTCTCCCCCTCTTTCTTTCTCTCTCTCTCCCTCTCTCTCTCTCTCTCTCTGATACAGTCAAAGGCAACGTTTGGGCGTTGCTGGTCAAATGACACGTAGTTGTGTTTAAAATAAGCTACAACTTTTAACGCACATTAATTTACTAAAAATTAATAAAATGAATGAAACAGGAAAAAGAGGCCTAAAGTTATAGCACATTTTATATATTAATAAAAGATTATGCAGAAAAATCACAACCCAGAAGAGTATTTACTAACTTTACTAACGTATTCAGGGATGTGTTTGCATATGACCGTATATAATCTAAGCTTATGATGGTCATAAAAAACTGGACACTGATTTTTGAGTGTGTGAGTATGTATACATATATTTTAGGGGCGTGCCATATCGTATCGTACACTATAATATCTCCAACATTTTTGAATATGGAGAACGATATTATACCCTGAAATATCATACCATATCACCATCACTAATTATCACATCAGGTACTACTTTTACTGTTTTTATTAAAAGAAACATTCACACTTTTCTAATTTCCCAGTATATATCTACTAGAGACAGATTTTATCTCCAGTATCATTCACTTTACTTCAGTCCTGGATATATGGAGATATTTGGAGTGCATTATTTAGTATCATAACATTCTGGATCATTGACTTCTGTTACAATCTGATGAAAATTCTTGTATTTTTTAATATCTCAGTTAGGGGCGTGCATTATCATACAGTATGCAATAATAAAATTTTATTTTCATTTTGTTGCAGTAGTGTATTCTTGAAATATATATTTTTTACATTTAATGTTTTTTCATATCGCCAAGAGTATCATTATCGCAACAATACCAGGAAATATCGTGATATTTTTGTAGGGCCTTATTGCCCACCCATATATATATATATATATATATATATATATATATATATATATATATATATATATATATATATATATATATCCTTGCAGTCTAATGAAAAACAAGCATTTCCAAAACTGCAACTTTACAGCAGAGGCCAAAAACATATGTTTGACCCCACTTTGAATATATATATATATATATATATATATATATATATATATATATATATATATATATATATATATAGAGTGGACAGTGAGTGGACACAGTGTTGCACAGTTGTCTGATCCACTAACAATCAATAACTTATTTATTACTACCTTCCATTACAAGTTAAAGCTACTTCTACATACATTATGAATTTATGATATGTTTTCAATGTAGAAGCAGGACATTTTATAATTGCTGTATGTATGATGGCAATATATATATATATATATATATATATATATATATATATATATATATATATATATATATATATATATATATATATACACACACCACTGATGCTACAACTGATGCTCCAACATCAGAGGCCAAACATGACGTTTCAGTAATTTGTGCTACTCTGAGTTCTTTATGCAACCAGCTTTTCTTCTGCTCGCTCATATACACGCCAGATCACTGCCGGACTGTAAAGGAGGGTAATCCTCTCCTCACAGCTCCGCTAACAGAGAGGAATCACAGGCCACGTACAGTCAAAGTGATAAAACTCATGCTTTCAGTGTTTTATTTTCAAAAAATTACACAAAATGACTCAAAGCGAGGAAATTACACGAGGCCGGCTGCTTATGCGAGTCGTATTACAGCAGTAATCTGAAGGGTAAAGCCAAGCAGGTCCCACTGCACACGCAGCAGAGTTCCTTCCCTCTGACGCTAATCCCACTAATGCTCTTACCACGCTGGAATTATTCCCCAATAACAGGAGGCGTTTATGGCTAATAAACTTAGGCAACCAGTACGGCCGCTTCGCTAAATCATACTAGCCATAATAGGAAATAATAATAATAATAATAAATGAATCCATTAATCCTATTAGAATCGAACACGCAAGTTCTCTCCCGCTCGCCTGTTCAAAACGACAACTGGAAATAGGATTTGCACCTGATCCTGATTAGAGCACCAGTGGAGATCCTGCTAACACTGCAAGGTGACTTACTGAAAGCCTCCCTTTCTTACGATTCCCTCGCTCTGTCAGCCGGCGCGTGCCAGAGCTGCGACGCACACCCTGAACCCAGTCTGCTCACCTGAAAACCCAAATGTCACAGATAAGCCGGTTTTCAGATTAAGGCTCGTCGTCTCTGAAACAGATCTGCTCTGTGCTGTTGAACACTTCAGTGATTGTGCCATTCAACTTTCTTCTGCCTCTCCGGAAGTAGACGTGATGAACACGGGATCAGAGCAGATTCTGAAATAACTCACATGTTTCACAGCAGAGCTACGATATGTTAACACGCTGGGATCCTAATTCCAGTTTTTTCAACAGTATTAATAGAGTAAGTAGTGCTTTTCCATACGTCAGTGTGTTTATTTAACTCTTTCCAAGCTTCTCCTAAACAACCCAGTATTATTATCAGTTCTCATCTAATACCTGCATCTAATGCCACACATTTACTGATCAGATAAAGACTTTTAAACTATCTGCATGGGGCCTAGGACTTCTGTACAGTGGTATATATATATAAATATATATATATATAGTACTAATGAACTGGGGCTCGATTCACTACACCAGTGAGAGTCCTTGGGTAAGACTCCTAACACTACCTTCACCTACCTGTGTACAGGTAAACTGTCTAACACTACCTTCACCTTCATCTACCTGTGTACAGGTAAACTGTCTAACACTACCTTCACCTACCTGTGTACAGGTAAACTGTAACACTACCTTCACCTACCTGTGTACAGGTACACTGTCAAACACTACCTTCACCTACCTGTGTACAGGTACACTGTCTACCACTACCTTCACCTACCTGTGTACAGGTAAACTGTAACACTACCTTCACCTACCTGTGTACAGGTAAACTGTCTAACACTACCTTCACCTTTACCTTCCCCTACCTGTGAACAGGTAAACTGTAACACTACCTTCACCTACCTGTGTACAGGTAAACTGTCTAACACTACCCTCACCTTCACCTTCACCTACCTGTGTACAGGTAAATTGTAACACTACCTTCACCTACCTGTGTACAGGTAAACTGTCTAACACTACCTTCACCTACCTGTGTACAGGTACACTGTCTACCACTACCTTCACCTACCTGTGTTCAGGTAAATTGTAACACTACATTTAACTTAAATATATGACACTGTATATAGATATGTATAGTTATATGTATATAATTGCTATAATTAATACATAAATACATTACTATTGCAATACATTACATGCTACATGATCTTAAATAAATATGCCACTGTTCTCTGAACCATACAGAACCATAAACAACGCATTTCATAATTCAAAGCATGTTTGAGTGTTTATGGTTTTATATAGAACCATTTATTTATTACTAAAGAACCAGCTGCTGTACATTAATGTGTATCACAGTTGCTGTATGCATTAATATGATTATAATAATGGTATATTGTGTCCATGTCCTGCAGATCTTCCATTCCCCCACACTTCCTGCAATCGAAGGATTTCGCTTGGCTGTCTCTTGCAGTGCTGCATGCTGCTCTTCCATTAACCAGATTTTCTGGCCCAGACAAACAACGTCTGAAACGAGGCCAGATAATAAAATGGTGTAAATGGTGTTTATTGATGAGTCATTCTCCACTGCAGGTACAGTGAGCACCATCCGCGTGACGCACCACACACTCATACTGTACAGCAACAGCAGAGCTTTATAAAGCCTGCCCAACAGATATCACCCAGCTGGAGACCCCAGACCCAGCACGCAAGCTTCAACAACTGGGACCTGGTATGGGGGGCAATACCACTAGGACCCCATGCAGAAACCTGACATGGCAATTCATGGATTTCAAATATATTACATAGCTTACATGGTTTTATATAATATAATATAATATATTAATCACATATGGATTTATTTTCCACTGAAACATATACATATATATGAGTTATTAAGAAACAACAAATAAACAAACATCCCTCACCACCGCCCTCTAAAGGAGTTATTAACACACATCAAATAAACAAACATCACTCACCACCGCCCTCTAAAGGAGTTATTAACAAACATCAAATAAACAAACATCACTCACCACCGCCCTCTAAAGGAGTTATTAACAAACATCAAATAAACAAACATCACTCACCACCGCCCTCTAAAGGAGTTATTAACATCAAATAAACACACATCACTCACCACCGCCCTCTAAAGGAGTTATAAACAAACATCAAATAAACAAACATCACTCACCACCGCCCTCTAAAGGAGTTATTAACAAACATCACTCACCACCGCCCTCTAAAGGAGTTATTAACAAACATCAAATAAACACACATCACTCACCACCGCCCTCTAAAGGAGTTATTAACATCAAATAAACACACATCACTCACCACCGCCCTCTAAAGGAGTTATAAACAAACATCAAATAAACAAACATCACTCACCACCGGCCTCTAAAGGAGTTATTAACAAACATCAAATAAACAAACATCACTCACCACCGCCCTCTAAAGGAGTTATTAACAAACAACAAATAAACAAACATCACTCACCACCGCCCACTAAAGGAGTTATTAACAAACATCAAATAAACAAACATCACTCACCACCGCCCTCTAAAGGAGTTATTAACAAACATCAAATAAACAAACATCACTCACCACCGCCCTCTAAAGGAGTTATTAACAAACATCAAATAAACAAACATCACTCACCACCGCCCTCTAAAGGAGTTATTAACATCAAATAAACACACATCACTCACCACCGCCCTCTAAAGGAGTTATTAACATCAAATAAACAAACATCACTCACCACCGCCCTCTAAAGGAGTTATTAACAAACATCAAATAAACAAACATCACTCACCACCACCCTCTAAAGGAGTTATTAACAAACATCAAATAAACAAACATCACTCACCACCGCCCTCTAAAGGAGTTATTAACAAACATCAAATAAACAAACATCACTCACCACCGCCCTCTAAAGGAGTTATTAACATCAAATAAACACACATCACTCACCACCGCCCTCTAAAGGAGTTATTAACAAACATCAAATAAACAAACATCACTCACCACCGCCCTCTAAAGGAGTTATTAACAAACATCAAATAAACAAACATCACTCACCACCGCCCTCTAAAGGAGTTATTAACAAACATCAAATAAACAAACATCACTCACCACCGCCCTCTAAAGGAGTTATTAACAAACATCAAATAAACAAACATCACTCACCACCGCCCTCTAAAGGAGTTATTAACAAACATCAAATAAACACACATCACTCACCACCGCCCTCTAAAGGAGTTATTAACAAACATCAAATAAACAAACATCACTCACCACCGCCCTCTAAAGGAGTTATTAACAAACATCAAATAAACAAACATCACTCACCACCGCCCTCTAAAGGAGTTATTAACAAACATCAAATAAACAAACATCACTCACCACCGCCCTCTAAAGGAGTTATTAACAAACATCAAATAAACAAACATCACTCACCACCGCCCTCTAAAGGAGTTATTAACAAACATCAAATAAACAAACATCACTCACCACCGCCCTCTAAAGGAGTTATTAACAAACATCAAATAAACAAACATCACTCACCACCGCCCTCTAAAGGAGTTATTAACAAACATCAAATAAACAAACATCACTCACCACCGCCCTCTAAAGGAGTTATTAACAAACATCAAATAAACAAACATCACTCACCACCCCCCCCTCTAAAGGAGTTATTAACAAACATCAAATAAACAAACATCACTCACCACCACCCTCTAAAGGAGTTATTAACAAACATCAAATAAACAAACATCACTCACCACCGCCCACTAAAGGAGTTATTAACAAACATCAAATAAACACACATCACTCACCACCGCCCTCTAAAGGAGTTATTAACAAACATCAAATAAACAAACATCACTCACCACCGCCCACTAAAGGAGTTATTAACAAACATCAAATAAACAAACATCACTCACCACCGCCCTCTAAAGGAGTTATTACCAAACATCAAATAAACAAACATCACTCACCACCGCCCTCTAAAGGAGTTATTAACAAACATCAAATAAACAAACATCACTCACCACCGCCCTCTAAAGGAGTTATTAACATCAAATAAACAAACATCACTCACCACCGGCCTCTAAAGGAGTTATTAACAAACATCAAAAACACAAAGAATCTAAAATTAATATTTTGTCCAGCACAATATATCAGTTTTGATCCCCACACTCTTCGTTGTCATCCCTTGAAGTCAGAGTAAATCTTCAAACATACTGAAACCAACTGCAGGTCAACACTGACCCATTCATCAGCGGGACACTGGACCAGACCTGCTTCTCTCACTCCCTCTCTCTGTTTGACCTTACTTCTTCAAATTTACACGACCGTCACCTGAGACCAGCGCTATGAAAGAGTGCTCGTCCCTTGTCCTCTCTGTCTTCAGGCCAGTTTATAAGGGATGAAACTGAAGAGACACGGACTCTGGATGTAGACGCCATTAATATGATCTGCGCTGGAGACGGCGAGAGCTTTGTTGTGATGTCTGATTACTGCAGTGTCCTGTATACAGTCACACACAGACATTAATCATGTCTAATAATTAATACAGATATCTACGATGATCTAGTGGCCAAATCTACAGAACAGTTCACAGGGACGTTCTGTTACTCATCTGCTGCGCTGTAGGCGTGTACTTGTGGGCGGAGATCCTTTGTGAGTCATTCGAATGTGAATGCTTGTTAACGGAAACCGCTGACAGTCGCTGTCCTTCATACGAGGAGGAAAAAGAACGACACAAGAGCTTCTTATAGATCTTTTGGATAAGGACCACGCAGCTCGGGAGCAGCAATTACGGTGTCGGACTTGACGTCCTCGAGACTGACTGAAGCCCCTCCCAGACCGCCTCCTTCAGGCAGACACTTGAGCGCCTACAGCAAAAGTTCAAATATCACAACCGACAGCACAAAGTCATTCTCACAGCCGGACATGCATCAGCATCTTCGTTCAGGACAAAATAGCTATATATATATATATATATATATATATATATATATATATATATATAATATATATATATATATATACATATATATATATATAGATACTACATGACGCTGTGCTACACAATATTATTCTACACAACATCACAAAGCACTATACATATATATATATATATATATATATATATATATATATATATATATATATATATATATATATATATATATATATCCCATCATGTATAACGTAGCATCATGTAGTATCATATTGTGTAGCACAGTGTCATGTATTATCATCTTGTGTAGCACAGTGTCATGTAGTATCATCTTGTGTAGCACAGCGTCATGTAGTATCATATTGTGTAGCACTGCGTCATGTAGTATCATATTGTGTAGCACTGCGTCATGTAGTATCATATTGTGTAGCACTGTGTCATGTAGTATCATATTGTGTAGCACAGCGTCATGTAGTATCATATTGTGTAGCACTGTGTCATGTAGTATCATATTTTGTAGCACAGCGTCATGTAGAATAATATTGTGTAGCACAGCGTCATGTAGTATCATATTGTGTAGCACTGTGTCATGTAGTATCATATTGTGTAGCACAGCGTCATGTAGTATCATATTGTGTAGCACAGCGTCATGTAGTATCATATTGTGTAGCACAGTGTCATGTAGTATAAAATTGATTAGCATAGCATCATGTAGTATAAAATTGATTAGCACAGCATCATGTAGTATAACACTGTGTAGCACAGCATGACCTAGTATGATGTTGCATAGCATAGCATAAAACTGCAGCACAGTGCCGCACATTGTGTAGCACATGGTCATGCAGTATGACACTGTGTAGCACAGCATCATGTAGCGTAACACTGTATAGCACATGGTCATGTAGTATGACATTGTGTAGCCAGCATGACGTAGTGTAATGTTGCATAGCAGAGCATCACAGGGCGTAAACCTGCTGCACAGCGTCATATAGTACAATGTTGAATAGCAGAGCGTCATATGGCATAAACCTGCAGCACATGTCATGTAGTACAACGCTATGTGGCACAGCATCCTGTAGCATAAAGTGTAGCACATAATCATGCAGTATGACATTGTAAAGCACTGCGTCGTGTAGCATAACTTTGCGTAGCACAACATCATGTAGCATAACGTTGTGTAGCATTGCATCATGCAGCATAACACTGCATAGCACAGTGTCATGTAGCATAACGTTGTGTAGCACAGCATCACAAAGTATAACATTGTATAGCACAGTGTCATGTAGCATAACATTGTTTAGCACAGCGTCATGTAGCATAACATTGTTTAGCACAGCATCATGTAGCATAATGTTGTGTAGCATGGCGTCATGTAGCATAACCTGGTTTAGCACAGCATCATGTAGCCTAACATTGAGGAGCACAGCATCACTTAGCATTACACTGTGCAGCAAAGAGTCATGTAGCACAGCACCGTAGAGCATAACATTGTGTAGCACAGTTTGGGTAGTATACAGATGGGTGGTATAACGTTGAACAGGAGAGTGTTGTGTAATATAGCATCCTATGGCAAAATGTTGGCGTAATGTATAGCTGAGCATGGTGTCGCATTAAGTTGGCAAGCTTAATCTTGTGTAGCACAACAATGTGTAGCCTAGTACCGCACAGTATAGCGATGCATAACACGCTGTGGTGCTGCACGGTGCCGGGAGGTGCCGAGTGGTGGTGCATTGACACTGAATGATGGTTTTGCTGCGAGAACCTGCAGTAAACACAACGGTTCTGCAATCCTCTGGATCCGCCTGGAGAGCAGTCGCCTTTAACATACACTATAAATATCTTTACGTATAATAAGCAACGAGAGCCTTTCAGCAATTTCAGATCAGATCAGATTGAGGGGCTGCATCTGGAATAACACTGCGTGCATAACATCACAGTTACTGCGACTGTGCTTGTACTGTGTAACTGTGGTGAAACGCATGCAGACCTGCCTACCCACATCATATCATAGGTCCTTAATGGTGTTTATATTAAACCCCAATCACAATACACAGCAAGAGAAGCATAATATAGTATTCTGTCTATGATATATATTTTATACCATATATTTTATATGGTAGTATATGGTAATAGGGGATCTGGGTGAAATATATATCACTACTACTCATATAAGAATACTTATATAAGTATTAGTATTACAAACAATATACTAAAAATAGAGATTGGGCTGTACATCTATATATACACACACTGATCAGCCATAACATTAAAACCACAACACACACTAACACACCACCACCATGTCAGCAGCACTGCAGTGCTGAGAATGACCCACCTCCCTAATAGTATCTGCTCTGTGGTGGTCCTGTGGGGGTCCTGATCATTAAAGAACAGAGTAATAAAGTATACAGAGAATCAGATGAACTACAGTCTGTAAGTGGAGCTCCTATATGATCAGTGGAGCTGATACAGTGGACAGTGAGTGTAGATATAAGGAGGTGGTTTTAATGTTATGGCTGACTGTTGTGTGTGTATATATATATATATATATATATATCTGTGTGTGTGTGTGTGTGTGTCTGTTGGGGGTGGCGGAGGGTTGCAGGATTTACACCCATCGTGTTCATTCTGAGTATAAGTCCAGCGTCCTTTGTTTTTGCTTCATCATTCTGGACTCCCAGTAACTCCCTGTCGGCCTGTTCTGAGGCCCCGAGCGTTGGCTGTGTGTGTACTGGGCCAGTCTGGGCCCTCTGGCTGCTACAGGCTTTGTCAGCATCGCTGCAGAGCATCCAGCACTGCTACAACAACACACCTCACACACAGTCGCCGCCCCCAACCAAACCACACACGCCAAACCCTCCGTCCAGGCTTACAGGGGTAGAGAACGAGGGATTACAGCAGGACACTGCCGGACACGCCATCACAGCTATCTGTAGGCCGCGGCCTTCCCATCCACTCCGCAGACCACCATTAACACGAACAGCGCGCAATACAGACCCCTTCACGTATAGGAGCCGCGTATGAAACATGATTCAGCTCGGCTGGAACTGAGACACGTATGTATTTAATCAGTTCATGTTTTTAAGTGAAGCCCCGCCCTGAGACGGTCCTCACAACAGGTAACACACAGCTGACGTTCCAGGTGGTACTCTCTCTCTCTTTCATTTTCTCTCTCTCTCTCTTTCATTTTCTCTCTCTCTCTCTCTCTCTTTATATATTTACATATTCTCTCTCTCTCTCTTTCTATATATATATATATATATATATATATATATATATATATTATATATATATATATTCTCTCTCTCTATTTATATATATATATATATATATATATATATATATATATATATATATATATATTCTCTCTCTCTCTCTCTCTCTCTATATATATATATATATATATATATATATATATATATATATATATATATATATATATATATATATATATATATATATATATATATATATATTCTGTCTCTCTCACACACGTCTGTCCATATTTCTCTTTTTCTTTCATTACTCTCTCCCTCCCTCACTCCCTTCCTATAAATATCTCTCTCACTGTATTTACCTGCTCACCTATCTTTCTATCTATCTATCTAGCTGTGTGTGTATATTATTGTCTCTATTCCTCTCACGCCCTTTTTATCCATCTCTCCTCTCTCTCTCCATAGGTCTCTCTCTCTCTCTCTAGGTCTCTCTCTCTTTAAATCTCTCTCTCTCTCTCTCTCATCGCCCTCATTCACCCACGGGGCACAATAATGCTGTTTACCTTTTTATTCCCAAACCATCAGTCAGTCTTCCTGCGCTGAGCTCGCGCTCCTTTAATTATCAACAAACGCCACATTCACACCATCACATCGTGATCCATCCATCCGCCCTCTTTATCTTACCTCAGCATCTCTCCACGCGCAGCAGGACAGTAAAGTCATTAATATTAATGCCCCTTTATGTCCCATCCTGTCTGTTAGGGTCGCCGGCCTTTCTCTTCTTTCTCTTCTCGTGTTTTCTCTTCTTTTCTCTTCTCGTCGTTTGTTCGTGTCTGTATCGCTCTGCGCATTAACGTGAGCTGCTTCTGCTTCGTGTCTGACCGCTCGGTGCCTGGCTCCAATCTCTCTCTCTCTCTCTCTCCTCCCCCTCTCTCCACACGCCTCAATTATTCATTTTTCTTTTTCCACCTGTATTCGGGCAAGCCCCACCCTCAGACCCTCAGCCCGTCCTTTCTGTCATCTTTATATAACAATGTACAATTAAATAAACAATCATTCAAAACAAATAATAAAATACACACCCACACCTGTGCTTCTAGTAACTGGCCACTTTATTAGAAACATCCACCGTGCTCTTCCACTAACTGGCCACTTTAACAGAAACACCTACGTTGCACTTCCACAAACTGGCCACGTTAACAAAAACACCTACCTTGCGCTTCTAATAACTGGCCACTTTATTGGAAACATCTACCTTGCACTTTCAATAACGGGCCACTTTAACAGAAACACCTATCTTGCACTTCTTCTAACTGGCCACTTTATTAGAAACACCTAACTTGTGCTTCCACTAATTGACCACTTTAACAGACACACCTACCTTGCACTTCCACAAACTGGCCACATTAACAGAAACACCTACCTTGTGCTTCCACTAATTGGCCACTTTAACAGAAACACCTACACTGCACTTCCACTCACAGGCCACTTTAACAGAAACACCTGCCTTGCACTTCCACTAAATGGCCACGTTAACAAAAACACCTACCTTGCACTTCTAATAACTGGCCACTTTATTGGAAACATCTACCTTGCACTTTCAATAACGGGCCACTTTAACAGAAACACCTACCTTGTGCTTCCACTAATTGGCCACTTTAACAGACACACCTACCTTGCACTTCCACAAACTGGCCACATTAACAGAAACACCTACCTTGTGCTTCCACTAATTGGCCACTTTAACAGAAACACCTACACTGCACTTCCACTCACAGGCCACTTTAACAGAAACACCTGCCTTGCACTTCCACTAAATGGCCACTTTAACAGAAACTGCTGTCTTGTACTTTCACTAACTGGCCACTTTATTAGAAACACCTACTTTGCACTCCTACTAACTGGCCACTTTATTAAAAACACCTACCTTGTGCCTCCACTAACTGCCCACATTAACAGAAACACCTAACTTGCACTTCCACAAACCGGCCACTTTAACAGAAACACCTACGTTGCACTTCCACAAACTGGCCACTTTAATAGAAATACATAGCTTGCGCTTCCACTAACTAACTTCCACTTTATTAGAAACACCTTCTTTATGCCTTTACTAACTGGCCACTTTATTAGAAACACCTACCTTTTGCCTTTACTAACTGGCCACCTTAACAGAAACACCTACCTTGCACTTCCACTCACAGGCCACTTTATTAGAAACACCTACCTTATGCCTTTACTAACCGGCCACGTTAATAGAAACACATACCTTATGCCTTTACTAACTGGCCACTTTAACAGAAACACATACCTTATGCCTTTACTAACTGGCCACTTTATTAGAAACACTTACCTTATGCTTTTACTAACTGGTCATTTAAACAGTGGAAGTACATGGTCGGTGTTTCTAATAAAGTGGCCAGACTATTCTTGTTAATTCTCGGTTTAATTCTGTCTGTCATGTGTGAATGTCATTCATAAAGACTGTAGTGTTTTTTGTCTATCAGTATGAATTATCAGCCAATCACTGCGCGTGAAGATGGACAAACCTAGCCAATCATATAGCAGAATGCCGTTGCATGTCGGAAAACGGGTAGGGAAAACTTAGCGCATGCGCCAAACGGTGTGGCGCGTCGTGTTGTTCGAGTGCACCACCTGGTGGCCACCAGCAGCTCCTGCGTGTCCTGTGTACAGTACAGTTACAGGCAGAGTGGTTTATATATAATAATAAACAGTGACGCTGTTTAATTACTGATTATTCACAGAATTCAGTTTAAAAATATGATCTTCAAATCTGAAATATTTAAACATGAGATAAAAAACTAAGCAGTAAATAGGTGTGCATGTAGATCAGATGTGTGTGTATATTAGGTGTGCATGTAGATCAGATGTGCATGTAGATCAGATGTGTGTGTATATTAGGTGTGTATGTAGATCAGGTGTGCATGTAGATTAGATGTGTGTGTATATTAGGTGTGTATGTAGATCAGGTGTGCATGTAGATCAGATGTGTGTGTATATTAGGTGTGTATGTAGATCAGGTGTGCATGTAGATCAGATGTGTGTGTATATTAGGTGTGTATGTAGATCAGGTGTGCATGTAGATCAGATGTGTGTGTATATTAGGTGTGTATGTAGATCAGGTGTGCATGTAGATCAGATGTGTGTGTATATTAGGTGTGTATGTAGATCAGGTGTGTGTGTATATTAGGTGTGTATGTAGATCAGGTGTGTATGTAGATCAGATGTGTGTGTATATTAGGTGTGCATGTAGATCAGATGTGCATGTAGATCAGATGTGTGTGTATATTAGGTGTGTATGTAGATCAGGTGTGCATGTAGATTAGATGTGTGTGTATATTAGGTGTGTATGTAGATCAGGTGTGTATGTAGATCAGGTGTGTATGTAGATCAGATGTGTGTGTATATTAGGTGTGTATGTAGATCAGGTGTGTATGTAGATCAGATGTGTGTGTATATTAGGTGTGTATGTAGATCAGGTGTGTATGTAGAGTAGGTGTGCATGTAGATCAGGTGTGTATGTAGATCAGGTGTGTATGTAGATAAGGTGTGTATGTAGATCAGGTGTGTATGTATATCAGGTGTGTATGTAGATCAGGTGTGTATGTAGATCAAGTGTGTATGTATATCAGGTGTGTATGTAGAGTAGGTGTGTATGTAGAGTAGGTGTGTATGTAGAGTAGGTGTGTATGTAGATCAGGTGTGTATGTAGAGTAGGTGTGTATGTAGATCAGGTATGTATGTAGATCAGGTGTGTATGTAGAGTAGGTGTGTATGTAGATCAGGTGTGTATGTAGAGTAGGTGTGTATGTAGATCAGGTGTGTATGTAGAGTAGGTGTGTATGCAGATCAGGTGTGTATGTAGATCAGGTGTGTATGTAGATCAGGTGTGTATGTGGAGTAGGTGTATCTGTAGATCAGGTGTGTATGTAGAGTAGGTGTGTATGTAGAGTAGGTGTGTGTGTAGAGTAGGTGTGTTTGTAGATCAGGTGTGTATGTAGAGTAGATGTGTATGTATATCAGGTGTGTGTGTAGATCAGGTGTGTGTGTAGAGTCGGTGTGCATGTAGATCAGGTGTGTATGTAGAGTAGGTGTGTATGTAGATCAGGTGTGTGTGTAGATCAGGTGTGTATGTAGAGTAGGTGTGTATGTATATCAGGTGTGTGTGTAGATCAGGTGTGTGTGTAGATCAGGTGTGTATGTAGAGTAGGTGTGTATGTATATCAGGTGTGTGTGTAGATCAGGTGTGTGTGTAGATCAGGTGTGTGTGTAGATCAGATGTGTATGTAGAGTAGGTGTGTATGTAGATCAGGTGTGTATGTAGAGTAGGTGTGTATGTAGATCAGGTGTGTGTGTAGATCAGGTGTGTGTGTAGATCAAGTGTTTATGTATATCAGGTGTGTATGTAGATCAGGTGTGTATGTAGATCAGGTGTGTATGTAGAGTAGGTGTGTATGTAGATCAGGTGTGTGTGTAGAGTAGGTGTGTATGTATATCAGGTGTGTATGTAGATCAGGTGTGTATGTAGATCAGGTGTGTATGTAGAGTGGGTGTGTATGTAGATCAGGTGTGTATGTAGATCAGGTGTGTATGTAGAGTAGGTGTATCTGTAGATCAGGTGTGTATGTAGATCAGGTGTGTATATAGATCAGGTGTGTATGTAGATCAGGTGTGTATGTAGAGTAGGTGTATCTGTAGATCAGGTGTGTATGTAGATCAGGTGTGTGTGTAGATCAGGTGTGTATGTAGATCAGGTGTGTGTGTAGATCAGGTGTGTATGTAGATCAGGTGTGTATGTAGATCAGGTGTGTATGTAGAGTAGGTGTATCTGTAGATCAGGTGTGTATGTAGATCAGGTGTGTGTGTAGATCAGGTGTGTATGTAGATCAGGTGTGTATGTAGAGTAGGTGTGTATGTAGATCAGGTGTGTATGTAGATCAGGTGTGTTTGTAGATCAGATGTGTATGTAGATCAGGTGTGTATGTAGATCAGGTGTGTGTGTAGATCAGGTGTGTATGTAGATCAGATGTGTATGTAGAGTAGGTGTGTATGTAGATCAGGTGTGTATGTAGATCAGGTGTGTATGTAGATCAGGTGTGTATGTAGATCAGGTGTGTATGTAGAGTAGGTGTGTATGTAGATCAGGTGTGTATGTAGATCAGGTGTGTGTGTAGATCAGGTGTGTATGTAGATCAAGTGTGTATGTAGATCAGATGTGTATGTAGAGTAGGTGTGTATGTAGATCAGGTGTGTATGTAGATCAGGTGTGTATGTAGAGTAGGTGTGTATGTAGATCAGGTGTGTATGTAGATCAGGTGTGTATGTAGATCAGGTGTGTGTGTAGATCAGTTGTGTATGTAGATCAGGTGTGTATGTAGATCAGGTGTGTGTGTAGATCAGTTGTGTATGTAGATCAGGTGTGTGTGTAGATCAGGTGTGTGTGTAGAATCACTGAGTGTAATATTTAAAATGTAGATTCCAAGAGTCGGACAGAAGAGGGCAGTACATGTACCAGAGTCAGAGCTGAGCACAAGATAAAGAAGTAAAACTGATTAAAATTAATTTATTTCCAGCTATTACACCATTTCCATTCTTTCATCTATCTATCTATCTATCTATCTATCTATCTATCTATCTATCTATCTATCTATCTATCTATCTATCTATCTATCTATCTATCTATCTATCTATCTATCTATCTATCGAACAATTCTAAATTCTGTATTTAATGTGGATATTGTTTGTGCTGGAACAGGCCCAGCGGGACTATTAGGATGACTTTGCTTTGAGCTGGCCTAATGGTTACCATCCTGTCAGACACCTTTAGATCCCATTAGGAAACCATTAAGTGACCACCTGTTAAACCATTAGAGTCTTATTATGCCGTGATTCAAACCCATCAAGATCAATATGTGATCGCATGCCATATATATATATATATATATATTTATACTTCTAGTATATATACACTACTGTGCAGAACTTTTAGGCACCTGAGCTGATAGTTTAAAAACCTTCATCTGATCAGTAAGTGTATGTTCACCAGTAAGAACAGCAGATCTGATTAGAACAGATGTAAATAATCATACATACAAAACAAAGTATCATGAATATGTTATTGTGAGAGAAGTAGATCAGATCTTGATCCAGTTTGAAGAACAAAGTTAGGTTCCAGATTTCTCCTGGACGCCCCAGACATTGTATGAATGTATTCAGTTCCTTCAGCAGCAAATCTTGATTTATCTTAATGAAGTACTGAGCAGTCAAAGCAGGTATTAGATGAGAACTGATAATAATACTGGGTTGTTTAGGAGAAGCTTGGAAAGGGTTAAATAAACACACTGCTGTAGGTAAAAGCACTACTTACTCTATGAAAAGTAAATGGTATTAATAGAGTCACTGTCCACTGTATCAGCTCCACTGACCATACAGGAGCTCCACTTACAGACTGTAGTTCATCTGATTCTCTGTATACTTTATTACTCTGTTCTTTAATGATCAGGACCCCCACAGGACCACCACAGAGCAGATACTATTAGGGAGGTGGGTCATTCTCAGCACTGCAGGGACACTGACGTGGTGGTGATGTGTTAGTGGAGTGTGTTGTGCTGGTGTGAGTGGATCAGACACCAACCAAAGTCCACCAACCAAAACTATCCAGACAGCAGTGTCCTGTGGGCAGCGTAGCAGGTGATGGTTTATCCATATTCTGGGAATATATATATATATATATATATATATATATATATATATATATATATATATATATATATATATATATATATCTTAGTGATAATTCATTTTTCACCTGGCGGGCTGGGCTCGCGCTGTAACCTGATCCGTTCGGCTCTAGTTTACTTAATCAGTTCAGCGCACGCGCTTCATACCGGAAGTGGCCGTGCCTGCCTCACCTTTCCTCTCGCGGCCCACACACACCTGAGCGCAGGCAGGTCTTGTAGATGACAGGCGCGCGCGGTCTATCTGAGCCTGCCGGTCTGGTCCGGAAGGCTCGTGCTGCTGAAGGTGGGCGCTGGACTGAACTGGAGGAGCTGGTGGTAACTTTGTCTGCTGGAGAGATCTGCACGTGAAGCGTCTCGCGGAGCCGCTAGCTACCTGTGGCTTCTTCTTCTTCTTGTGGAGCTACAACGCCAAACCCACCTACCTGGACACCATGAGCTCTGCTGCTTATGTAAGTTCTTCTTCTCCTTCTTCCTGTCTTTCACTCCCCAGTCCACACTCCTTCTCTCAGCCCAGCGTTCAGATTTGGGCTGGAATGGAATTTGAAGGTGCTTTGAAGCAGGTGAGATTTGGTGTGGAGTGATTGGTGGGAGACACTTAGATGGTGTTTACAGTGGTGGCGATGGGAACCAGACGTCACCAGGTCTACAACCCAGATATAGATATTGTATTTACTACTATATACTAAATGGGATGTTAATAAAGGCTAATCAGGCTTTATTAACTTTTCTTTGGGGACTATTTTGCAGCACAGCACCTTGAATGTATCCCTCCGCCATGAATGGGTTAAACTCATGAATTAAAGTTTATTTTTGTATGTGTGTTTCTAACCACTTTCAGTGAAGGGGCTTTTAGAGGTGGACGTCTGGTTCCATTCACCACCATTCTGACATGGTATGATTCATGTTTCTCTAGAACTCTAGCATTCTCTAGCATTTCACACCAAACCACTGTAAGTGATTTCAACTGTTTAATTAGGAGTTTTTAAAAAATCAGTGGAGTTTCCCTTTAATTCTTCAAGTGTCTGGTTACTATCACCACCACTGTGAACTATTCCGTTTCTATAGAGCACGTTTCACACCAAACCACTCTGCATAACTGTTTACATCTCAACTTTTTAATTCTGTAGAGCCTTTCATGTTAATGGTGTTCCCCTTTAAACGCTTCAGACATCTGGTTCCATTTACCACCACTGTAAATAATTCTGACTCAGTGTGTGTTTCTCTAGGATAAAGTTTTTCACACCAAACCACTCCGAATGTCTGTGTTTACATCCCAGCTGTTTTTTTATGTATAGTTTTTCAAATCACTGGAGTTTCCCTTTAATATTTTTAGACGTCTGGTTCCATTTACCACCACTGTAAATAATTCTGACTCAGTGTTCTTCTCTAGAATAGAGGTTTTTACACCAAACCACTTTGAATGTCTGTGTTTACATCCCGACTGTTTAATTATGTATAGTTTTTTACATCAGTGGAGTTTCCCTTTAATATTTTCAGACGTCTGGTTCCATTTACCACCACTGTAAATTATTCTGACTCTGTGATTCTCTGTAACGTAGCATTTCACACCAAACAGCTCTGTGTGACTCTGTTTACATGTCAGCTGTTTTATTATGTAGAGATTTTTCTAGAAATCAGTGAAGTTCCCCTTTAATATTTTCAGACGTCTGGTTCCATTTACCACCACTGTAAATTATTCTGACTCTGTGATTCTCTGTAACGTAGGATTTCACACCAAACAGCTCTGAGTGACTCTGTTTACATGTCAGCTGTTTTATTATGTAGAGATTTTCAGAAATCAGTGAAGTTCCCCTTTAACATTTTCAGACGTCTGGTTCCATTCACCACCACTGTGAACCATTCCGGCTTCACTGTGTCACCTTGTATGATCAAAACGATGCTTTAATTGTTTGGTGAATTTCCTCTGAATACATGATATTTAGTTGTCTTATATAAATATATTCTAATCCGACTTGTAAACTAGTTTAATCACTCACCATTTAGTGAGTGACAGGCAGTAGTTTGTACATCCTTCTAGTGGCATGTAGCTGACAGGAAGCCGTAAGTGCAGTAACAGGAAGCGGTAAGTTATAAAGCCTCACTGATAACGTGTGCAATGTAGAGATAGTGGTTTGGTGTGAAACTACTTGCTGGTCCACCTTGAAGATGTAAAGTCAGAGACAGTAGCTCATCTACTGCTGCACAGTTTGTGTTCCTCTAGTCCTTCATCAGTGTGTCTGTTGTGTCTGATCCACTCACACCAGCACAACACATACCAACACACCACCATCACGTCGGTGTCACTGCAGGGTCCTGATCATTAAATAATAAAGTATACAGAGAATCAGATGAACTACAGTCTGTGAGTGGAGCTCCTGTGTGGAGCTGATGTGAAGATACTAGGAGGTGTTGTTGAACAGAATCATATGGAGTAACCTCGGCTGAGCTGATCTTGAGCTGACGTGATCTCTGCTGCTCAACAGAAAATCCAACACTGAGCTTTCTGTGTTTCATAATCATAATCACAGTCGGTTGGCAGGCAGAGGTTGCCACACGGCGTTATCCTGCAGTCTGCGGCAGATTTGTGAGCGTTTTCAGTGTCAGGGGGGTCTCAGTGGGGGTCGTTTCAGGACAATAACGTTATTAATTCCTCTGGGAAATGTGGATTAGTGACCTCAGAGCTGCAGGGTCAGTAATTCTCTTAAATCAGCGCTGACATTTGTCGGTGATGGCTTTGCGGTTTGTTCTGTGGTTGGTATGAACGTTTCCTGTTATTACTGGACTTAAAGTTAAAACAGTATCATAAACATAGAGTTTGATTCTGTGATAGATTATTAGAACCTATAACCCGTTAGTGGGGTGTTAACTGTAGCGACTGCAGACAAAGTAGCTTGGAAAAACTTCTGGTTCCGTTGACTTACATTGAAAGGAAAGACAGTTTTGTCTCTCCTGTGAAGTTGCTATATTGGAGATAATTGTTCTTCTTTGTACAGTGCTGATGTATCAATTTTATATTTATAGATAATAATTATATTTTTATCAATGTTTTCCTTTTTTGTCAAATTTATATATTTTTTATTTTGCAAGATTTTGACTGAGTGTGACAAAATGTTAAATTATGTCCTAATTTTTCTGCAGTTATGACAAAATTATGACAAAATAAGGCTCAAAAATGGAACTGCTTGAGTGGGTTCCTCTGGGTTCTCCGGTTTCCTCCCACAGTCCAAACACATGCAAGTTAGGATCCTCACTCTAAACTGCCCGTAGTTGTGTGTGTGTGTGTGTGTGTGTGTGTGTGTGTGTGTGTGTGTGTGTGTGTGTGTGTGTGTGTGTGTGTGTTGGTCATGCGATGGACTGGCGACCTGTCCATGGTGTACCTCGCCCGGCCACATATGAACACACCTTCATGGGTGAACAAGCCAGTATATGTCGCTGTATTGTGCAGCGCTACTCAGATTAGAGAATGAACATCTCGTGCTGTTGTGTCTCTGAGATTTGAGGGACTGAATATTTATATAGTGTGAGACGTGCTGCACTCTATCTTTAGAAAGATCGCTTTGGTTTTCTCGGGTTTCCTGCTCTACGCCTACCTGTGCGCAGCGCTAGTGCAGTCGGCTGAGGAACGTTAAGTGCTGCTGAGTTTTTTGTGCTTCTCTCTTTGAGGTTTTGGAAAATCTTTGATTAACTGAATGATTCCATTAATAGTTCCAACTATTCTCTCATTTCTTTGAAAAGAGTTGCATTCATGGAATTCATAGTTGTAGTTATTTCTAAAATCATTTTGACATTAAAAAAATGTATTTGTTCATTTATTCATTTATTTATTCATTTATTTTAATGGAACCAATTGAACCAATCAGACGTCTTAGTTTTGGCACCATGTCCTTGACGCAGTACAGGAATATGGCTTCTATTGTAGTGTCACTTGTAGTGTGGGGTTTGATGGAAGGCGAGGACACCGTCAGTGGTCAGGTTGTGATTAAATGAATGATTCCATTCATAATTCAACTAAATTCCAAAGTTCAACAATTCCAAAGTTCAGCTATTCCAAACTGGCAACTTAACAGGAGAGGCCTTTATTTTTAATGTTAGTCAATGGAACCAGATTTTTTCCAGGCTATTTTTCAGCATTTCTATTGGTCCATTCATCATGAAATTATAAACAACCGCATATGTGTTTGAATGATGTAGAAAAATAAAAATATGTGATACATGTGTTTTCTCTGGGCACTGATAATATTTTGTCATTTTTAACAAACCTGGATTTCTAGGATTCATAGTTGTAGTAATTTCTAGATTCATTTGAACATTGGTTTTATAATAATAATAATAAAAAAAAAGACAACTAGAAGTATCTCCAAACTGGCAACTTTACAGGAGAGTCGGTAGGAGAGTCTGTTACTTTCAATGTAAGTCAATGAAACCAGAATTTATTTTGGAGCATTTCTATTGGTCCATTCATCATAAACTTTTTTTTAATTTATTGTCCGTGTAAACAGCTGTCGTGTTCATATAATGCAGAAAAAATAGATAAAAATAGAGATTTTTCAACATTGATTTTATTAATTATTTATTTGTGTATTTAAAAGGAACTCTCAAATCAGATGTCAGAGTTTTGGCACCATGTCTTTGACACAATACAGGAATGTGTTTTTTATTTTGGTGTCATCAGTAGCGTGTGGTTTGATGGGACGTGAGGACATACTCAGTGATCAGGTTGTAATTAAATGTAGGATTCCATTCATACTTCAGCAATATCATCGCTGTCCAGAGAAAAACTAGTTTCTCCAAAATACTAACTTTACAGCAGAGACCAAAAACACAGGTCTTTACTTTTAATGAAAGTCAATGGAACCAGAATTTTTCCAAGCTATTTTGGAACATTTCTATTGGTCTATTCATCACAATGTAACAATTTAACACAATGTAAACGGTTGCTGTCGTTTTTAAATGATGCTGAAAAATAAATTTCTTCTTAAAATTTTCTTTGGAAACTTGAGAATATGGAATGAAACTTGAGAATATGGATTGAAAGTCTGAATATATGGGAATGAAATTTGAGAATATGGATTGCAAGTCTGAATATATGGCCTGAAACTTGAGAATATGGAATGAAACTTAAGAATATGAAATGAAACTTGAGAATATGGAATGAAACTTAAGAATATGGAATGAAACTTGAGAATATGGAATGAAACTTGAGAATATGGCCTGAAAGTCTGAATATATGGATTGAAACTTGAGAATATGGCCTGAAAGTCTGAATATATGGATTGAAACTTGAGAATATGGCCTGAAACTTGAGAATATGGATTGAAACTTGAGAATATGGAATGAAACTTGAGAATATGGAATAAATATCTGAAAACATGGAATAAAAATTGAGAATATGGCCTGAAACTTGAGAATATGAAATGAAACTTGAGAATATGGAATGAAACTTGAGAATATGAAATGAAACTTGAGAATATGGAATGAATATCTGAAAACATGGAATAAAACTTGAGAATATGATTTGAAACTTGAGAATATGGAATGAAACTTGAGAATATGGAATGAAACTTAAGAATATGGAATGAAAGTCTGAATATATGGATTGAAACTTGAGAATATGGCCTGAAAGTCTGAATATATGGATTGAAACTTGAGAATATGGCCTGAAACTTGAGAATATGGAATGAAACTTGAGAATATGGAATGAATATCTGAAAACATGGAATAAAACTTGAGAATATGGAATGAAACTTGAGAATATGGAATGAAACTTAAGAATATGGAATGAAACTTGAGAATATGGAATGAAACTTGAGAATATGGCCTGAAAGTCTGAATATATGGATTGAAACTTGAGAATATGGAATGAAACTTGAGAATATGGAATGAATATCTGAAAACATGGAATAAAACTTGAGAATATGGATTGAAACTTGAGAATATGGAATGAAACTTGAGAATATGGAATAAATATCTGAAAACATGGAATAAAAATTGAGAATATGGATTGAAACTTGAGAATATGGAATGAAACTTGAGAATATGGAATGAATATCTGAAAACATGGAATAAAACTTGAGAATATGGATTGAAACTTGAGAATATGGAATGAAACTTGAGAATATGGAATAAATATCTGAAAACATGGAATAAAAATTGAGAATATGGATTGAAACTTGAGAATATGGAATGAAACTTGAGAATATGGAATAAATATCTGAAAACATGGAATAAAAATTGAGAATATGGATTGAAACTTGAGAATATGGAATGAAACTTGAGAATATGGAATGAAGTTCTGAATATATGGATTGAAACTTGAGAATATGGAATGAAACTTGAGAATATGGAATGAAGTTCTGAATATATGGATTGAAACTTGAGAATATGGAATGAAACTTTAGAATATGAAACCTGACGTCATCACAGCACTTGCGCCAATTGCGTTTTGGATGTCTGGTATTATTCCATACAGATGGAGGAAGTGTGTGACTATGAGTCAGGAGATAATAACACCCTGGCGAATGCACGTACGAGCCAGAATAATACTGGTGACCGTATTCAATACCGTTCCACGATGAAGAAATGTATTCACTGTTTCACCGTGAAACTATATGTAGTGATCTTTTTTAAACGTAAGGGATCAGCAGCAGTGCTCGTCTTCTTAAAGGTGGGCGTCTGACTGCAGAGCCTCAAAACTCCCGTCCACTTCAGTCCTCCAAAGCATCAACCATCAACACTGCAGTAAAAGCCACAAGAGGAGAACCCATGGAGCTGAAACGCTGAGGAGACTCTGCAGTTAACATTCCAGAAGCCCCACTGAGTAGTAATCTTACTTGCGCTCTGTGGCCAAAAGTATGTGGACATCTATACATTACAGCTACAGAGTTTATAACTAAAACATGGTCATTAATGTGAGCTTGGCCCTCCATTTGTGGCATCAGTCAAACACAGATGATGCAAACAATCCTCCACACCAAACTCCTCAAACCATGTATGTACCTGTCTTTGTCAAGCTGGAGGTTCTTCCCCACACTGCTCCACGAATTTGGAATTATGTAAAATGTCTTTGTGCTGCATCATTAACATCAATCTTCACAGGAACTGAGGAGCCGAAATTCTGAAAATTCTTCCAGACAATTATCCCTCCTCTACCAAACATTGGCACCATGCATTGGCAGTGTTCTCTTGAAATCATTCCCGAACCCAGATTATTTCATGAGATTGGCAGATAGTAAAGTGTGATTAATCGCTCCAGAGAACACTTTTCCACTGATTCGGAGTCCAGTGCTGGAGCATTGAGCCTCTCCAGAGGAAGTTCGGCATTGCGCAATGTGATGTTAGGCCTGTGTGCAGCTGCTCAGCTATGGAAACCCATTTCCCCTGATGAATCCAATCTTGGGCTGATGTTGCTTCCAGAGGCAGTTTCACTTCTGTGAGTTTGGTTTTTGTGTCTGAGCTGTTGTTGCTACTAGATCCTTTTAATTCACAGTAACAGCACTTACTGTGACTGTGGAAGATCTAGGAGGACAGAGGTTTCACCAGCTAGCTTGACCAAGGTAGCATTCTAGTACCTTCAGTTTGACCTTTCGTACTGCCCATGTGTGTCTATGGAGATTGCATGGTTATGTGCTTGATTGTATCTGCCTGTTATTAATAGGTGTGGCTAAACCACCTCAACTGAGTTGTGTCCACATACTTTTGGCCATATATCTTGCGTCAATCTCGCTCACATCTGTTTGCCTGGAAGGGAAAAGCTTTTAGAGGTGCGAGCAGCGAGAAGGCACAAAATAAAAAGGTCCGGAAATGTTAAAAAGACTAATTGCGTCTTAAACTGATGCACGCCCGCTCGGGAAATGTAACTGCAAGGACATCATTTAATTAGCAAATTTCAAATTAGCATTTTGAATGAAGCCGTATTTCTGAGTATATGCCTGAGTGCATGAGCAACTAATGTAGTCCTGAGAAAAGTTGCGGGGTGCCTGAAAACATGCCTGAAGAGGTGGTCTGTACCTTGAAGACGGACTCTGGGTGGAGTAACTGAATAATTAACATTCCTGTAGGCCGACTGGGTCGTAATCTCACTCGAAGTAGCTGGTTTATGGTGATGGTGCTCATGTCTGCTTGTCTGGAGGGACAATTCATACTTCTGCTACTAGAGAGAGCACATGATATACAAAATAAGAAGGTCCAGTACCTTTCCAGCCTTTCCCCCATTGCTGGACAGTCCAGTGGGATCTTATTCAGCATTTATTTTTTTTAGAGTTTGGATTGAGAGGAGCCAGTAGTAGAGCAGACATTGACCGCCACTATGGCAGAACATGTTCTACTTACAACAGAGCCCAATTCCTGCCACCTCATTGTATCTCCACTCACTGTCCACTGTATCAGCTCCACTGACCATACAGTAGCTCCACTTACAGACTGTAGTTCATCTGATTCTCTGTATACTTTATTACTCTGTTCTTTAATGATCAGGACCCCCACAGGACCACCACAGAGGAGGTGGATCATTCTCAGCACTGCAGTGACACTGACGTAGTGGTGGTGTGTTAGTAGTGTGTGTTGTGCTGGTGTGAGTGGATTAGATAAAGCAGTGCTGCTGCTGGAGTGTTTAAACACCTCAGCGTCACTGCTGGACTGAGAATCGTCCATCAACCAAAACTATCCAGACAGCAGTGTCCTGTGGGCGGCGTCCTGTGTCCACTGATGAAGGACTAGAGGAACACAAACTGTGTGTCTAATAGAGTCTTTAACAGCACTGCTGTGTCTGATCCGCTCACACCAGCACAACACACACACCACCACTGCAGTGCTGAGAATGACCCACCTCCCTAATAGTATCTGCTCTGTGGTGGTCCTGTCGGGTTCCTGATCATTAAAGAACAGATAGGGCCGGGTAAGTAAAACGTTTCCTCGATAGAACTATAAGACGTAGTCAATAGAAATTAAGAATTAAGTTCCGTCCATGTTTTGAGAGACAACACAAACAGCCAATGAGAATAAGAATAGCGCCACCTCCAACCAATCAGGTGGCTGAACTAGAGTTCCAACTATTTCATGTTTGGTTGAAGCACACAGTACAGAGGGTAGACGTAGCAGCAGCTTAACCCACATACTAGTAATCTGGTTACTGCAGGCGTCACAGTCGAGCAGAGAGAATAAAATAAGAGAAAATAACAGAAAACGTTAAACTACAACTGAAAGAAACATGATACACGTGTTAATAATCTATAAATAATCTATAAGATAAGATAAACAGGTAAACAGGTGCTGTCCTGCTGCTGTGTTGATGAAGCTCTACGGGATGTTTGATCTTCAAGGTCTCGTGTATAGCAGTTGCACTGTTGTGATCATCTCCACTGCAGAGCTCACAGAGCACCACACTGTTGTGTTTCTGTGTGAAACACTCCCATAACGTTAGATGTATGTGAGTGATTGTTTGTAGCTGCAGCTCGCGCTCCAGATAAATCCATGCTTTCAGTGGGCGCGGCCACCTTAGCGACGCATTGACACACGTTATGCTAATAGACGTAATTTGGTAATTGATAAACAAAGTTGACTTTATAACCAAAAATCCCGAGTAGGAAACTTTATTTACTACTGAAAACAGAATCACTAAACCAACAACTCCCCATTAGAGCAGACAGAGAGTCGACTCACCGCTCCTTTCCTCAGAACCAACTTAAAGAACCAGTAACAGCCTGATTAACACAGTGTCTCTGTGTGAATGCTGTCCATACTAATACTGCCCCATATATATATATATATATATATATATATATATATATATAGTATAGGTCTATGTATGTGTGTGTTTATCTAGAAAAAACAGTTCAACAAAAGTTTTACATTTACATTACTTTTACTTCTCACTTAAAGTATATATATATATATATATATATATATATATATATATATATATATATATATATATATATATATATATATATATATATATATATATATATCAACTGATACGAAACAAATTATCGCGATATCGCGATTTCTTATATCACCGAGCCCTAAGAACAGAGTAATAAAGTATACAGAGAATCAGATGAACTACAGTCTGTAAGTGGAGCTCCTGTATGGTCAGTGGAGCTGATACAGTGGACAGTGAGTGGAGATATAAGGAGGTGGTTTTAATGTTGTGTGTGTGTGTGTGTGTGTGTGTGTACACTATTGGAAATAGAAGCTTGTTGTTCAGTCCTGTATGTGTAAAGCAGAGAGGAGAGATTGGATCTGCCTTAAACTGCCACTTTTGTTTCAGGCAAGACTGAACACGCCCACTACAGTGAGAGGAATGTCAGCAGAGTTTCTGTTTATAGCACAGTTAATCACGACACTGCTCACTATGAAGCCCTCAAGATGTTTGATTCGCAGAGTCCTAAACTAGACCGTCTCTCCTTAAAAGACGAGTGTACGCCTGAACGAACGAGCGACTCCACTTTTACCTTCATAAATAATTCTGGTTCGCCGTTCTGCTCATTTCCCCGCACATAAATCAACAGGTAAAAGATTCCCAAATGATCTCCTCAATAATTCAGGCCTATTATGCTGTTGGGTAATTTCTAAATTTGACGCAGCTCCACGACTTTGGTGCAGATGAAGAGAACCACCATGTCCTTCAAATGCTTCTGTTTTGAATAGAGCACTGTTTCCTGGTCCTGTGCAGAACATTTGGCCCACTAATAGATAACATCACTCCACTTCAGATCTGAGAACATCCACAGGTGTTGCTGTCCACTGTAAGAAGACACCTCAGCGCTATGGTGGTCTGAAAGGATGTGTAGCTGTTCAAGAAGCTCCTCACTGAGAAAAGGAGATACAGACACAACAAACCAAGAAGTTGCTTCTGGTCCCAGATCAGTTGACTGACAACACCCCCACCCCCCCCATTGATCTAAATGTTGTGTGTGTGTGTGTATATATATATATATATATATATATATATATAAATATATATATATTGTATGTGTGTGTATTTTTTTATATATATATATATATATATATATACATATATATGTCCAATGAAAAACGGGAATTTCCGTTTTTGTTGATTTTGAGTTTTCTACATCATTTGAACACGCCAGTGGTTGTTTACATTGTGTTACATTTCATGATGAATGGACCAATAGAAGTGCCCCAAAACAGCTTGGAAAAGAAACTGGTTCCATTGACTTATATTGAAAGTAAAGTATGTTTTAGTCTCTCCTGTAAAGTTGAAATTTTAAAGATATTTTAAAGATATATATGTGTGTATATATATATATATCACCCGTCATGGCCAGGTATATAGATCGGTCACCAGTCATGTCCAGTTAAGTTAAAAACCAGCAGGCTCTGGTCAGTGGATCGGTGCCTCTGTTTATTAGCAGTAGTTCAAACAAATATTCCATCATAATATTTGCGCACAAGCTGTTTACAAAACAGGAGGTCCTCACAGAGATTCTGAGAATGCTTTGCAGATATATGTGGCCTGTCAGTACAATACATACCTTGTAGAGGTATAGTTGTGAGGACCACATGTCCTCACTAGTATAGTACAGTCTGATTTTTATTTTTTTTATTTTTTTTAAATTTATTTATTTTTTTTTTTGGTAAAGTAAGAACATTTGGCTGGTCTTCACTTTAGCATGGCATTTTTTTCCAAAAATCAAGTTTAAAAAAAAAATTTAGTAGAGCAGAAAATTAGTCCTTTGGATACTAAGGTTAAGGTTAGGTTTAGGGTTAGGTTTAGGTGTAGGTGTAGTAGTATTTAGTTATAGTAAAACAATGGTCAATAGAAACCTATGGATGAATTTACTAATATAGTAAGACAAACATGTGATTGTGGGTGTTTCACTGCCCCCTATTTTGTGTGGTCACTAGTTTGTGTGTATGTAAGTGTTTGACTGCACAGATTGTTTAAATGTGTGCAAACACAAACGGTAAACAGTTCTAAAACGTGCAAGCTAAACGGTATGCAGTTGTTAAACCGTGTCCTGAGCTAAACCATGTGTGTTAGAGCAGAGAAAACACACAAAACCCCATTCATGTATTTCATAGGTCACTGGGCATGTGTGGTCATGACCACTGGAACTGCCCAACAAAGGCCTGTGCCAGGTGAAGATACCAAGATAAGAATCAGCATAGCTTCTTTCTCCTGTTCCTTCGTTGAAATGCTGAGATGCTGGAGAGCTGCAGAAGTGTTGAGACTGATTTTCTGGAAGTTGTATGAAAGCAGGTTATAGTTATGCGCTGGTGGTGGTGTCCTTCAAGTATGTGGATGCACAGGGCTGCAGATTTACTCTGACAAATGTGGGGGAGGTTGTAGCCTAGCAGGTGTGCAGTAATATGCAAATGTTCTGATACTCTTCCGAACACGTGTAACAGCTCATCATAATCAAAGGAAACAAAAAAATGAAGCAAAATGAGTTTTAGTGTAATTTCCATTCAGATTTTACTGAATTGTCTATAAAGTGTAAAGCAGGTAGAGGTAAACGGTGCAAGCAGATAGAGGTAAACGGTGCAAGCGGGTAGAGCTAAACGGTGCAAGCGGGTAGAGCTAAACGGTGCAAGCGGGTAGAGCTAAACGGTGCAAGCGGGTAGAGCTAAACGGTGCAAGCGGGTAGAGGTAAACGGTGCAAGCGGGTAGAGGTAAACGGTGCAAGCGGGTAGAGGTAAACGGTGCAAACGGGTAGAGGTAAACGGTGCAAGCGGGTAGAGCTAAACGGTGCAAGCGGGTAGAGGTAAACGGTGCAAGCGGGTAGAGCTAAACGGTGCAAACGGGTAGAGGTAAACGGTGCAAACGGGTAGAGGTAAACGGTGCAAGCGGGTAGAGCTAAACGGTGCAAGCGGGTAGAGCTAAACGGTGCAAGCGGGTAGAGGTAAACGGTGCAAGCGGGTAGAGGTAAACGGTGCAAACGGGTAGAGGTAAACGGTGCAAGCGGGTAGAGCTAAACGGTGCAAGCGGGTAGAGCTAAACGGTGCAAGCGGGTAGAGATAAACGGTGCAAGCGGGTAGAGCTAAACGGTGCCTGTGTACGTAACTCAGACTCATCCAGGACAGTTTATAACATCTGTAAAATTAGTAACATCAGCGTCTCTCACAGAGAACCAAGACAAAGACATTTAACTACTAATCTGATACACACTTCAGAGACACCACACAGCTGAACACAGTGAGTATCAGTAAACAGCAGAGCTAGCACACACAGCTAACACAAACTAATAACCCAGAACACCTACAGACCAGATCTGACCAGTACCAACAGAACAGCAGCAGAAACAGCCAGAGAGCTAAAGAACCACAGTCAGAGTGATTGAGTTTATAGTTCTAGGTAAGCAGATCTTCTCGGCTGTAGAAGACGTTCATTCTGCTGCTTAATGTTCCACCTGGATCCACGCTCTGCTGTTCCTAGTAGAGATACTTTTCAGATGTGGCTCTTCTGGAGCTTATCAAGCGGTTTACTCCCACTTAGACCAACTTCTAATTTAGTTACAAATATTACACTGTTTCATATGAGCTCATTAAAAAATAAATCAGTAATAAATCAGTTTAGACCAGGTTTCATGATTTGCTTGCGCTAATAACTACATGTAGCCCTGCCCTCAATCGGTATCAGCTATCGGCCAATCGCGTTGAAAGGTGAACGGCGATCGGAATCAACCTCAAAAACGTTGATTGGTCCATCCCTACTAAATAGTGGAGTAGCTTAATATCAGCATTTTGTCATCAGCAACTAAAAAGACCGACACATTACAAATACAATTCAGTATATTTCAATAAAATGGCAAAAATACCATGAAATATCGTGAAACTATTGTAGGGCCATATCGCCCACCCCTTCTGTCAACATTAAATCCTTCTCAGTAGTGTATCGCTTTGGGTTCGCATTGGACAACGTCTAGGTCCAGACCTGAACCGCGGTCCACCTATTAGTGACCTCTGGTTTAGAGTGTGTCTAGAGGCCTAACAGCCGTTGTTTGTGAGCTTGTAGTGAAGGTTATGTAAAAGTAGGCACTCTGGGTAGGTGTAATGTGTTCTGTGGGAGTTTTTGTGATGTATCATTTAATAAAATCTAGGGATGCACTGATACCACTTTTTCCTTACCGATACCAATACTGATACCAGCTTTTTAGGTATCTGCTGATACCGAGTACCGATATCGATACCAACACTGACTTAAATGCTCGATATATGGCTATGAATCCTGATATTTATAGTGTTCCACTTTTTATATGTTGTATTTTGTGCTTGCTTGGATGAAGTCGCTGTGTTCTTTGACGTGGTTTTGCTTTAAATGCTTAATTAAATTTGACGTATTAAAGTCTTTGCTGGTCGTGCCTCCCCTCGAAATGCTGGCATTACAAATTTTAGAGCGGGCATTTTTGCTGCTGCCCGTCTCAACCGAGAAATGCTTCCACGATGTGGACATCAGTCAAGCACCATTTAGTGGTGCACATGCGCGTCAATAAGCTTCATGGTATCGACGCTCTGTACTTCCGATACTGATACAGAGTGTAAGTGCCAGTATCGGCGTCAGTACCGATTCGGTATCAGTATCGGCGCAACACTAATAAAATCTTTAACGTTCTCTCATACAGCAGTGAGTCGGGGAAGAAGTTCTCTGAGCTCATGTTGGGTTTAATGTGTCACCGTGGTTTCTCTGTGGTGTTCCAGCTGACTGACTTGGTTTTAATTCCAAAACAACACTAGAGTAATGAACTACAGCCCTGAAACCTGACCTGGCCTGGCCTGGTCAGTTCAGTCCCTGTTTGGCAGAAACTTAAAGGGGAACTTCACTGATTCGTCAAACGTCCTGCATTACTTTCTCATTAAGAAATAAACAGAGTGGTTTGGTGTGAACTGTTCTGTTCTAGAAAAGTCAGACCAAGTTAGAATTGTTCACAGTGCTGCTGAATGGAACCAGATGTCTGAAGTCTTTAATGCCTTGTAATGGTTCTGAATATGCCTTGTGAAGTCTATTATCAGCGTCCTTGGGTTTGTGGAAGGCGCTTTATAAGTGCAACTTATTATTATTATTATTACTATTATTATTATTATCATTATTATTATTATCGCTGTCCAATGAAAAACAAGTATCTCCAAAACTGCAACTTTACAGGAGAGATCAAAAACATTATTTACTTTCAACTTTTCCAAGCTGTTTTGAAGCACTTTTGTTGATTCATCCATGATAAAATTGTCACTCAGTGTAAGTGACTACTGGTGTGTTCAAATGATGTAGAAAACATAATAATGGAGATGTATGTGTTTCATTGGACAGCGACGATATATTGCTTTCCAACCCTTTAGAAATCAATATTAGACCTAAAGCCTAATTTAAAGAGCCATATATATATATATAGTATACTAACATCTGTAGTAGAAAAGAAACATTCTTTAAACCACAACCAAAATAATTCCATGCGTCTTATTTTATAGTTTTGATCTCTTCACAGTTATTCGCTAATATTATTACTATTAAAATAGTACAAATAATACAAATCTGCGTAGATGTATCCAAACTTTTGATTGAATTTGTATATTCACTTTGAATGGCTTTGCTTGCATGAATTATGAATGTGTTTTGAAACATCAGTGAATTCCAATGAACAGATCTCGAGAATCTGTGTATGCCGGCAGTTTCTCTGATGCTGTGTTTGAAATGAAGGAAAACTTTGTTAAAGTCTAAAAAAGCTAAGCTAGTAAACAGCCTATTTTCAATTTCAATGACAACCGTATGTCCATCTGTACAGAAAAAGAAAAAAGGAACCATCGATATCCTGTGTGTATATATGTGTATATATACATATATACACACATATTATTTATATATATATATATATATATATATATATATATATATATATATATATATACACACACACACTACATTAAATATACGAAAATCTGTAGAAGAAAATAAACATTCTTTAAACCACAACCAGATGTTCTATTCTGCTCCAGGAATAATTCCATACCTCTTATTTTAGTTCAGATCTCTTCACACTTATTCACTAATATTATTACTATTACAATAGTACCAATAAAACTAATCTGGGTAGATGTATCCAAACTTTTGACTGAAATTATATATTCAGATCAGACCACTTTGAATGGCTTTGCTTGCATGAATTATGAATGTATTTTTGAAATGAAGAAAAACTTTGTTAAAGTCTGAAAATGATCACTCCTCAGTCCATGTGTGGAAGCTAAGCTACTAAACAGCCTGTTTAAAATTTCAACGACAACCATATATCCATCTGTACAGCTGTCTGGCCTGCAGCAGTTTAGCTCCGCCCACTCATACTGAAGCTCTAAGGAATGTTTCAGCTCCAAATGATTTTTGGAATGTGATACAATCAGCACAGAGCCGAGTGATCTCAGATCAGTCTTAAAGCCACAGTTTAAAGGAAGAATATAGTTTTTGAAATGAGTTATGATCTTTTTTGGACCTCAACACTAATATTTTAATTTTAAATTTTAATTTTGAATAGTGAGATAACAGAACAGAATATGTGTGTTTTATGTAAAAAAAAAATAGTTCAAGTTTAAATAACTTGAAATATTAAGATGAAATATTTTTTAATTGATTTTCTTTTCACAGTTAAAATGAAAAATAAAATACTAAATAATAATAATAATGAAATTACATTTATATTATTATATTAAATTAAATTTGTGCAGTCAAATCCCATATCACCAAGTTCCAAAGGAAAACAAGTATAGTTTAAATACCAGTCAAAAGTTTTAACACCCCTGACTGAATATCGTCGTGATTTTCAATTTTCTTCATCATTTGAACACAACAGCTGCCGTTTACATTGCGTGTAATGAATGGTCCAATAGAAAATAGGTTGGACGTTTTTCTGGTTCTATTGATGCTCTTTAGTCAGACAGTCCTAAATGTGTTATGAACATTAATTTCTGAATATTTTGATTATGATGGTAGGATCGGCTAAGTATCGGTATCCGCAGGTTTTTAATCAAAATATGTGATCGGACTATATTTCTCCAATTTAGTCGATCCCGAGAGCCGATCAATGACGTTAAACAAATGAGCCTAATTTCTGTATTTGCAGCTAGCGTTTCATCCAGGAAGAGGAGCGCACCGGTCAGCTCCCTGCAATTCCTATCTGAACCACTAGGTGGAAACACATACCCTTTCATTTTCCATAGACTGACACAATTCCGCCAAAACCGGCAGCGCCCCCTAGCGACATTTGTGAATAGAGCTGTGTTTGTGTGTGGATCTTGTTCAGAAACGCAAAACGAAAGTCTCAAAATCCATTTGATCCACAAATGCAGATTCAACACTTTATAAATAAATTTAAAATTTGGGACCTCAGGTTTTCAAAAATATGGAATGTTAATTTTCACATATGAATTATAATGCATCTATGTAAATCAAAAATATGTATTCATAAATTTAACAGAATTCATACAAATAGCAAGCTGTGAGACTCAGACTGGGATATATTTATTTTTGAATAGTGAAACTCATTTGTGATGTGTGGAATTTGGGAATTGTCTTTTACACATTCGTCAGGTGTTTTGAGACTAATCGCTCTCCGTAGTCCATGGTGTACCCCGCCTTTACCCAGTGGCACTGGGAATTGGCTCCAGCGCCCTTGACTAGCGGGATAAAGTGAAAGATAATGGATGAATAATAAAAAAAAAATCATAATGAATTGGAGCAGAAATGCTTCAAAGTGGCTTTAAATGAAATCTGTTTACATGAACTTACATTGAGAGTGAAGATGATTTTTGGCCTGTAAAGTTAATGTATTGGAGATCCACTGTCAGTCAAAAGTTTGGAGACACTTGTTTGTACAGTTTAATCTGATAAATCTATCCTCAGTTGGGTGTGTCCAAACTTTTGACTGCAGGTGTAGTTTCTGTTAAGCTGAATTATACGGTTCTCAGCAGATAACTGATCACAGATTGGAGAAATCTCTAAGCTGCGCTCAGACGTCCTGGACACTTGACTGACAGGGTTCCGCCTGCCTGAAGACCGCTATCTCGTCCTCATCTTAATATTCCAGGGCGGCGTAAGTGAGATTGTAATCTGGGAGATTGGGAGCGTTGACGTTATCAGGCCGAGCGAGATTGACGCCCCCTGGTCTTATTTCCATCTCTTCCTCTCCTGCCGCACCACGTTTTACTAACACACCTGGCCGCCTGGCTGGCCTCGGGGACGGCTCGCTTACACGGCCGCTGTGTTTTCCCAGAAGTCCCCTCTCTAGTGTGACATCGCTCATTTGCCGGGCGAAAGACTGACAGGGTTCGGACGGGGTCTCTGCAGCCCTGCGTTTGATGTTCTGCTGGAAAATCTGTGAGTCAAATTTCACACAGAGATAAAGGAGAGGAGAGGGAGGCATGACTGACACGACTCAGTCTTGACCCGACTCTAGGCGCTCGTTTTTAAATAACGGGCCCCCACAGATCTCTCTGGCGGCCCTCGCTGCTGTTCAAATAACATTCATACCGACTGTTGTTTTATTCAGCTTCAGCTTACACACCATGGAGTTTAGTATTATTAGTGAGACACTACTGACGTGTAATTCAGCATTATGAGACATTATTAAAGGCTAAATAATAATAATATAATAATTATAATATAATATAATGTAAATATGTATTTATAGTAATTTCATGATATGATTTTTTCTGTTTTTTTTTATTTGAAGCTTTCTGTAGGTTAATTTACAGTCATTTAAACATGTATTAATTATTTGTGTTCATATATAATTTATTAATGTATTGTATTAATGCAAACTGTTAGACTTTTAAATGTTAGTGCATGTAGAATAGTACTAAATACTACTACTACTATTGCTACTACCATTACTACTACAACTACTGTTACTACTACTACTAATACTTTGACTACTTTTTGTTACTAATACTACCACTACTAATACTATTTCTACAAGTAAGACTACTGTGACTACTTCTAATGCTGCTACTACTACTGCTACTTTTACCACCACTACTGCTACTATTCTTAATACTATAACAGCTTCTACTAATACTACCACTACTAATACTATTTCTACAATTAATACTACTGTGTCTACTTCTAATGCTGCTATTCTTAATGCTATGACAACTTCTACTAGTACTACTACCACCATTATACTACTATGAATACTTCCATAAACACTACAACTATTACTACCATTACTACTACGAATACTATTTCTACCAGCTAATACAGATTTCAATACTACTATTACTGCCGCTACTAATACTATTTCTACAATTAATACCACTGTGACTATTTCTAATGCTGCCACCACTACCATCACTATGACTATGGCAGCGTCTACTAGTAAGACTACAGCTACTACCATTATACTACTATGAATGCATCTATAAATACTACTACTACTACTGTTCCTACCATTACTGCTACAGATACTATTACTGCCTTTAGTTTTTTCTATTCCTACTACAGATGCAACTCTTACTACTTCTAATGCTACTACTACTACCACCACTACTACTACTAATGCTACTATTCTTAATACTATGACAGCTTCTACTAGTACTACTGATACTACAAGTATACTACTATAAATATTTCCATAAACACTACTACTATTACTACCATTACTACTACAAATTCTATTACTTCCATCTAATACAGATTTTAATACTACTATTACTGCCACTACCAATACTAGTTCTACAATTAATACCACTGTGACTATTTCTAATGCTGCCACTACTACCACCACTACTACTATTACTACTTTTTTCTAATACTATGACAGCTTCTACTAGTACTACTGATACTACAATTATACTACTATGAATACTTCTATAAACACTACTACTATTACTACCATTACTACTACAAATACTATTACTACCACTACTAATACTAGTTCTACAATGAATACTTCTGTGACTACTCCTAATTCTGCTACTACTATTACTACCACCACTGCTATTATTACTACTATTCTTAATACTACAATGTCAGCTTCTACTGGTAGTACTACTGCTACTACCATTATACTACTATGAATACTTCCATAAACACAACTACTACTATTACTACTATTACTACTACAAACACTATTACTTTTTCTACTCTTACTACAGATATTAATGCTACTGTTGTTACCTCTGCTACTGCTGCTGTTACTACTTCTATTAATACAACTATTACTAATACTACTACCATTACTAATGCTACCATTAATGCTATTAATAATTCTGATACTACCATTACTACTTTCACTCCTACTGCTAAAACTACTATTAGCCCTATTACTATTTATACTGGCAATATTAGTAATACTAATGCAATTACTGTAATTACTAATTACTACTTTTACTGCAACAACAACTACTACTGCTACTATTAGTACTATTACTACTACTAATAATAATTTGAGTATAACAAGTGCAAGAAAAAAAAGATTAATTAAACATATATTTAGAAGATAAAATAATTAATATACTAATTAATTAATGAATTAATTATTGTCATCTGTTTAGAGGAAAATAGGAAAATAAATATGATTTTTTAATGACTTAAAAAGCTTGTTGTGGTGCCCAGATGTCTGTATTGATGGAATTGACACATTGCTGAAGATTTACACCCTGTCAGTGAAACACAATCACCTTCACTGCACACACGGCTGACAAAGCAAGTCATGAGTATCTGTGGCAATAACAACTACTTCTCAAGAGCGAACAGTGTAGCTGCTGACTGAACCTCTCGTGGGTGTTGAAGCCTGTTGAACAGGTTTGCCTACGCTGTGCAGAGCGAGACAGTATATTCGGAACTCCAGAGAGACACGCCCTGAATGCTGACTGGCGTTGAAGCCTCTTCAGTAGCTTACAGTCTGATCACCTTGACTCTCTCAAGCGGCACCTCAGAAGCTCTCACCGTTGTTTTCCTGGAGCTCTGGCTTGTGTTTTGAGGACGAGTGTGTTCTTTTCATATTATATAACATGAAACCAGTTTGTTTCGTTCCACTGTTCCATTATATTACCCTACCAGTCAAAAGTTTGGAGACACCTAACGGAGAATATATAGATCTGAATGTGTTGAGAGACGAGTGTAAATAATGAAGTTGGAGTGTGTGTGTGTGTGTGTGTGTGTGTGTGTGTGTGTGTGTGTATGTCACTGCCACCAAGTGTGTATATTCACTAGTGTGTGTGTTGCACTGCATGAGATGGGTTTAATGTGAAGGTCAAACACACAAGAGGCAAATAGTTCTGAATTCTGTTCTGTTCTGTTCTAAGAGGGTCAAAGGTCACAGGCCTTCAGTTGTGGTTTTCCGACTTTTCCTTCACAAAGTTTTTTGATGTTGTTCTGCACTGACAAGAGTGAAATACCTGAAATTCTTGTAATCACTGGCTGAGGAACATGATTATAAAGTCTTGTGGCACTTCTTGGCGTGCCTCATAAAGGACTCGAACATTCCTGGATGCTCTTTTCATATCCAGGCACGGTTGCGTCACCTGTTTAAGATGTTTTCTTTTTAAATGTTTCTCAATGATCCCAGTCATTGCTTTAGATGCATTACCAAACAGAGCAACACACCTCACAGTCTCTATATGAAATATTAGCCAAGGCTGCATGCTGAGCCGCAGACTTCCAATGTTCTTTTTATGTACTAGACTACCGAACGCACTTCAAATAGCAGAGCGTTTAGAAATGAGCTCATTTTCTCTGATGCAGCTTTACATACTTTGAACATTCTGACCAGCAGCTTCATGAGGAGCCACATGAGCTGCTTCTCTAACAGGACTGAAGAAGATAGTGTAGATGCTGAGATCTTGTTCTGATAAACACTTGTTCTGTGTTTCATCGCCCCCTAGTGTCTATATTTGCTAGTGTGTGTGTGTGTGTGTGTGTATGTGGGTGTTTTACTGCCCCCTAGTGTCTATATTTACTAGTGTGTGTATATGTGGGTGTTTTACTGCCCCCTAGTGTCTATATTTACTAGTGTGTGTGTGTATGTGGGTGTTTTACTGCCCCCTAGTGTCTATATTTGCTAGTGTGTGTGTGTGTGTGTGTATGTGGGTGTTTTACTGCCCCTAGTGTCTATATTTACTAGTGTGTGTGTGTATGTGGGTGTTTTACTGCCCCCTAGTGTCTATATTTGCTAGTGTGTGTGTGTATGTGGGTGTTTTACTGCCCCCTAGTGTCTATATTTGCTAGTGTGTGTGTGTGTGTGTGTGTGTGTGTGTATGTGGGTGTTTTACTGCCCCCTAGTGTCTATATTTACTAGTGTGTGTGTATGTGGGTGTTTTACTGCCCCCTAGTGTATATATTTACTAGTATGTGTCTATGTGGGTGTTTCACTGCCCCCTAGAGTCTATATTTACTAGTGTTTGTGTATATGTGGCTGTTTCACTGCCTCCTAGTGTCTATATTTACTAGTGTGTGTGTGTATGTGGGTGTTTTACTGCCCCCTAGTGTATATATTTACTAGTATGTGTCTATGTGGGTGTTTCACTGCCCCCTAGAGTCTATATTTACTAGTGTTTGTGTATATGTGGCTGTTACACTGCCTCCTAGTGTCTATATTTACTAGTGTGTGTGTATGTGGGTGTTTTACTGCCCCCTAGTGTATATATTTACTAGTATGTGTCTATGTGGGTGTTTCACTGCCCCCTAGAGTCTATATTTACTAGTGTTTGTGTATATGTGGCTGTTTCACTGCCTCCTAGTGTCTATATTTGCTAGTGTGTGTGTGTATGTGGGTGTTTTACTGCCCCCTAGTGTCTATATTTGCTAGTGTGTGTGTGTGTGTGTATGTGGGTGTTTTACTGCCCCCTAGTGTCTATATTTACTAGTGTGTGTGTATGTGGGTGTTTTACTGCCCCCTAGTGTATATATTTACTAGTATGTGTCTATGTGGGTGTTTCACTGCCCCCTAGAGTCTATATTTACTAGTGTTTGTGTATATGTGGGTGTTTCACTGCCCCCTAGTGTCTATATTTACTAGTGTGTGTGTATATGTGGGTGTTTTACTGCCTCCTAGTGTCTATATTTACTAGTGTGTGTGTGTATGTGGGTGTTTTACTGCCCCCTAGTGTCTATATTTACTAGTGTTTGTGTGTATGTGGGTGTTTCACTGCCCCCTAGTGTCTATATTTACTAGTGTGTGTCTGTATGTGGGTGTTTCACTGCCCCCTAGTGTCTATATTTACTAGTGTGTGTCTGTATGTGGGTGTTTTACTTCCTTCTAGTGTCTATATTTACTAGTGTGTGTCTGTATGTGTGTGTTTTACTTCCTCCTAGTGTCTATATTTACTAGTGTGTGTGTCGGTATGTGGGTGTTTTACTGCCCCCTAGTGTCTATATTTACTAGTGTGTGTGTGTATGTGGGTGTTTTACTTCCTCCTAGTGTCTATATTTACTAGTGTGTGTGTATATGTGGGTGTTTCACTGCCCCCTAGTGTCTATATTTACTAGTGTGTGTCTGTATGTGGGTGTTTTACTTCCTCCTAGTGTCTATATTTACTAGTGTGTGTGTCTGTATGTGGGTGTATTACTGCCCCCTAGTGTCTATATTTACTAGTGTGTGTCTGTATGTGGGTGTTTCACTGCCCCCTAGTGTCTATATTTACTAGTGTGTGTCTGTATGTGGGTGTTTTACTTCCTTCTAGTGTCTATATTTACTAGTGTGTGTCTGTATGTGTGTGTTTTACTTCCTCCTAGTGTCTATATTTACTAGTGTGTGTGTCGGTATGTGGGTGTTTCACTGCCCCCTAGTGTCTATATTTACTAGTGTGTGTGTGTGTGTGGGTGTTTTACTGCCTCCTAGTGTCTATATTTACTAGTGTGTGTGTATATGTGGGTGTTTCACTGCCCCCTAGTGTCTATATTTACTAGTGTGTGTGTCTGTATGTGGGTGTTTTACTTCCTCCTAGTGTCTATATTTACTAGTGTGTGTGTCTGTATGTGGGTGTATTACTGCCCCCTAGTGTCTATATTTACTAGTGTGTGTCTGTATGTGGGTGTTTTACTTCCTCCTAGTGTCTATATTTACTAGTGTGTGTGTATATGTGGGTGTTTCACTGCCCCCTAGTGTCTATATTTACTAGTGTGTGTGTGTATGTGGGTGTTTCACTGCCTCCTAGTGTGTATATTTTCTAGTGTGTGTACATGTGGGTGTTTCACTGCCTCCTAGTGTCTATGTTTACTAGTGTGTGTATATGTGGGTGTTTCACTGCCCCCTAGTGTCTATATTTACTGGTGTCTGTGTATGCGGGTGTTTTACTGCCCCCTAGTGTCTATATTTACTAGTGTGTGTATATGTGGCTGTTTCACTGCCCCCTAGTGTCTATATTTACTAGTGTGTGTGTATATGTGGCTGTTTCACTGCCTCCTAGTGTCTATATTTACTAGTGTGTGTGTATGTGGGTATTTTACTGCCCCCTAGTGTCTATATTTACTAGTTTGTGTGTATATGTGGCTGTTTCACTGCCTCCTAGTGTGTATATTTACTAGTGTCTGTGTATGTGGGTGTTTTACTGCCCCCTAGTGTCTATATTTACTAGTGCATGTGTATATGTGGGTGTTTCACTGCCCCCTAGTGTCTATATTTACTAGTGTGTGTGTATATGTGGGTGTTTCACTGCCTCCTAGTGTGTATATTTTCTAGTGTGTGTATATGTGGGTGTTTCACTGCCCCCTAGTGTCTATGTTTACTAGTGTGTGTGTATGTGGGTGTTTTACTGCCCCCTAGTGTGTATATTTACTAGAGTCTGTGCATGTGGGTGTTTTACTGCCCCCTAGTGTCTATATTTACTCGTGTGTGTGTATATGTGGGTGTTTTACTGCCCCCTAGTGTCTATATTTACTAGTGTGTGTGTATATGTGGGTGTTTCACTGCCTCCTAGTGTCTATATTTACTAGTGTGTGTATATGTGGTGTTTTACTGCCCCCTAGTGTCTATATTTGCTAGTGTGTGTGTGTGTATGTGGGTGTTTCACTGCCCCCTAGTGTCTATATTTACTAGTGTGTGTTTGTGGGTGTTTTACTGCCCCCTAGTGTCTATATTTACTAGAGTGTGTATATGTGGGTGTTTCACTGCCCCCTAGTGTCTATGTTTACTAGTGTGAGTGTATATGTGGGTGTTTTACTGCCCCCTAGTGTCTATATTTACTAGTGTGTGTGTATATGTGGGTGTTTCACTGCCTCCTAGTGTGTATATTTTCTAGTGTGTGTATATGTGGGTGTTTCACTGCCCCCTAGTGTCTATGTTTACTAGTGTGTGTATATGTAGGTGTTTTACTGCCCCCTAGTGTCTATATTTACTAGTGTGTGTATGTAGGTGTTTTACTGCCCCCTAGTGTCTATATTTACTAGTGTGTGTGTATGTGGGTGTTTCACTGCCCCCTAGTGTCTATATTTACTAGTGTGTGTGTGTGTGTGTGTGTGTGTGGGTGTTTTACTGCCCCCTAGTGTCTATATTTACAAGTGTGTGTATGTGGGTGTTTTACTGCCCCCTAGTGTCTATATTTACTAGTGTGTGTATATGTGGGTGTTTCACTGCCCCCTAGTGTCTATATTTACTAGTGTGTGTATATGTGGGTGTTTTACTGCCCCCTAGTGTCTATATTTACTAGTGTGTGTATGTGGGTGTTTTACTGCCCCCTAGTGTCTATATTTACTAGTGTGTGTAAATGTGGGTGTTTTCGCTGCCCCCTAGTGTCTATATTTACTAGTGTCTGTGGGTGTTTTACTGCCCCCTAGTGTCTATATTTACTAGTGTGTGTATATGTGGGTGTTTTACTGCCCCCTAGTGTCTATATTTACTAGTGTGTGTATGTGGGTGTTTTACTGCCCCCTAGTGTCTATATTTACTAGTGTGTGTATATGTGGGTGTTTTACTGCCCCCTAGTGTCTATTTTTACTAGTGTGTGTATGTGGGTGTTTTACTGCCCCCTAGTGTCTGTATTTACTAGTGTGTGTATGTGGGTGTTTTACTGCCCTCTAGTGTCTGTATTTACTAGTGTGTGTATGTGGGTGTTTTACTGCCCCCTAGTGTCTATATTTACTAGTGTGTGTATGTAGGTGTTTTACTGCCCCCTAGTGTCTGTATTTACTAGTGTGTGTATGTGGGTGTTTCACTGCCTCCTAGTGTGTATATTTTCTAGTGTGTGTATATGTGGGTGTTTCACTGCCCCCTAGTGTCTATGTTTACTAGTGTGTGTATATGTAGGTGTTTTACTGCCCCCTAGTGTCTATATTTACTAGTGTGTGTATGTAGGTGTTTTACTGCCCCCTAGTGTCTATATTTACTAGTGTGTGTGTATGTGGGTGTTTCACTGCCCCCTAGTGTCTATATTTACTAGTGTGTGTGTGTGTGTGTGTGTGTGGGTGTTTTACTGCCCCCTAGTGTCTATATTTACAAGTGTGTGTATGTGGGTGTTTTACTGCCCCCTAGTGTCTATATTTACTAGTGTGTGTATATGTGGGTGTTTCACTGCCCCCTAGTGTCTATATTTACTAGTGTGTGTATATGTGGGTGTTTTACTGCCCCCTAGTGTCTATATTTACTAGTGTGTGTATGTGGGTGTTTTACTGCCCCCTAGTGTCTATATTTACTAGTGTGTGTAAATGTGGGTGTTTCGCTGCCCCCTAGTGTCTATATTTACTAGTGTCTGTGGGTGTTTTACTGCCCCCTAGTGTCTATATTTACTAGTGTGTGTATATGTGGGTGTTTTACTGCCCCCTAGTGTCTATATTTACTAGTGTGTGTATGTGGGTGTTTTACTGCCCCCTAGTGTCTATATTTACTAGTGTGTGTATATGTGGGTGTTTTACTGCCCCCTAGTGTCTATTTTTACTAGTGTGTGTATGTGGGTGTTTTACTGCCCCCTAGTGTCTGTATTTACTAGTGTGTGTATGTGGGTGTTTTACTGCCCTCTAGTGTCTGTATTTACTAGTGTGTGTATGTGGGTGTTTTACTGCCCCCTAGTGTCTATATTTACTAGTGTGTGTATGTAGGTGTTTTACTGCCCCCTAGTGTCTGTATTTACTAGTGTGTGTATGTGGGTGTTTTACTGCCCCCTAGTGTCTATATTTACTAGTGTGTGTATGTGGGTGTTTTACTGCCCCCTAGTGTCTATATTTACTAGTGTGTGTATGTAGGTGTTTTACTGCCCCCTAGTGTCTATATTTACTAGTGTGTGTGTATGTGGGTGTTTTACTGCCCCCTAGTGTTTATATTTGTTTACAAGGGCTCCACATTCACTATTAAGGTGTGTCCAAACTTTTTTGTGGTAGCGTATGCTATCTTCTTCAGTCCTGTTAGAGAAGCAGCTCATGTGGCTCCTCATGAAGCTGCTGGTCAGAATGTTCAAAGTATGTAAACCTGCATCAGAGCAAATGAGCTCATTTCTAAAAGACCCTCTAAACATTCTTTAAACACAACCAGATGTTTAATTCTGCTCCAGGAATAATTCCATACCGACTGTTCTATAGTTCTGATCTCTTCACACTTATTCACTAATATTAATAATATTAATATAGTACAAATGAGAACCTGGATGTATCCAAACTTTTGACTTGTTGGGGAATCTGTTATTAATGCAGCCTTGTGTAAATTCTTGAGCCCAAACAAACTCATAGAGTCTAGTTAACGTCAGTAGTAGTTAAATTAAGTGAGTTGGTTACTGACCCAGGGGTGGGTGGGGGTGGGGTGATGCGGCAGTGTTTGACGGATGGCTCGGCGTGTGTGTTGTGAGGGAGGTGTGTGTCGTGCAGCAGGTTATGGAGTGCAGGTTGTGTGTAATGGCTTTATTAGACTGTGATCAGGGTGACTGATAGTGGAGCCCTAAAGCAGTGAGTGACCCTGCTCCCCAATGACTCTCTTAATTCTTCGCCATGATTACTATTAAAAAACCCCAATTAGGCTGCGGCAGTGGCGGCTGCGAGAACGCCTTTAATTGCGATGAGTTATCATCATCTGCTGGGCTGTAATTGAGGCCCGATCTGAAGGGTGCAGTGCATCTGACAAATTGATTTAATACCAAAGTGATTCTCTCTCTCTAATGATGCTCCTCCCGGCCCACGCGCAGATTGCTAACTAATCGCACCGCCTGTGTGTGTGTGTGTGTGTGTGTGTGTGTGTGCGTGTGTTCTTGTAGAGGTATAGTTGTGAGTACCACATGTCCTCACTATTGTAGTACAGTCTGATTTTTTGGGTAAAGTGAGGACATTTTGCTGGTCCTCACTTTAGGACATGTCATTTTCTCCAAAAATCAAGTTTGTTTTTTAAAATCTAATAGAGCAGAAAATTAGTCTTTGGGATACTAAGATTAAGGTTAAGGTTAGGTTTAGGTGTAGGTGTAGTTATAGGACAACAAAGATCCATAGAAACCTATGGATGACCTCACTAATATAGTAAGACAAACGTGTGTGTGTGTGTGTGTGTGTGTGTGTGTGTGTGAGTGAGAGTGCGTGTTCGGGTAAGAAGTGCTTCTGTAAACTTGGCTGATCCCAGTTTTTCTCTACTCCGTTGTGTTACCGCTGCAGTAAGGAGGGGAGTGATTTATGGAGCCAGCTATATGTGTGTTTGTGTGTGTATATGTGTGTTCTTGTAGAGGTATATTTGTGAGGACCACATGTCCTCACTACTATAGGACAATCTGTTTTTTGGTGAAGTGAGGACCAGAAAAATTTCTCCAAAAATCAAATAATTCTTTTAAGTCTTTTGGATACTAAGGATAGGGTTAGGTTTAGGTGTAGTATTATATAAGGTACTGAGGTTAAGGATAGGGTTAGGTGTAGTATTATATAAGGTACTGAGGTTAAGGTTAGGTTTAGGTTTAGGTGTAGTATTATATAAGGTACTGAGGTTAAGGTTAGGGTTAGGTTTAGGTGTAGTATTATATAAGGTACTGAGGTTAAGGTTAGGTTTAGGTGTAGGTGTAGTATTATATAAGGTACTGAGGTTAAGGTTAGGGTTAGGTGTAGTATTATATAAGGTACTGAGGTTAAGGTTAGGTTTAGGTGTAGGTGTAGTATTATATAAGGTACTGAGGTTAAGGTTAGGGTTAGGTGTAGTATTATATAAGGTACTGAGGTTAAGGTTAGGTTTAGTTGTAGTATTATATAAGGTACTGAGGTTAAGGTTAGGTTTAGGTTTAGGTGTAGTATTATATAAGGTACTGAGGTTAAGGTTAGGTTTAGGTGTAGTATTATATAAGGTACTGAGGTTAAGGTTAGGTTTAGGTTTAGGTGTAGTATTATATAAGGTACTGAGGTTAAGGTTAAGGTTAGGTTTAGGTGTAGTATTATATAAGGTACTGAGGTTAAGGTTAGGTTTAGGTGTAGGTGTAGTATTACATAAGGTACTGAGGTTAAGGTTAGGTGTAGGTGTAGTATTATATAGGGTACTGAGGTTAAGGTTAGGTTTAGGTGTAGGTGTAGTATTATATAAGGTACTGAGGTTAAGGTTAGGGTTAGGTTTAGGTGTAGTATTATATAAGGTACTGAGGTTAAGGTTAGGGTTAGGTGTAGGTGTAGTATTATATAAGGTACTGAGGTTAAGGTTAGGTTTAGGTGTAGTATTATATAAGGTACTGAGGTTAAGGTTAGGTTTAGGTGTAGGTGTAGTATTATATAGGGTACTGAGGTTAAGGTTAGGTTTAGGTGTAGGTGTAGTATTATATAAGGTACTGAGGTTAAGGTTAGGTGTAGGTGTAGTATTATATAGGGTTCTGAGGTTAAGGTTAGGTTTAGGTGTAGGTGTAGTATTATATAAGGTACTGAGGTTAAGGTTAGGTTTAGGTATAAGTGTAGTATTATATAAGGTACTGAGGTTAAGGTTAAGGTTAGGTTTAGGTGAAGGTGTAGTAGTATTTAGTTACAGTAAAACAAAGATTAATAGAAACCTGTGGAGGACCTCACTAATATAGTAAGACGAATGTGTGTGTTTGTGAGGGAGATAGAGAGATCCACTAGAGTGAAAGAGAATGGGGGGCTCCAATAGAGTTAAAGAGAATGGGGGGATCCAATAGAGTGAAAGAGAATGGGGGCTCCAATAGAGTGAAAGAGAATGGGGGGCTCCAATAGAGTGAAAGAGAATGGGGGCTCCAATAGAGTGAAAGAGAATGTGAGGATAATTCTGATTACTGTCTTTTTTGCTATAACTGTATTATTATTCTTATTATTCTTATTCTTATTCTTATTCTTATTCTTCTTATTCTTCTTATTATTATGTCTAATACAGTCTAGGCAGGAACCCAGACACCGTATCCATCCACATGCTTATAGACTGAACTCATTGTTTATAATGAAGAGCGCGCTTGGTTTTCTTTATTAGGGTTTTTGCCAACTTTCTGTCAGACCTCACAGGAGTTTTGCGAAATCTGCGGTGACTCAGTTATTTAGGGCATTGTGTTAAAATAACACAAACAGGTTTCGCCAGATCATACGCTGAGATTTATGAGCCCCTCCAGTGTGCTCCGGCATGTTTCCGCTCGAGTGAATGAGGGTGTTGGTACTTTTTGCGTTACACTGTGTTCTTTTTGAACTCCCTCCAAAAGTAGACTTTAGGGAATGTGTTCGAATGTCGAGGAAAGACTTTCACACGGTTTTAGTTGGATGCACCACAGCTAGGGCTGGGCGATATGGGAAAAATCTTATCACAATATTTTTTTTTTTTTCATATCATTCGATATCGATATGTATCACAATATTAAATCAAATCACTATTAAAAAAATCACAATTTTTTGTTTTTTATCTTCTGATTTATTTTCTATCAGAAATAACAGAAACACATGTACTATAGAGCATTAGGCAACTGTATTTCAAACAAACACACACACATATATCAGTTGACAGCCTGTGAGGCGTCTTTCTCTCAAACTGCACACTCTAAGATATTTATCTTCTTGCACAGTAGTGCATCGGGGCCTCCGGTTTGTCTCACTCTTCGAAAGGAGTAGTTAACAGCATGGTAAGATATTTTTAGTTTCTTGGCAATATCTCACATTGAGTATCTTCCTTCCTTAACACAACAATGGACTGACGGGTCTCTAAAGAAAGTTGTTTCTTTCTGGTCATTGTGAGTCGGTCAGCAAGCCATCAACTGCAGATCTTCAGATACTAAACTAACCTAGAATGTTGTTCCCTTTTATACTCACTTATTAGTAGAATGTTTTTCAGCTGTGATCACAATTAAGCAAGAGTGTCCTAACAACCAATTAGTCCAATAACATCCTTAACTTGGATTGGCGGCCGTACCAGGAGATTTAGACAGAGGACTGAGAATTGCTGATAATAGAACTATATGTAAAATAAGCCTCTATACAAAAATAGACTTTAATACAAACATTCTTTAAAAATCATCTGATACACTTACATTAATTGTGAAATGAACAATATTGTTTGTGAATTGCATAAAAATGTGTTTTTCTTTCAAAAAGAGGGAAATTTGCAAGTGATCCTAAATTTTTGAGCGGTAGTGTGTATATGTGTGTGTACGTATATTTATATTAAGGCCGATTCCGATCACCTTTCAGCGCAATTGGCTGATAGAGGGCGGGGCTATAGGTCACGGCAGGGCTACATGTAAAGTGTTTATTCTTCTACATAACCGACTGCTACTGTAATAACTGCAATTTCCCCCTGGGATCAATAAAGTATTTCTGATTCTGATTCTGATTCTGATACATCGATTAGCATAACGGGCGTCGAGTTGTTGTTGTTGTTGTTGTTGTTGTGGGGCAGGTTCTATAACCCTCTCTAATCCTCTCTCCAGGGTAGGAATGGACGCCACGAGACCGTCACCTTCCTGGACAATAACCAGAAGAAGCAGTCGAAGGGGAAGAAGGTGGGGCTGGTGGTCGGAGTGCTGCTGGCCTTGCTGGTGTTGGCAGCTGTGGCTGGAGTTCTGATATGGCTGTTTGCTGGTATGTAACCCTTTCCATACATCTCAAGATCCACTGACCACATAGGAGCTACTCTTACAGACTGTAGGACCCCCACAGGACCACCACAGAGCAGCTACTATTAGGGAGGTGGGTCATGCTCAGCACTGCAGTGACACTGACATGGTGTGTTAGTGAGTGTGTTGTGCTGGTGTGAGTGGATCAGACAAGCCGGGCTGCTGCTGAAGTGTTTAAACACCTCAGTGTCACTGCTGGACTGAGAATCATCCACCAACCAAAACTATCCAGACAGCAGTGTCCTGTGGGCGGCGTCCTGTGTCCACTGATGAAGGACTAAAGGACACAAACTGTGCAGCAGCAGATGAGCTACTGTCTCTGACTTTACATCTACAAGGTGGACCAGCAAGTAGTAGGAGTGTCTAATAGAGTGGACAGTGAGTGGACACAGTGTTTAAACACTCCAGCAGCAGCACTGCTGTTTCTGATCCACTCACACCAGCACCACGTAAGAGTCGCTGCAGGGCTGAGAATGACCCACCTCCCAAATAGTAGCTGCTCTGTGGTGGTCCTGTGGGGGTCCTGATCATTAAAGAACAGAGTAATAAAGTATACAGAGAATCAGATGAACTACAGTCTGTAAGTGGAGCTCCTGTATGGCCAGTGGAGCTGATACAGTGGACAGTGAGTGGAGGTCCTGTATGGCCAGTGGAGCTGATACAGTGGACAGTGAGTGGAGATATAAGGAGGTGGTTTTAATGTTATGGCTAACCGCTTGTTTAGCCCCGCCCATTTTTAAGTAGGTTCAAACAAGACCAACAGCTTTACATACCCGGGAGGAACATTTCTGAGAAATTTTCTAATGAACTTTACTATAAGGGTATAAGGGTTTTATGGTGGAACGCCACTGTTTTCACTGTCATTCACTGGAGATGGTGTGAAAGTCGAGTCTGATTTGTCTGATTATGTGCAAATGTGCTGTTATTTAGAGCCAAAATTCATAATTTCACTGAGAACAGCAGCATCTGACTTGAAACTCAAGTGACACTAAACTGGACAGTCAAGGACAAACTTAATGAGGACCAGTACATGTTTCATTGGTGCTCAAGGTGAATAAGGAGTGTTCCAGCTCTTGAGATGTGAGTGGGTTTGGTGTGAAATGGTCCACAAATGTTGTTTACAGTGGGGGTGATGGGAACCAGGGATCACCATGTCTACAACACACATAAACACATTTTACATACAATCAAACCCACCGGAGCACATACACGAGAAGTCTGGAAATAATAAAATCTGTTTTCTTCGGAGACTATTTTGCTCGTACATCCCTCTTCATGTATCCCTCCATCGTGAATAAAATTAAAATTTAATCACAGATTCATCATAAAAGAGCGTCTTAGATACCAGGCTGAGTGATCATAACCATTTCATGTTGTAACTTTCTGTGAGGGAGCTTTTAGGGGTGGATGTCCGGTTCCATTAACCACCACTGTGAACAGTAAGTTTTTGTAGAACAGAGTATTTCACACCAAAACCTCTCTAAATGTTTATATCCAAGGGAGTGGGAGCGGCTTTGATTCATACTAATATATCCCATAAATATTACCTATAAGCTGATTCCACTGTAGGTAAGGTAGTAAATCACTGTATGTGTAGTGACAGAACAACATTTGTGGAGTTACTGTAAATTACTAATAAATAAACAAAACATAACATTATCTGTACGTCTGATTATTATTAGATAAATTCAATTAAGGATCAATTTACAAACTAAACTAAACAAGATACTCCACATTACATGGTACTGCTATCAGAAATCTTTTAAATTATCCGTGCAGTGTCTGAATTATATACGTATATAACCAAAAAAATTATTTGGCGGCATACAATGCTGAAATGAAATGATAAATAAATGATATGTTGAGGTTTCCTGACTAGACTAGACTAATATTAATGTTAGACAGTAAGGCTGTGTCCCAAACAGCGCCCTCTGGTACATTACATACTGCACTACTGACAGCACTTCTAACGTCAGCGTCCTTTTATTTATTAATTAATGAATTTATTTATTTCATTTATTATAATTTATTTTTTTACGTATGTAGTGTAGTAACAGTCTGCAGTTTGGGGGCGTGGTCAGAGAGTAATACAACTTTGCGTTTCAGAGTGTTTTCTGACTAAAGTTAATATAAACGTTAGCTAAACCAAACCCTCTTAGTCTGTTACCATAACAACACATTATACTAAAGCTGTTCTATTACAGTATATATGGTCATCATTGCTGTTCACTGCTCTCATCACTGACCTCATGTTTAAACTGGCACGAGCTACCCGATGCTCCAGCGAGGCGAGACCCCCCCCAACCTAAAAACCAGAGCCAGTTGCTAACAAACACAGCGTGTGAACTGCGAAGGCTGCCAAAATTTAAAGTTTTTAACCGTTTCTGCTTTTCTGTGGTTTCATTTTTGGGTGGGACAAATGTACCTGTTTTTGATATTGGGTGGGACATGTCCTCCCCCATCCACCCCGGTTCCTACGCCAATGTTTCTATCTAATCATTTAATTATGCAGAAGGTTTGATGGAGTTCCCCTTCAACTCATTATACTCAAAGCTATATAATTTATAATTTATCCCCGAATTCTCATGTATATCCATGCTGTGTTGTAATTTGGCTTGTTCTGAATGGGGTTGTATCATTCTTATGTTATGCTCTCTTTGTTTTCAGTGGAAAACAATTTTTGTATTTAAACTTATTTAGTCTTCAGTCCTAGTCGGTTCCTTTTTGTGCAAATTATACTTTTTCATTAATTATTAATATTCTGTTAATCCCACAGTTACCCCAACAAATCACTTTCCACACCACACGTTTGTTTCTGTTAATTGTGGGAACACACAGACTTCCATTCATTTCCTGGGGACTTGCACTTAACCAGAACTAGTACTACCTTAACCCTTACCCCAGCCTTACACTGGCCTTAACCCCACTCTAGTGTTAGCCTTTACCCTTTACCCTAACCTTAAACCAACCTTAACCATAATCCTAACTTTACCCTAACCTTACCCTAACTTTACCCCAACCCTAACCTTACCCTAACTTTACCCCAACCCTAACCTTACCCTAACTTTACCCCAACCCTAACCTTACCCTAACTCTAACCTTGCCCTAACTTTACCCCAACCCCAACCTTGACCATACGCCAACCCTGACCTTACCCCAAACCTTACCATACCCCAAGCCTGACCTTACCCTAACCTTACCCCAACCCTAACCTTACCCTAACTTTACCCCAACCCTAACCTTACCCTAACTCTAACCTTGCCCTAACTTTACCCCAACCCCAACCTTGACCATACGCCAACCCTGACCATACCCCAACCCTGACCATACCCCAACCTTAACCTTACCCTATCTTTACCCCAACCCCAATAATACACCAACCCTGACCATACCCCAACCTTAACCTTACCCTATCTTTACCCCAACCCCAATAATACACCAACCCTGACCATACCCCAACCTTACCCCAACCCTGACCATACCCCAACCCTAACCTTACCCTAACTCTAACCTTGCCCAAGCTTTATCCCAACCCTAATCATACCCCAACCCTGACCATACCCCAACCTTACCCAAACCCTGACCGTACCCCAACCCTAACCTTACCCTAACTTTAATCTTTCCCTAAATTGACCATACCCCAAACCTTACCATACCCCAAGCCTGACCTTACCCAACTCTGACCTTACCCTAACCCTGACCATACCCCAACCCTGACCATACCCCAGCCCTAACCTTACCCTAACTCTAACCTTGCCCAAGCTTTACCCCAACCCTGACCATACCCCAACCCTGACCATACCCCAACACTGACCATACCCCAACCTTAACCTTACCCTATCTTTACCCCAACCCCAATAATACACCAACCCTGACCATACCCCAACCTTACCCCAACCCTGACCATACCCCAACCCTAACCTTACCCTAACTCTAACCTTGCCCAAGCTTTATCCCAACCCTAATCATACCCCAACCCTGACCATACCCCAACCCTGACCATACCCCAACCTTACCCAAACCCTGACCATACCCCAACCCTAACCTTACCCTAACTTTAATCTTTCCCTAAATTTACCCCAACACTGACCATACCCCAAACCTTACCATACCCCAAGCCTGACCTTACCCAACTCTGACCTTACCCCAACCCTGACCATACCCCAACCCTGACCATACCCCAACCCTAACCTTACCCTAACTCTAACCTTGCCCAAGCTTTACCCCAACCCTGACCATACCCCAACCCTGACCATACCCCAACACTGACCATACCCCAACCTTAACCTTACCCTATCTTTACCCCAAACCAAATAATACACCAACCCTGACCATACCCCAACCTTACCCCAATCCTGACCATACCCCAACCCTAACCTTACCCTAACTCTAACCTTGCCCAAGCTTTACCCCAACCCTAATCATACCCCAACCCTGACCATACCCCAACCCTGACCATACCCCAACCTTACCCAAACCCTGACCATACCCCAACCCCAACCTTACCCTAACTTTAATCTTTCCCTAAATTTACCCCAACACTGACCATACCCCAAACCTTACCATACCCCAAGCCTGACCTTACCCAACTCTGACCTTACCCTAACCCTGACCATACCCCAACCCTGACCATACCCCAACCCTAACCTTACCCTAACTCTAACCTTGCCCAAGCTTTACCCCAACGCTGACCATACCCCAACCCTGACCATACCCCAACACTGACCATACCCCAACCTTAACCTTACCCTATCTTTACCCCAACCCCAATAATACACCAACCCTGATCATACCCCAACTTTAACCTTACCCTATCTTTATCCCAACCCCAATAATACACCAACCCTGACCATACCCCAACCTTACCCCAATCCTGACCATACCCCAACCCTAACCTTACCCTAACTCTAACCTTGCCCAAGCTTTACCCCAACCCTAATCATACCCCAACCCTGACCATACCCCAACCCTGATCATACCCCAACCCTGATCATACCCCAACCCTGACTACACCCCAACCTTACCCCAACCCTGACCTTACCCCAACCCTAACCTTACCCCAAACCCTAACCTTACCCCAAACGTGACCATACACCAACCCTAACCTTACCCTACATTAAACATACCCCATAATCTTACCCTAAAATATGTCTTCACTTTAAAACTGAATGATTTAATGATTAGCTGGTCCACACAAGGAAGTAAGTACACACACACACAGGCATGTGTGCCCGTACATTGGTATGTATTAAATTACACTATGCAGCATTCACTCTTTGTGCATTGTTTGTATGTGTGTGTGTGTGTGTGTGAAGTGTGAGAGACACAAAATGAGAATTTCCTTAGTTCTACATATCTTTCATTTCAAATGCGTATCATGGACCAACAGCTAAAATAGGACACAGTGAGAAACTGACCAGTTTCACTTTAGTGTTCAGGTTTGTGCTCAGTGAAGCTGGCGGTGCAGATAAAAAAATAGTAAAATGGAGGGAAAATGTAGGATCTGAGCCCATCAGGTAATGATCTGGACCTTCAGGAGCTGAGTCAGCTGTGCTGCAGCGCTGATGTGCAGGGCATGGATCCTCAGGCCTGGGATCAAAAACCACTGAACGCTGTGCCGCAGGCGTCCCGCTGAAGAGCTGAACCTGCAAAAAAAGCCAGAGACACATCACCATTCAAAACACCCAGCCGTCAGTATAGACTTGATATGAACTAGACTTCTCCCAGCAGCACTCCAAATCAGACATTAGAAAACAGAGTCTACAAACCAGTTCACAAGCAAACGCAGTTCAGCTTCAGTTAATTACAGTTACAGTCAGATCTGTTTCCTCTCTCTCCCTGCAGTCAAACCCAGAAGTCTCCAGCAGGCCAAGGCCCCCTCGGTGGGTTTACAGCGGATCAAAGCGACGCGAATGTTCAGCGGACGGATGAGGCTGGTGGATGTCACGTACGACACCAAATACGAGAACCCTCAAAGCCCGGAATTCATAGATATGGCCACGACGCTGCAGGACATTGTGAGTTGCTGTGAAGTTGCTTGAGTCCTGTGTCATGTATGTGTCATGTGGGAGCGAGACGACATTAAACATAGACATTGTTTATGAAACTTAATAATTATCCTGCATGCATAATTAACATAGCAGCTTAGTAACCAATAAGAAAGAAATAAACTCACTTTAAATAGTAGCCGATCACGTGTCCAAAGCTGGTGGAGCCTGTAGATGGTCAGTCGGCCTGAGCTGTGGACAGAGACCAGTACTCCACAGTTAAGCCCACTGAAGGTCTGATATGCGGCAGTCGTTTACAGGCTTCACCCAAAACATAGTCCAGCACTTTACACACAGAAGATTTTGACCTCAGCATTTAACAGATCTGTGTAGTGAAACACATATAAACACACACACACACACACACACACACACACACACACACACACACACACACACACACACACACACACACACACACACACACACTAGTGAATACACACACTAGAGGGCAGTGAAACACCCACACACACTCACTTGGGGGCAGTGAAACACACACGCCAGGGAGCATAGAAACACACACACACACACACACTAGTGAACATATACGCAAGGGAGCAGACAAACACACACACACACTATTGAACATACACGCCAGGGAGCAGAGAAACACACACACACACACACACACACACACACACACACACACACACACACACACACACACACTAGTGAACGTGCACGCCAGGGAGCAGAGAAACACACTCACACACACACACTCTAGTGAACATACACACCAGGGAGCAGAGAAACACACACACACACACACACACTAGTGAACATACACGCCAGGGAGCAGAGAAACACACACACACTAGTGAACATACACGTCATGGATCAGTGAAACATACACACACACACACACTAGTGAACATGCACGTCGGGGAGCTGTAAAATACGCACAAACACACACACCAGGAAGCAGTGATACACACACTAGTGAACACACACACACACACACACACACACACACACACACACACACACACACACATTAGTGAACCCACATACTAGGGAGCAGTGAAACACACACACACTAATGAACATACACGCCAGGGAGAGGATTTGATTGAGTGTTAGTGAGGTCAGGTACTGATGTTGAACATTGCTGTGAGGACTTGATTGAGCGTTAGTGAGGTCAGGTACTGATGTTGAACATTGCTGTGAGGATTTGATTGAGTGTTAGTGAGGTCAGGTACTGATGTTGAACATTGCTGTGAGGATTTGATTGAGTGTTAGTGAGGTCAGGTACTGTTGTTGAACATTGCTGTGAGGATTTGATTGAGTGTTAGTGAGGTCAGGTACTGATGTTGAACATTGCTGTGAGGATTTGATTGAGTATTAGTGAGGTCATGTACTGATGTTGAACATTGCTGTGAGGATTTGATTGAGTGTTAGTGAGGTCAGGTACTGATGTTGAACATTGCTGTGAGGATTTGATTGAGTGTCAGTGAGGTCAGGTACTGATGTTGAACATTGCTGTGAGGATTTGATTGAGTGTTAGTGAGGTCATGTACTGATGTTGAACATTGCTGTGAGGATTTGATTGAGTATTAGTGAGGTCATGTACTGATGTTGAACATTGCTGTGAGGATTTAATTGAGTGTTAGTGAGGTCAGGTACTGATGTTGAACATTGCTGTGAGGATTTGATTGAGTGTCAGTGAGGTCAGGTACTGATGTTGAACATTGCTGTGAGGATTTGATTGAGTATTAGTGAGGTCATGTACTGATGTTGAACATTGCTGTTAGGATTTGATTGAGTGTTAGTAAGGTCAGGTACTGATGTTGAACATTGCTGTGAGGATTTGATTGAGTGTCAGTGAGGTCAGGTACTGATGTTGAACATTGCTGTGAGGATTTGATTGAGTGTTAGTGAGGTCAGGTACTGATGTTGAACATTGCTGTGAGGATTTGATTGAGTGTCAGTGAGGTCAGGTACTGATTTTGAACATTGCTGTGAGGATTTGATTGAGTGTTAGTGAGGTCAGGTACTGATGTTGAACATTGCTGTGAGGATTTGATTGAGTATTAGTGAGGTCAGGTACTGATGTTGAACATTGCTGTGAAAATCTGATTATCTTGATACTTTTAGACAGTGTCCAGTTGCATGTAAAAGTTTGGGGACCCCTGGCCAGTTGAAATATGGTGCTGCTTGTCTACAGAGGACACACACCAAATTAACTAAATGAATAAATCAAACATAAAAAAGGTGACCCGTGCAAAAGTTAGAGCATATTTAATATTTTGTTTTGTTTACAGTGTTTTTTTTTTATTTATATATTTTTTTTAGTTTCCCCTAAATATGTCAATTATGTAAACAAATAGGAATTGTTTACTATAATCACATTACATAGTTAATTACGTTTGTAGAGTTGTGCAGTGTTGGAAACCACATAATCTATTGTATTATAGCTTAATTAATTAGTGACTTAGTATAAAATTCTTTTACCAAGTCAAAATTGTTCACAGTGGGGGTGAGTGGAACCAGACGTCCATCTCTGAACATTATGTGAATTATTAGTGAAGGCACTGTTTGATTTCTAAACATTGTTTTATAATAATCCAGAAATAAAACGAATTATTTTCAGATTAATCACTATTTCATAAATACTACTGTGAAGCAATCTGAGACACCTAAGCTGATAGCTGATATCTTATCAATAAGTGTATGTTCACCAGCAGATCTGATTAGAACAGATGTAAATAATCATACATACAATACAAAGTAACATGAATATGTTATTGTGAGAGAAGTAGATCAGATCTTGATCCAGTTTGAAGAACAAAGTTAGGTTCTAGATTTCTCCTGGACGCCCCAGACATTGTATGAATGTATTCAGTTTCTTCAGCAGCAAATCTTGATTTATCTTAATGAAGTACTGAGCAGTCAAAGCAGGTATTAGATGAGAACTGATAATAATACTGGGTTGTTTAGGAGAAGCTTGGAAAGGGTTAAATAAACACACTGACGTATGGAAAAGCTCTACTTACTCTATTAGTACTGTTTGAATATTTAAAATAATAGCTTTTTGAATACAATAATGCCCCCAACTGCCTCAACCCTTTTGCACAGTACTGTATAAACTCCTGTGTAGGTTCACTGGTGGCTTTGGATGGTAAACAAATTGGCTGTATTTGTATCCAAGCATTCAGAATGACTCCCAACCTCTTAGCTGTATAGAAATTCAGGTGGAGTTCCCCTTTCATAGCTTTTGGTGAACTACAGCAGCACACGTCAGACACCAGAGAGGTCAGGACTGTATTAGGAGAAAATGAGATGTTTCAAGCTCTCCTTTGATGTTTAAAGCCATCTTGCTGTCAGTGAATTACACCGCTGAAGGTCCGGCTCCAGAAGTCCATCAACATGTGAACGTTTCTATGGATTTATTTCAGAGGAACCTGTTCTGTTCAGGTATATGTTGTGAGGTGTCGTGCACAGTCTGTCCAATAGGTGATGCTGGAGATTCTCAGTTGGGTCAAGATCTGCAGGTGCTTCATGTTTTAGGGGAGGCTGTTGAGAGTTTGCGCTGAAATGCATCAACAAATGTCTTCAGCTTTACCTTTGATGGTTCACAGGAGCGCGTGTTGACATTACTGTGCTGTAGAGCTCTGGTTCTTCTCGTCCAGGAGACTGAAAGGTTCTTGAATGCGCTCCTTTATGCTGCTCGCCCCGTTTTCATGGTCATCTGATGAAAACATCAGATCTTGAAGAGCGTGAGGTGGAATTGTCTGAGTTTGTGTTGGCATGCAAGACCTGAAAGGCTTTTCTTTACATCTGCTGTAGAAAGAAGCGCTTCAGGTTGATGTAGGTGGAAGAGAATTGGCTTCACAAGCAATATTCTAATTAAGGCTCAGACTTTAATTTACTCTCCTTATTGAAGGCGAATGTGAAGAACATGCTAGTTACTGGTCTGAACTGGCTTTCTTCAAGTTGGATGAGAGGGGGCCTGGATTCAATCCCAGTGTCATCGGGCCAACACACACTCACACCTACGGGCAGTTTAGAGTGAGCGATCAACCTAACAGGGCACCACACAGGGCAGCCAATCAGAGCAGAGCTGAGAAAAAGCACCGTACTAACCACTACACCACCGTACTAACCACTACACCACCATACTAACCACTACACCACCATACTAACCACTACACCACCATACTAACCACTACACCAGAGTACTAACCACTACACCACCATACTAACCACTACACCACCATAATAACCACTACACCACCGTACTAACCACTACACCACCGTACTGACCACTACACCACCATACTAACCACTACACCACCGTACTAACCACTACACCACCGTACTAACCACTACACCACCGTACTAACCACTACACCACCATACTAACCACTACACCACCGTACTAACCACTACACCAGAGTACTAACCACTACACCACCGTACTAACCACTACACCACCATACTAACCACTACACCACCGTACTAACCACTACACCACCATACTAACCACTACACCACCATAGTAACCACTACACCACCGTACTAACCACTACACCACCATACTAGCTACTACACCACCGTACTAACCACTACACCACCGTACTAACCACTACACCACCGTACTAACCACGACACCACCAAACTAACAACTACACCACCAAACTAACAACTACACCACCGTACTAACCACTACACCACCGTACTAACCACTACACCACCGTACTAACCATTACACCACCATACTAACCACTACACCACCATACTGACCACCACACCACCGTACTAACCACTACACCACCGTACTGACCACTATTTCGCTCACTGCTTGTTTGGACAACCTACATGACAATAATAATAATAATAATAATCATAATAATCATAATAATAATAATAATAATCTTTATTTATAGAGCACTCTACATACCAGTGGTGGAAAGTGCTGTTCATCATTGATAACATCTTAATAAGCCACATGGATCATATTTATTAAGTAATAAGATGTAGAGTTTAAATTTGCTGAGTTGAAGAGAGATGTTTATAAGCATGTAGTAAAGGTGACTCTGAGCTGGACTGTCTAATAGAAGCTGAACTGAGCTCCGCAGTTTAGAAGCAGAAGAGCTGAAAGAGTCTCTCCAGGTTCTCTGTATGTTACTGAAGGTGTTTGTACAGAAGGTCAGTATCTGCAGATCTAAGATCAGCAGCTGGAACATAAACAAAGAGACGTTCTGTGATGAAGCAGGTTCTAGCTTTATAGACGAGTACAGAAGTTTAGAGTCTGTTCTAAAAGATACAGGTAGTCAGTGCAGCTCTTTTAAAACAGGACTGATCTGAGATCTGTTTAGTGTTTGTGATATGCAGTGCAATGTATTATTGCATCCCACTTTCATGTCATTGCAATGCATAGTTGCATCCCAGCGTCATGCTCTCACAATGCATTGTTGCATTCCAATGTCGTGTCCTGTCATCACAAAGCGTTGTTCTATTTATGGCATGATATTGAAATGCGACTGTGCAGAGAGATGCAACCGATAGCAGTTGGTGTTTAGGTGTATTGCTTGAGGGCATTTCAGATTCTGCAGTTCAGTCTGCTCTACTGCGAAAGTTTTAAACCTAAAAAAATGACAATAGGTTCACATGTCAACAGCGCTGCCACCCAAAATACTGTTAATTAATCTTTATCTGTGATATTATTCTTAATACTAACAGAACCAAATACTTCAGGGCTCCAAACAGCCACCACCAGTCAACATGTATGTTTTAGGTGTCATGTAAATAACAACTCGATCAACTCTGACCATTACAGTCATCAACTCTGACCATTACAGTCATCAACTCTGACCATTACAGTCATCAACTCTGACCATTACAGTCATCAACTCTGACCATTACAGTCATCAACTCTGACCATTACAGTGATTAACTCTGACTATTACAGTGATCAACTCTGACCATTACAGTCATCAACTCTGACCATTACAGTGATCAACTCTGACCATTACAGTCATCAACTCTGACCATTACAGTCATCAACTCTGACCATTACAGTCATCAACTCTGACCATTACAGTGATCAACTCTGACTATTACAGTGATCAACTCTGACCACTACAGTCATCAACTCTGACCATTACAGTCATCAACTCTGACCATTACAGTCATCAACTCTGACCATTACAGTGATCAACTCTGACTATTACAGTGATCAACTCTGACCATTACAGTCATCAACTCTGACCATTACAGTGATCAACTCTGACCATTACAGTCATCAACTCTGACCATTACAGTCATCAACTCTGACCATTACAGTCATCAACTCTGACCATTACAGTGATCAACTCTGACTATTACAGTGATCAACTCTGAACATTACAGTGATCAACTCTGAACATTACAGTGATCAACTCTGACCATTACAGTGATCAACTCTGACCATTACAGTGATCAACTCTGACCATTACAGCGATCAACTCTGACCATTACAGCGATCAACTCTGACCATTACAGTCATCAACTCTGACCATTACAGTGATCAACTCTATTACAGTGACCAACTCTGACCATTACAGTCATCAACTCTGACCATTACAGTCATCAACTCTGACCATTACAGTGATCAACTCTAACCATTACAGTGATCAACTCTGACCATTACAGTGATCAACTCTGACTATTACAGTGATCAACTCTGGCTGTTACAGCGATAAACTCTGACCATTACAGTGATCAACTGTAACCATTACTGTGATCAACTCTGACCATTACAGTGATCAACTCTGACCATTACAGTCATCAACTCTGACCATGACAGCGATAAACTCTGACCATTACAGTCATCAACTCTGACCATTACAGTGATCAACTCTGACTATTACAGTGATCAACTCTGACCATTACAGTGATCAACTCTGACCATTAAAGTGATCAACTCTGACCATTACAGTCATCAACTCTGACCATTACAGTGATCAACTCTGACCATTACAGTGATCAACTCTGACCATTACAGCGATCAACTCTGACTATTACAGTGATCAACTCTGACCATTACAGCGATCAACTCTGACTATTACAGTGATCAACTCTGACCATTACAGTCATCAACTCTGACCATTAAAGTGATCAACTCTGACCATTACAGTCATCAACTCTGACCATTACAGTGATCAACTCTGACTATTACAGTGATCAACTCTGACTATTACAGTGATCAACTCTGACCATTACAGCGATCAACTCTGACTATTACAGTGATCAACTCTGACCATTACAGTGATCAACTCTGACCATTACAGTGATCAACTCTGATCATTACAGTGATCAACTCTGAATATAACAGTGATCAACTCTGACCATTATAGTGATCAACTCTGACCATTACAGTGATGAACTCTGTCCATTACATTCATCAACTCTGACCATTACAGTGATCAACTCTGACTATTACAATCAACTCTGATCAGAACAGAGTACATCATAAAGTAGCGTCCTCTTAGTTTTAGTATTGAGAAGCAGTATTTCAGTTTGTTCTTGATTAAGTTGCAGTACATGTTGCGTGAACTGTTCTGGGTACAGTTGAAAAACAGTTTGAAGTGATCTGCAGTCAAAATCATGACAGGAGCACAAAGCAGCTTTTGCTTGCAGCACCTTGTTTGCGAGTTAATAGCAGTAATTAAGCTTTCTGTCTTATTGAAACAGTCACTAGCTAGACCAGCTGATTGACAGCTGTGATGCTGTTGTTGCTTAGGAACAGGAATGACGTGCAGCCTAAGGCAGCTGTAAAATAAACACACACAGTTGGAACCCTATGAGGTTCTTTTAGCTTTAAAAAGTGTAATGTGATCTGCCAACGGTGCATTGTGACATCAAGATACTGAGATGGAGCAACACACTGTTGCATCCCAATGTCATGTCATTGTAATGTATTGTGGCGTCCCAGTGTCATGTCATCCCAATGCGATGTTGCATTTCAGTGTCATGTCATCCCAATGCGATGTTGCATTTCAGTGTCATGTCATCACAATGCATTGTTGCATCCCAGTGGTATGTCATCACAGTGCATTGTTGCATCCCAATGGCATGTCATCACAATGCATTGTTGCATCCCAGTGTCGTGTCATCACAATGCATTGTGGCATCCCAGTGTCGTGTCATCACAATGCATTGTGGCATCCCAGTGTCGTGTCATCACAATGCATTGTGGTATCCCAGTGTCGTGTCATCACAATGCATTGTTGCATCCCAATGGCATGTCATCACAATGCATTGTGGCATACCAGTTTCATGTCACCGCAATATTTTGTGGCATCCCAATGGCATATCATAGATAGATCGAAATTTAGCAGCCAGTAGCAGTTACAAACACAGTACAAAAAAACAATAAGGTATAAAAAAATTAAATAGTGTGTAAATAGTGTCTAAGAGTGCAAATGTACAGGATGTACAGTAAAGTGTCAATAGTGTCTAAGAGTGCAAATGTACAGGATGTCCAGTAAAGTGTCGAGAGTGTCCAGGAGTGCAGATGTACAGTAATGTGATTACAGTACAAATAAAAATAAACTGTAATTTGAACATAAGGGACTTGTTCCTCATCTGTCCTCCTTCCTCTTCCGGCTCCACTGGGAGGAATTGAACAGTCTGTGCAATGCATTGCACAACAATGCAAACAATGCAACGCATTGTTGCATACCACTGGCATGCCATCACAGTGCATTGTTGCATTCCAATGTCGTGTCCTGTCATCACAAAGCATTATTCCATTTATGGCATGATATTGAAGTGCAACAGTGCAGAGAGATGCAGCCGATAGCAGTTAATGGTTAGGTGCCTTGCTTGAGGGCGTTCCTTTTTATGTCCTGTTGGTTACATGTTCCAACAGTGTGTTACAACGTGTTCTGCTCAGGCTAAAGTCAGAGGTTGGCTGTGTTTTAGAACCTTTGTGTTCAGATTCCGCAGTTCAGTCTGTTCTACTGCGATAGTTTTAGACATATCAGGCTTCCCAGCAGCGCAGGTTCAGATGTCAACAGCGCTGCCACCCAAAATACTGTTAATGAATCATTATCTGTGATATTCTTGTTAATACTAACAGAACCACAGCTTTGCTGCTTTTATTGGCCGTCTTATACTTCAGGGCTCAAAACAGCTACCACCAATGAAAATGTATGTTTTAGGTGTTATGTAAATAATGATATAATAACATGATAATAACATAATAATAATCTATTTATGATAATATAGCATCTCCATTGTAGAGTTTAGGATTTGCATGACTTCTCCACACGTTTCGTTGGGATACCAGTGAGAAGAGGCGTTTGAAGGTCCCACTGGGGGTCCTAGGACAGTTAATGAAGTCAAGCTGATGATTGATGTGGACTCAACTGAGGCTGAACCGCGTCCAGACCTGTGACGTAAGGCGGGAGGTCGGCGCTAGTGTTTTTATTGCGCTTTCCCTGCACGCAGCCGGTTACGCTGTGGAGGTTTGATGGCTAAATGATTCTGCTTTCAGCACATGCTGCCTTCCAGGGAGCTATTGTAGCGTTTCAATTTGCTCGCTTTAATATGGACGTCTCGCAGGCCGCTTTCATCTTTAAAAGAAACGGCTTCAAACAGAGAAAGGAGCGCCGGCGCGCTGTGCTGTGATAGACTTTGACATCTGTTTGGGGGGAGAAATTACAAGCAGGATCGGGTTTAAACTGTCAGCGCTGATCTGGCAGCTTATGTAAAATTTAACAACAAGCTAAGGCCTTAAAAATCCATCAGCACCGGCTCTAGTCGGAGCTTTACTCGCAGGATTAGGTGCTTCACACGTGTTTCCCTTTGCAGGACAACCTGCGAAGAACCTGAAGGCCGAGACAGGCTGGGGTTCAGGTTGAAGGAGATGTTCAGCATAATGGAATCATTAATGGGATGTGAGGGTCGATCAGTGTTGTAATGTGAAACGCGTCGGTCTAGAAAGCTCGCAGCAGCGAACGTCCGGCGTACATAAAAAAAACATTTATTGCTGCTATTTTATGGTCAGTGTTGCAGATCAAATTTAGAGTATGTGTACTGGGAACTTTCATGTAAAGTGTTATGTCATCACAGTGCATTGTTGCATCCTAATCTGTCATAACAGTGTGTTGTTGCATCTCAATGTCATGTCTTTGCAATGCATTGCTGCATCCCACTATCATGTCTTTAAAATGCATAGTTGCATCCTAATATCCTGTCATTGCAGTGCATTATTGCATCCTAATGTCCTGTCATTGCAGTGCATTGTTGCATCCCACTATCATGTCATCACAATACATTGTTGCATCTTATTGTCATCACAATGCATTGTTGAATCCTATTGTCATCACAATGCATTGTTGCGTTGTAATGTCTTGCCATTGCAGTGCAATTTTGCATTCCAATGTTATGTCATTGCAATGTATTGCGGCATCCCAGTGTCCTGTCATTGCAGTGCGTTGTTGAATCCCACTGTCATGTCATCACAATGCATGGTTGCATTAATGTGTACGAGGAATTTTAAATAAAAAGTAAAAAGCCTATATTTATATAATATGGGCTCTGGTTACCATCACCACCATCAAGTTTATCTACAATGAACAATTTCACACCCAGCCACTCTCAATGCCTTTGTGTCTCATCAATTGAATTATGATGAATTTTTTAAATATTTTATGACAGGTTTCATAACATATGGGCCTAAAATCTTAATTCATTCATGGTGCAGGGATGCATGGGTGTTGTAAGGCAAAGTAGTCTCCAATGATGATCTAGATACTGGGACAGATGTAGGTAATCATACATACAATACAAAGTAACATGAATATGTTATTGTGAGAGAAGTAGATCAGATCTTGATCCAGTTTGAAGAACAAAGTTAGGTTCCAGATTTCTCCTGGACGCCCCAGACATTGTATGAATGTGTTCAGTTCCTTCAGCAGCAAATCTTGATTTATCTTAATGAAGTACTGAGCAGTCAAAGCAGGTATTAGATGAGAACTGATAATAATACTGGGTTGTTTAGGAGAAGCTTGGAAAGGGTTAAATAAACACACTGACGTATGTAAAAGCTCTACCTTTTTTTTTTACTTCTGATACGCGTTTATGAGGCTTGTCTGGTTTTATATACGTAAAAAAAATAACACTTTTTTTAGGTCAGTTATTTTTTTGTAATTTTTTTCAATCATCTTATTTAAACAGGCTGCTTTTTTTACTGGGCCTTTAAGGCGGGTCTATGTAAATGAGCTCTGTTTTGATTGGCTGTCCTATAATGTAGTTTGTTTAAGAAGCAGTCAGAGCTGAAACATTCCCTATGACTTAAGTGGACTTAAATGTGTGTGTGTGTGTTTCACTACCCACTAGTGTGTGTGTGTGTGTGTGTGTGTGTGTGTGTGTGTGTGTGTGTGTGGTGTGGGGGAGTTTCTCTGTGCCCTAGTACGTGTGTTTACTAGTGTGCGTGTGTGTTTCAGCACCCCCATTGTGTTTGTATGTCGGAGTTTCATTGTCCCCTAGTGTGTGTGTGTGTGTTTGTTTCACTGCCCCCTAGTGTGTGTGTGGTGTGTGTGTTGCGCTGCCCACTAGTGTGTGTGTGTGTTTGTTTCACTGCCTCCTAGTGTGTGTGTGTGTTTCACTGTCCCTAGTGTGTGTGTGTGTATGCATGTGGGAGTTTTGCTGTCTCCTAGTGTGTGTTCACTAGTGTGTATGTGGGTGTTTCGCTGCCCCCTAGTCTGTGTTCCCCCTAGTGTATGTGTGTGTTTCACTGCCACCTGTTGTGTGTGTTCACTAGTGTTTATGTGTGTTTCACTGCCCCCTAGTGGGTGTTCATTAGTGTGTATGTGGGTGTTTCCCTCCCCCCTAGTGTGTGTGTTCACTAGTGTGTATGTGTGTGTTTCACTGCCACCTGTTGTGTGTGTTCACTAGTGTTTATGTGTGTTTCACTGCCCCCTAGTGTGTGTTCATTAGTGTGTATGTGGGTGTTTCCCTCCCCCCTAGTGTGTGTGTTCACTAGTGTGTGTGTGTGTGTGTTTCACTGCCCCCTAGTGTGTGTGTTCATTAGTTTGTGTATGGGGTGTTTCACTGCCCCCTAGTGTGTGTGTTCACTAGTGTGTATGTGTGTGTTTCACTGCCCCCTGGTGTGTGTGTTCATTAGTGTGTGTATGGGGTGTTTCACTGCCCCCTGGTGTGTGTTCATTAGTGTGTGTATGGGGTGTTTCACTGCCCCCTGGTGTGTGTGTTCGTTAGTGTGTGTATGTGTGTTTCACTGCCCCCTGTTGTGTGTGTTTGTTAGTGTGTGTGTTCGTTAGTGTGTGTATGTGTGTGTTTCACTGCCCCCTGGTGTGTGTGTTCGTTAGTGTGTGTATGTGTGTGTTTCACTGCCCCCTAGTGTGTGTGTTCATTAGTGTGTGTATGGGGTGTTTCACTGCCCCCTAGTGTGTGTGTTCATTAGTGTGTGTATGGGGTGTTTCACTGCCCCCTGGTGTGTGTGTTCGTTAGTGTGTGTATGTGTGTGTTTTATCACTGCCCCCTGGTGTGTGTGTTCGTTAGTGTGTGTATGGGGTGTTTCACTGCCCCCTGGTGTGTATTTTCATTAGTGTTTGTATGGTGTGTTTCACTGCCCCCTGGTGTGTGTGTTCATTAGTGTATGTATGGGGTGTTTCACTGCCCCCTGGTGTGTGTGTTCATTAGTGTGTGTGTTCATTAGTGTGTGCATGTGTGTGTTTCACTGCCCCCTAGTGTGTATGTTCATTAGTGTTTGTATGGTCTGTTTCACTGCCCCCTGGTGTGTATTTTCATTAGTGTATGTATGGGGTGTTTCACTGCCACCTAGTGTGTATGTTCATTAGTGTTTGTATGGTGTGTTTCACTGCCCCCTGGTGTGTGTGTTCATTAGTGTGTGTGTATGGGGTGTTTCATTGCCCCCTGGTGTGTGTGTTTCCCTGCTGCCCACCACGTTATTAACATATGGGAGTTAACTCTGCCACTAGTGACAGACCTGAGCTGGACACTAGTTGCCTTCCAGCCATGTGGTGCACTCTCTTGTCCCTTGGGCCATTTGACTCCTCTCTAGTTCCTTGTGTGGGCGCTATTATACTTCTGACACCAGTGTAGCACGGGCTCCCTGGCAAGACACAGGAGAGGCCATGGTCATTTCTCAGGACGCATTCTTGAGTTTTTGCCTGACGTTGTCTTCTGCTGCTCAAGTTGCGTCCCAGAACCCAAGAACACATGTACCAAAGCATGGTTACAGTCCTTCATCAGTGGACACAGGACACTGCTGTCTGGATAGTTTTGGTTGGTGGACGATTCTCAGTCCAGCAGTGACACTGAGGAGGTGTTTAAACACTCCAGCAGCAGCACTGCTGTGTCTGATCCACTCTAGCACACTACCACCATGTCAGTGTGACTGCAGTGCTGAGAATGACCCACCTCCCTAATAGTATCTGCTCTGTGGTGGTCCTGTGGGGGTCCTGATCATTAAAGAACAGAGTAATAAAGTATACAGAGAATCAGATGAACTACAGTCTGTAAGTGGAGCTCCTGTATGGTCAGTGGAGCTGATAGAATGTGAGCTGTGTTTCAAATGAGGCCGTTTCGATGTGAATCCAGGCTCTGCTAATCGGTTTAAGCCAGAAATCCTCGTTCTAAGTCCTCGCTCAGCGTCTATTAAACAGCCGGGGAAGAAAAAAAAGTCCTAATGTCAGCAAAGCCATTTTTATTTCATTGTCCTGCGTGTGAGGTTGGATGATTTAATTTGGAAGCTCGGTTTTTCGCCAGCATCCTGCGCAGAAATGAGGCAGATCTAACATTTGGGTTTATGAATTTTAATCACATCCACCGCCGGCGTGTTTGAGAATTAGCCGTACTGCTCACGGAGCGAATATGTCTGAGCTTTAATTATGTCTTCACGTCTCTTTGTTCTGTTTCAGCTGAACCAGACTTTCTCCAAAGATCCGCTCCTCTCCAAATACTACAACACATCCGTCATCTCCGCCTTCAGGTAAGCCAGCTCTGTGAGCTCACCCTCGCGGCGAGAACAGATCCACCCTGAAGCCGAGAGGAACCAGCAGCTCCTGTTTTAATGCAGGGGAGCAGAGCTAAACCAGCCCGGGTCAATATTTGTCTTCTCTCGAGCGGCTGAATATTTCATCTTAAGGAGCTTGTTGTTCTACCATCCTGCTAGCTGTGCCAGTTACTACAGATACTATCTATCTATCTATCTATCTATCTATATATATATATATATATATATATATATATATATATATATATATATATATACTCCACTGTATCAGCTCCACTAACCATATAGGAGCTCCACTTACAGACTGTAGTTCATCTGATTCTCTGTATACTTTATTACTCTGTTTTTTAATGATCAGGACCCCCACAGGACCACCACAGAGCAGCTACTATTAGGGAGGTGGGTCATTCTCAGCACTGCAGTGACACTGACGTGGTGGTAGTGTGCGTGTGTTGTGCTGGTGTGAGTAGATCAGACACAACGGTGCTTCTGCTGGAGTGTTTAAACACCTCAGTGTCACTGCTGGACTGAGAATCGTCCACCAACCAAAACTATCCAGACAGCAGTGTCCTGTGGGCGGCGTCCTGTGTCCACTGATGAAGGACTAGAGGAACACAAACTGTGCAGCAGCAGATGAGCTACTGTCTCTGACTTTACATCTACAAGGTGGACCAGCAAGTAGTAGGAGTGTCTAATAGAGTGGACAGTGAGTGGACACAGTGCGTAAACACTCCAGCAGCAGCACTGCTGTGTCTGATCCACTCACACCAGCACCACGTCAGTGTCACTGCAGTGCTGAGAATGACCCACCTCTCTGATAGTATCTGCTCTGTGGTGGTCCTGTGGGGGTCCTGATCATTAAAGAACAGAGTAATAAAGTATACAGAGAATCAGATGAACTACAGTCTGTAAGTGGAGCTCCTGTATGGTCAGCTGATACAGTGGACAGTGAGTGGAGATGTTGATGTTATGATGGCTAATAAGCGCTAGAGCTTCATAAATGTGAGTCTACTCAGGCTACAAGATGATTCTCCTGCTCTGTGGTCTGCAGTGATGGAGTGTATGCCTACCACTGGACGCTGTTCGAGGTTCCTCCCTCAGATTTGGAGGCTCTCCCTAAGCTGACAGAGGAGCGAGTGCTGGACGTTCTCCGCCGAGGAGTCAGGCAGGAGGGGAAACGCAGCATGCAGTCCTTCACCATCACCGAGATCTCCGCCTCAAGTAACGCACACAAGTTCACTCTGAAACTAAAGAACTGTACATCAGATCCATATTCTGAACGTAGTTCATCAGCTGAGACATGGCAGCCTGGAGCTCCCTTAGTTATACACTGGAGCTGCTGGAGATTTCACATCACACTATGTGATTTCTTTGCTAAATATTAAATAAAAAGAGGAAAAATAAAGAAAAAATACCCGTAACTACAGAATAAAGACCCATATCTACAGAATATAGACCCGTATCTACAGAATAAAGACCCGTATCTACAGAATAAAGACCCATAACTACAGAATAAAGACCCGTATCTACAGAATAAAGACCCGTATCTACAGAATAAAGACCCGTATCTACAGAATAAAGACCCATAACTACAGAATAAAGACCCATAACTACAGAATAAAGACCCGTATCTACAGAATAAAGACCCGTAACTACAGAATAAAGACCCATAACTACAGAATAAAGACCCGTATCTACAGAATAAAGACCCATAGCTACAGAATAAAGACCTGTTTACAGAATAAAGACCCATATCTACAGAATAAAGACCCGTAACTACAGAATAAAGACCCATAACTACAGAATAAAGACCCGTATCTACAGAATAAAGACCCATAGCTACAGAATAAAGACCTGTATACAGAATAAAGACCCATAACTACAGAATAAAGACCCGTATCTACAGAATAAAGACCCGTATCTACAGAACAAAGACCCATAACTACAGAATAAAGACCCGTATCTACAGAATAAAGACCCATAACTACAGAATAAAGACCCATAACTACAGAATAAATACCTGTAACTACAGAATAAAGACCCATAACTACAGAATAAAGACCCGTATCTACAGAACAAAGACCCATAACTACAGAATAAAGACCCGTATCTACAGAATAAAGACCCATAACTACAGAATAAAGACCCATAACTACAGAATAAATACCTGTAACTACAGAATAAAGACCCGTATCTACAGAACAAAGACCCGTATCTACAGAATATAGACCCATAACTACAGAATAAAGACCCGTATCTACAGAACAAAGACCCATAACTACAGAATAAAGACCCGTATCTACAGAATAAAGACCCATAACTACAGAATAAAGACCCATAACTACAGAATAAATACCTGTAACTACAGAATAAAGACCCGTAACTACAGAATAAAGACCCGTATCTACAGAATAAAGACCCATGACTAAATAAACAAAGACCCGTATCTACAGAACAAAGACCCATAACTACAGAATAAAGACCCGTATCTACAGAATAAAGACCCATAACTACAGAATATAGACCTGTATACAGAATAAAGACCCATAACTACAGAACAAAGACCCATATCTACAGAACAAAGACCCGTAACTACAGAATAAAGACCCGTATCTACAGAATAAAGACCCATAACTACAGAATAAATACCTGTAACTACAGAATAAAGACCCGTAACTACAGAATAAAGACCCGTAACTACAGAATAAAGACCCGTATCTACAGAATAAAGACCCGTAACTACAGAACAAAGACCCGTATCTACAGAACAAAGACCCGTATCTACAGAATAAAGACCCATAACTACAGAATAAAGACCCATAACTACAGAATAAAGACCCGTATCTACAGAACAAAGACCCATATCTACAGAATAAAAACCCATAACTACAGAATAAAGACCCATAACTACAGAATAAAGACCCGTATCTACAGAATAAAGACCCATATCTACAGAATAAAGACCCGTAACTACAGAATAAAGACCCGTGTCTACAGAATAAAGACCTGTATACAGAATAAAGACCCGTAACTACAGAATAAAGACCCATAACTACAGAATAAAGACCCATATCTACAGAATAAAGACCCGTATCTACAGAATAAAGACCTATAACTACAGAATAAAGACCCGTATCTACAGAGCAAAGACCCATAACTACAGAATAAAGACCCGTAACTACAGAAGAAAGACCCATAACTACAGAATAAAGACCCGTAACTACAGAATAAAGACCCATAACTACCGAATAAAGACCCATATTCCTCAAATACCTGCACACAGTAGGTCCTTTAAACAGTATAAATAGTGAATTAAATAGTGAAAAATAGTCATAATAAAATTAAGATTATTATTCTTATTGTTTACATTTGTGTGTAGAATAAATAAAGGTCCTGCCCCAGCGGAATAAAAATCATAATAGATAGATGAATAATAGATGGATAGATGGATACATAGATATATGAATGGATGAATAGATGGATGAAAGAATAAAATGAGGGAGCAAATAAAATAAAGCAAATAACATGATTATTACCCATATGTAATAAATATGTAGTATATATTCTTATTGCATATACATTCTTACAAAGCATGTAAGATGTTTGTTGGTTAGTTCATAGAAATCTGCTCAGTTAATAATTCTTATTGGTTTTTTTCTGTAGCATCAAAATTGGATGTGTGTACCTCCACACAGTAGGTCCTTTATACAGTATAAATAGTGAATTAAATAGTGAAAAATAGTAATAACAAAATTAAGAATATTAATATTTACTATTGTGTGTAGAATAAATTGCATTTGTGTGGAGCAAATAAAAGTTCTGCACCAGCGGAATAAAAATAGATGGATACATAGATATATGAATGGATGGATAGATGATGATTATTACCCATAGATAATAAATATGTAGTGTATATTCTTATTGCATATACATTCTTACAAAGCATGAAAATGAATAGTTTGTTGGTTGATTCCTAAAAATCCGCTCAGTTAATAATTATTATTGTTTTTTTCTGTAGCATGGAAATTGGATGTGTATTAGTTTTATATGTGTTTCCCCAATACCTTCACACAGTAGGTCCTGTATGGAACTGTGAAGGAACAGTACAGTATAAATAGTCAATTTCGGTTCAAAATATGTTTAGTTTTATAGCGTATTGCAGTGGTTTCAGACATTTTTGCTTTTACATTGTTTTTGTGTTGTTTCCAACATAATTTAGGATCAATTATCATCAGAAACTTTTCATACACTTGTAATGCATCAGCGTTAAAATTATAATAATCATGCCGTCGTCTCATTGGCTGAGCTTAAGCAGTAGAGAACGTATTTGCAAAGTGCAAAACACTTTGGCTTGTGAGAGCGGAACGAAATGCATGATGGAGCTGTCGACTAAGCAGATTCCGGCCAGCCAACATCCACAAAAATACATAGTGAAAGGTCAGAATGCATGTTTTATTATTGATGTGCAGTTCTTTGGCCCAGGGGCTGAAGTTCAGTTCGCTGAAAGGCAGAAACGGTTCTGTTTAAATCAGCAGAAACTGATTTCCTACATTGAAAAAGGCGCGTTTTCTTATTTTGTTTAGAGGCTAAAGTCACCCAGCAGCAGCAGACGTGCAGAAGAGGATGTTGCCTGTGTTTTCAGTGCTGAGGCCTAACGGCAGCGTCCCCGGCGTGAGCAATACGGCTCAGATATGATGCAGTATTTACTGAGATTACTGAGAATTTGATGGTGACGGCGTTTAGCATGTTTAGACTATATGAGATTTATCCACACTTTGTGCTAAAAACACACACGCTGTTAAAAATCTGAATCGACGCTGAAGCTCCTGCTTAATAATCCCTGCAGGGAAAATTTGCCTCAGTCAAGAAAAGCCTGTGTTTTGGCTTCATCGTCTTGAAAGTTCAAAGCGCTAGCGTTTATTTCTAGATCTCCCGAGCTGTGAAGGGCCTGTGGGGGTGTAAGTGCTGAGACGTGGCCAACAGAGTCATGAATTTGGGGCAGTATGATGCAATTTAGCGTCTAAGACTTGATGAGGCATTGTTTATTATGATAGTGAAACGTGCAGTATTCCAGATTAATGTTATACCACACATATACAGTTTGTATCACTGTAGTACGTCTGTATTTCATTAGATTTCTGATATATATTGAAAGTTATTGACGAAACACCGTATGGATTCAGTAAGTTTTGTATGTGGTTTCTGTAGTTTTTCAGGATAACGAAGGCTTAAAAAATATTTAGAAACATTACTGCGTGTATTGGGGGACGTATTTAGGACACTTCTATGTAATAGCTATATTTTTCAGAGAAACAAATAGATGCACCACTTACCAGACCGCAGGTTACTATACAAACATTATATAAATTCTAATACTAACAGGAAAAAAAAAAAAAATAAAAAAAAAAAATATATATATATATATATAGATAGATAGATAGATAGATAGATATGCATTCTTACATGTGTAGATAAATAGAAGGATGGATGGATGGCTAGGAAGCATAAAAGGAGGAAACAATGGTGGATGAATGGAATAATGGAAGGATAGATAGATAGAGAGAGATAAATGCGTACATAGATGTGTGGATGAATAGAAGCATGAATGGATGGCTACAAAAAATAAAAGCAGGAAACAATGGAAGGATTTATGTAATAATGAAAGAATAGATGGATAGAAGGGTGGATAGAAAGATAAATGCATACATAGATGTGTGGATAAAGAAAAAAAGGCTATAGATGAATGATTACAAAATGGTTACAAAAAATAAAAGAAGGATTGATGAATGAAAGAAGGAAATGATAGATGCATATATATATATATATATATAAAATAGTGTATTTTTTATTATATATATATATAATTTTTGGTTTTCCATTTCATATACATTCTTACATATACCTCATGCTCCGTGTCCTGAAACTATATAAATAACAATGAAAACAAAAAAAAACTATTTGTTTGTGCATGTAAGCGAACGTGAGAGTGAGGGGAAGCGAAGTGATGCCTCTGACAGGCGTGTAGAAAACCGGTCAGAACAAGTGCAGTGACCATATTCTATACATGTACATCACAATCGTTCTCTCTCTCTCTCTCTCTTTCTCTCTCTCTCTCTCTCTCTCTCTCTCTCCCTCTCTCTCTCTCTCTTTCTCTCTCTCTCTCTCTCTTTCTCTCTCTCTCTCTCTCAGTCACGGACCCGCGGATGGCCATGAACCCCAGAACTGGTGAGTAAAGCGTGTCCCATTTCAGTCTCGGCTGCTCTGTAATTTTCCACCTGGCTCGGCAGCCTCTCTGCTGACACTCGCTGAAAAACAGCCGCGCTGCTCCATCCATCTCCCTCTGCCTGCATGAGCGCTTAGACCCTCACGCACAGCCCACTTCAGAGCCGTCTTTAACTCTGCTCTCTTCTACCTGGACCAAACATTCCACATCCTACAGCATCTGCAGCATCCTGCAGCTCTGTGTTAGTATCAGTCCAATCAACAACAGCAGCAATCAAATTAATAATAATAATAATAATAATAATCATAATAATCATCATAATAATAATAATCATAATAATAATCATAATAATCATAATGATAATAATAGATGGAAGAAGGATGGATGGATACATACATAGGTAGATAGATTATTGGAAGAAAAGATGGATGGATGGATGGATAGATAAAATAATTAATGGATAGATAGATAAAAGAATTGATAGATGGATGGATGGATGGATGGATGGATGGATGCAAAGAAGAAAGGATAGATGGATAAGTAGATAGATAAATGGATGGACGAAAGGAGAAAAGGACAGAAGAATTAATGGATAGATAGATATATGTATGGATTGCTGAAAGATGAATGGCTGCAAGGAAGAAAGGATAGATGGATAAGTAGATAGATAAATGGATGGATGGATGGATGAAAGGATAGATAGATTGTTGTATGGAAGGAGGAAAGAATAAAATGAGCAAAGGATATATGGATAAACAGGTGGATAGGTTATTGAATTGATGGATGTATGGATGGATGGATATATAGATGGATGGCAGAAAAAATAAAAGAAAGAAATGATGGATGGATAAATGAATGAAAGAAGGAAAGGATGGTTAGATGGATGGATGCATGGAAACGTCGATGACGATGGGATAGACGATGGAAGGACAAAAGAATGAAAGGAGGTAAGGATAGATAGATGGATTGATAGATATATGAATACATGGATGGATGGAAAGATGGATAGAAAAATAGATGATGGAAGGACAAAAGAATAAAAGGGCGAATGGATAGATAGATGGATTGATAGATATATGGATAGATATATAAATACATGATGCAATAGATGCATACAAAAGCATACGAATGGATATAAGAATAGATGATGGAAGGAGAAAAAAAGAATGAAAGGATGAAAGGATTAATAGATACATTGATAGATATATGGATGGCTGAAAAGATGAAAGAATAATTGGATAGAAAAATAGATGCATACAAAAGCATAAAGATTGATGGAAGAATAGATGAAGGAAGAACAGAAGAATGAAAGTAGTGCAGGATAGATAGATGAATTGATAGATATATGGATGGATGGAACGATGAAAGGATAGAGAGACCTATCCCCCCATCATGCAGTTATGCACATTAAGAGGTGACCTCTCTCCCCAGAACGCTGCTTCACCCAGCTGGAGGCTACTTCCGAAGTGCAGACCTTCCAGTCTCCCGGCTTTCCAAACGCATACCCTCCGCAGACCCGCTGCTACTGGCAGATCCGTGCCCCCAAGGACAAAGCCATCTTGGTCAAGTTCCCGAAATTCTTTGTGGAGGACGACTGCGCCAACAACTATGTCTTCATCTACGACTCTCTTAGTCCAGATGGGACTCAAGCCATCACACAGTAAGTAGACGTCCACATACTTTTGGCCAATACAGAATTACATGGGTTTGTTTTTTTATCTTTATTTATTATATAGGATCACTTTGTAGTTCTACACCTACAGACTGTAGTTCATCTGATCCTCTGTACACTTTAATACTCTGTTCTTTAATGATCAGGACCCCCACAGGACCACCACAGAGCAGATACTATTTGGGTGGTGGATCATTCTCAGCACCCCCATTCTGTCTTCCGTTTTTGGCTCAGCTCATGAGTAATTAGATGAGCTCTGCTCTGATTGGCTGGTTTACAGTGAGGTGCCATGATGATCACACACGGAAGCAACACACCAAATAAAATGAGCCTCCCTCTAAATAAGTTCCGCCCACATACTATGTTGTTAGCTATACTAGATACTCAGAGCTGCTAGTATCTAACGTTACCTGTACCAGTTACTCTCTTTGATCTGAACATCAAACACAAAGTAGATTCAAGGTGTCTCTGTGAAACTTTCAGTTTAAGATGATCTGCTTCAACCAGCACACAGTGATCCACTCACACAGCATGGCTGCTTCTTCCAGTCACTGTTGGAGGTTGTGGTGCTAATAAAGGTGGAGCTGCTCGTCTCTTCAGTCTCTTTAGTGTTGAACGCTGAGCTGAAGCTGCTCCTTGTTGTCCGAGTGTTGGAGAAAGTGTCCGGAGTGAAAAGTACAGACTGCAGAGTTAAAGTTGTTCAGGATTCTGTTAAAGATGTGGGAGCTGAAGTTCAGCAGCTTGTTTTGGGAATCCACCTTAAACGGAGCTGCAGTTACTCTCTAGCTGCAGTGTTTAAGGTGGAACATTAGATGAAGAATGTGGAGAAGAGGATCTTCAGGCTGGTTTAAAGATGAACATGTAGCTCTGACAGTTGGCTTGTTTGTTGGGAACGAGTTAACGAGTCTGGTATGTAACAGTGTAGGGTTTTGAGCTCGGCCTGTTTTATTGTCTCTCTAGTAAAAGCAGGATTTGTACTTGAAGAACAGAGTTTGAGGTTCAGGGTATGTACAGTTCTGAGTACTGAGTTCTCAGTATTATACTATATAACAAAGTACATACGGTTTTATATATGTACAGTGTGCATACATATATGATGTCCTATCCCACCACATTAAAAGATAGAAAGAAAGAAAGAAAGTAAGAGACTTTATCTTCGCTGGCCTTGTTGGAAGATCCAGACGAATTCCAGCTGTTCGTGTTTTAGCCCTCTACGTTTCTTCTCTTTTTTTCAGTACCAAGGACAAAATGTTTATTGTGTCCCTTCAGAAAGCTCAGACAAACTTATTCATCCATTTCAAAGGACAGTCCTCGCAGGTTCTGGCCAGCGCTGGTCTTTGTAGTCTCCTTGAGAGACCTTGCAGGAGATTGACTTGGCTTTTGAAGACCTCACTTTTGAAATCCATCAGCCACAGCCGCCACCTGCCCCTGAGCTGGGTCGCAGCCCAACTTTATAACCACGTTTTTCTCGTTTTTCTCTTTTTTCCATGTGTGAAACGCTAACATGAAACCCAGAACAGAGCAGGACGTGAGTTTGACTCTGGCAGTGAGGGACGGGGCTGAGCGGCGGCTGCTGTTTGCTCTAAATGAGCTGCAGCAGTGCGGGTGGCTGTGCATTGCCACGTTATTCGTCCAGCAGTTTTTTAAATATCAGCTCCAGATTGTCTGGTCCGATTGTGTGATTCAAGCTTGTATACAGCTTTTTGATTGGATGCACAGATTCTGGAAAACAACAGATTTATCCATAATTTTTTCCCATAGAAAATGAATAGGAGGAAAAAGTGCACACCAATCTACTGAACTTCCGCTCGACCCACAGACACCGTTTCACACACACTGACTCAGGGCAGACCCCCGACCACGACTGCAGTGTTGGTTCGACCCGCACTCGTCTGTTTGTCATATTTTTCCATCCCACTTTTTTCCGTCCCATTCATTTTTGAACACACCAAAAAATCATGGTTTCATTGAACCTACAGCCAGCAAACTGCCTGTACTCACTCAGTATAGACCCTCAAACTCTAATCCTCAGACATCCTGACCCGCACTCCTCTATTTGTCGTTTATTAATCCCTTGTTTTTCCACCCCATAGAGTCCTATTCTTTTTTGAGCACACCCAAAAATCATGGTTTCCTTGAACCTACAGCCTCCAAACTGCCTGTACTCACTCAGGACAGATCCCCAACCTCTTATCCACACACATACTGACCTGCACTCCTCTATTTATTCCTCTTTTTTCCACCCCTTAGATTCCCATTCATTTTTCAGACATATCCAAACATCAAGGTTTCATTTAATCTACAGCCTCCAAACTGCCTGTACTCACTTAGGGCAGTCCTCTACTTGTTGTTTATTCATCCCTCGTTCCTGCTGTGCAACCATCCTGTGTTTTCTTCAGGAAACACACTTTTCTAGTTGCCTCCTTGGCGTGTTTCATCTCTCGCTCTCTGTTTGTTAATGACTTGTTTGGAGAAAGTGTGATCCAAAGAAAATGTTTGATAATGAAGTGATAAAAACATCAGAACATGCTGAAAACAAAGTATTAATTTGTGTGTGGTACATCAGTGGAGATCTATTCATAGGAGCACTCCACCTGATCCAGCACTCACCACCATGTTAGTGTCACTGCAGTGCTGAGAATGACCCACCTCCCTAACAGTACCTGCTCTGTGGTGGTCCTGTGGGGGTTCTGATCATTAAAGAACATAGTAATAAAGTATACAGAGAATCAGATGAACTACAGTCTGTAGGTGTAGAACCACAAGGTGCTGCTATATGGCAGGCGGGTTTATGTATATTTGCATATTCATAAGCAGAAATCTCACCTCTGGATGCTGTTAAATGTTTTTGACGCTCTGCAGAGAAAGGATTTTAAAAGAAGGGTTTTTAAAATCTCATTGTTTTGAAAATTTTATGATGAATGGACCAATAGAAGTGCTCCAAAATAGCTCAGAATAGATACTATTCTGGTTCCATTGACTTTTATTAAGTAAAGATATATAGAAATCTTATCTGTGATATCAATCAAAATATGGGTATACATAAATGTATGAATGAATGCAGGTGTTCTAGAAGTTGAGACCATCTTTATATTAAATATTCAATATTCAGTGTTAATAGAGTTAGTAGAGCTTTTCCATACGTCAGTGTGTTGATTAAACCCTTTTCAAGCTTCTCCTAAACAACCCAGTATTATTTACAGTTCTCATCTAATACCTGCTTTGACTGCTCAGTACTTCATTAAGCTAAATCAAGAACTAAATACATTCATACAATGTCTGGGGCGTCCAGGAGAAATCTGGAACCTAACTTTGTTCTTCAAACTGGATCAAGATCTGATCTACTTCTCTCACAATAACATATTCATGCATGTTTTAAAATTTAAAATTGTAAACTGTTCTTACTGGTGAACATATGCTTATTGATCAGATAAAGGCTTTAAACTATGAGCTCAGGTGCCTCAGACTTTTGCACTGCAGTCTTTTGCACTGTAGTACTAGCACCAGTGCAGTAATGCTGATTTCTACTAGCACCCTAAAGGCTTTACCCATGTTATGTTAGCAGCACACTTGTGGTTTAATGCAACACAGCTGCATTTTTTTATATTTCAATTTGTTAGACTTTAGTTTTCACCCATTTTAGTTCAAAAATAAGGTTGCGGGGCGTCCCCTCGTTCTACCTTGCTTTGGCTCCACTCTCTATATATATGTTTACCTGCCTAGGTGATCCATTCAGAAGAGAGATCTGTTCATAGCTGACATTTAAAAAATCTCTTGCAACATTTTAGAACATCTTAGACTAATTCAGAAGTAGACCAGACCTTAGCTCTGCCACACATGGAGTACCTTTAACTCTTATATTGTCGCACTGACAGGAAGTGTGGTCAGCGCCCGCCCACTAACCCGCTGGAAGTGATCTCCTCCGGCAACATCATGCTTCTCAACCTGGTTGCTGACAGTGAGGTCCAGAGACCTGGATTCAGAGCAACTTACGTCGCCATCCCTGTCATTACAGGTACTGTTCAGCATCATATCCTTCTCTAGAGATGATCTGAGATAATGCCCTGTCACCTTTAGGAGGCGCCCTACTACCGTTTAGTTGGCATTCTGTTAACTCTGTTAACACCCCATCCCCTTCAGTCGGCCACCACCTCCTTCAGATCACACCTCAGACCCCTCAGGTTGCCCTGACTCTGCCCCACTCTGAACTTCCAAAGTTCTTCCCCAGCAGCCCCCACAGAATTCTCCCCCACTTGGCTCATGCCCCACCCAACTGGTTACACTAAAGATAACATCCCGCCCCTTACACGTATTGCCCCTTTCAGATAATGCCCCTTACATGTAATGCCCCCCACCACATATATAGCACACTTCCCTTCAAGTAACACCTCGTCCGTTTAGGTAGCACTTTACCCCCCTGAGATACCACCATACCCAGCCCCCCTCAGATAATGCAACCCACCTGTCCCCACATTTCACAGTTGATGCCGTGCCCCCTTTCAGATATCACCCCATTCACTCTCAGGTAACACACCATTTCCCCTCTGGTTTACCCCGCTCCCACCTCAGGTAACACCCCTCTCTAGTAACATCTCAGTCCACAGCCGACCTCCCTCAGGCAATGCCATGCCCCTCTCAGGTAACGCCCCACTCCCCCTCAGATAACACCAAAGGTATCACCCCAGGTATCCCACGGTTGGGAACTCACCCCACTAAGGTAACACCCCAGGTACCACCCTACTCCTCCTCAGGTAACTCTCCCAAGTAATATTTCAGACCACAACCTGACCCCGACAACTAGATGCCATGTCCTTTTCTGATAATGCCCCAGGTAAAACCCCACCCCTCAGGCACCACCCTCCCCGTCACCACCCGCAGTTAATGCCATGCCCTCTTTAGGTAACACCCTGGGAAGCCACCTCACTCCTCCTCAGGTAACTCCCTCCTGAAGTACCCCCTGTAGGTAGAACCCTACTCCCCCTTCAGGTAACTCTCCCAAGTAACTCTTCACACCACAACCTAACTCTCTGAAGTACTCTCTGAAGATGCACCCACTCTTCAGGCAAGTCTCCCCTCAACTAACACCTCACCCTAGTTAGGTAACACCTTACCCCCTTCAGGCACCACCACTCCCCTTCACCCCCTGCAGTCAGTTAATGCCATGTTCTCTTTAGGTAACATCCCAGGTATCAACCTATTCTTCCTCAGGTATTCCACCTCGGGTAAAACATCATCCCTTGGGTATCACCTTACCCGCTTCAGGCACCACCATCCCTATATATATATATACATACACTACCGCTTAGAAGTTTGTTATCACAGTGAAATGTTCTTGTTTTAATGGAGTATCTTCTTCCTTAACACAACAATGGACTGACGGGTCTCTAAAGAAAGTTGTTTCTTTCTGGTCATTGTGAGTCGGTCAGCAAGCCATCAACTGCTGATCTTCAGATACTAAACTAACCTAGAATGGTGTTCTCACTTTTATACTCACTTATTAGTAGAATGTTTTTCAGCTGTGATCACAATTGAGCAAGAGTGTCCTAACAACCAATTAGTCCAATAACATCCTTAACTTGGATTGGTGGTCGTACCAGGAGATTTAGACAGAGGACTGAGAATTACTGATAATAGGACTATATGTAAAATAAGCCTCTATACAAAAATAGACTTTAATACAAACATTTTTATTCTTTAAAAATCATCTGATACACTTACATTAATTGTGAAATGAACAATATTGTTTGTGAATTGCATGAAATGACATTCTAAAGTGATCCTAAACTATATATATATTATTTTATCTACTTACAGTTTGACAATCAACATCTAAACAATTATAAAAATATAGACAAATAAATTATTCAAACATGTCTATTCAATCTGTGTTGGAGCGTGAGGGGTTAAGTGGAAGCCTGTGAGTCTGTGTCTCCCCCTATAAGGACTGTGATGACTCCGCAGAATGTTGGTGATTGGTGGTCCCGCTGTTCATGTACAGAGGGGGCCAGGCAGTTATACTTCAGCGCTATCAATTTCAAATGACAGTAAAACTGACCAATCATATTATCCCTTTAAGTGGGCGGGTTTAACTGTATGATCATTTCCGCCCAATGTGGCGACGCTAGCTGGAGAAACAGCTAGCTAGCGCTAGGCTACCACCGCTAGCTAGTTTGCTGAGTCACGATGGAAGCCGAAGCTAGCACTACCGCTACAGAGGAGGACAATTTGCAGGTGCCGTCAGCCAATAACGTTCGGCCCATGTCCTGCCCCCAAACTGTCAAAACCACCCCCCCTGAAAACTCGAGTGCATATATTGAGGGGGAGGGCCGAGAGGGTCACGGTTCGCTACTGAGTTATAGAAGTTTTGAGAAGTTCTCTGATGACTCAGGAGACAAAGGAGCTGGTGGTGGACCTGGGGAGGGACAGAACGCAGGTGACCCCTGTTTCCATCAGGGGGGTCAGTGTGGACACTGTGGAGGACTATAAATATCTGGGCGTGCACATTGACAATAAGCTGGACTGGGCTAAGAACACTGACGCCCTCTACAAGAAGGGCCAAAGTCGTCTCTATTTTCTGAGGCGTCTGAGGTCCTTCAACATCTGCAGGACTATGCTGAGGATCTTTTATGAGTCTGTAGTGGCCAGTGCCATCCTATACGCTGTTGCATGCTGGGGCAGCAGGCTGAGGGTGGCAGATGCCAACAGACTTAATAAACTGATCCGCAGAACCAGTGATGTTGTGGGTGTGGAGCTGGACTCACTGACGGCAGTGTCTGAGAGGAGGATGCTGTCTAAGCTGCAGGCCATCATGGATAATGGCTCCCACCCTCTTTATCACACAGTGATGAGACGCAGGAGCTCATTCAGTTCAAGACTCATTCAACCAACATGCTCTACAGAACGCCACAGGAGGTCATTCCTACCATTCTTCTATTGTATTATAAGACTTTATATATGTGCCACAGTCACTTTATATTTTATTATTCTTTTGTATTATACGACTTTATATATGTGCCACAGTCACTTTATATTTTATTATTCTTTTGTATTATACGACTTTATATATGTGCCACAGTCACTTTATATTTTATTATTCTTTTGTATTATAAGACTTTATATATGTACCACTGTCACTTTATATTTTATTATTCTTTTGTATTATAAGACTTTATATATGTGCCACAGTCACTTTATATTTTATTATTTTATTATTCTTTTGTATTATACGACTTTATATATGTGCCACAGTCACTTTATATTTTATTATTCTTTTGTATTATAAGACTTTATATATGTGCCACAGTCACTTTATATTTTATTATTCTTTTGTATTATAAGACTTTATATATGTGCCACAGTCACTTTATATTTTATTATTTTATTATTCTTTTGTATTATATGACTTTATATATGTGCCACAGTCACTTTACATTTTATTGTTCTTTTGTATTATATAACTTTATATATGTGCCACAATCACTTTATATTTTATTATTTTATTATTCTTTTGTATTATAAGACTTTATATATGTGCCACAGTCACTTTATATTTTATTATTTTATTATTCTTTTGTATTATACGACTTTATATATGTGCCACAGTCACTTTATATTTTATTATTTTATTATTCTTTTGTATTATACGACTTTATATATGTGCCACAGTCACTTTATATTTTATTATTTTATTATTCTTTTGTATTATACGACTTTATATATGTGCCACAGTCACTTTACATTTTATTGTTCTTTTGTATTATATAACTTTATATATGTGCCACAATCACTTTATATTTTATTATTTTATTATTCTTTTGTATTATAAGACTTTATGTATGTGCCACAGTCACTTTATATTTTATTGTTCTTTTGTATTATAAGACTTTATATATGTGCCACAGTCACTTTATATTTTATTATTTTATTATTCTTTTGTATTATAAGACTTTATATATGTGCCACAGTCACTTTATATTTTATTATTTTATTATTCTTTTGTATTATAAGACTTTATATATGTGCCACAGTCACTTTATATTTTATTCTTCTATTGTATTATAAGACTTTATGTATGTGTATATGTTGCAAATTTATTTTTTGTTGTAACTTATTATTAGAGTGTTTATTCTTCTACATAACCGGCTGCTACTGTAATAACTGCAATTTCCCCCTGGGATCAATAAAGTATTTCTGATTCTGATACAATACAGTACAGGCAAGATTAACCACGACGGCTATTTCGGTGAGGAGATTTATAACTGCTCTGTCTTTTGGTACAAATTCCTGAATCATTCTGAGTGACGGCTGCTCCCACGCAGTTTCACCGCACTTCATTACTCATTACCTGTTGAGTCAGAGGAGCGGCCTGCGTTCCAGTTGCAGCATGTTTTGTCTGCCGGACTGGCTGAATGATTGAGTCCGTTCGAGTGTCAGATTGAATAACGGCTTTGATGCAGCCTCTTGCTGCTGGAGCGGTTCGTCTAGAGGTGGTTGACATTCTAGCCTCACCATGTCTTCCTACCAGTTCACCATGTGGGTTGAAACATGTTAAAGGGAACCCCGACACTCGTAAGCTTTAATATGTTGTAATGACTCTAAATTGTTAAGACACGTTATAAAAAATCACAAAAGCAGCAGATTTATTTATAAATTAACTCTTTTATTCTAAATATGTAACATACAGACGCAGATATTATTACTGAAGCGCAATGCCTGCTGGGTAGATGAGGTCAGATGGTTTCAGGTCTAAACTGGACTGTGGTGTGAAGGAGTGAATGTTAGTTACTAACCTAGCTTAAAGAAAACCATGTACATTGTGTTGTTGATGTTGTTTCAGTGAAAGGCAGTGGAGAGACTGATATTAGTCTGAACAGCTTCACAAACATAAACAAGGAGAATAGTTAGTGAAGCAGCGTGTGGACCAACACAGCTACCCAAAGACCCCCGCTCTGCTCTCCTCACTTCAGTCTGGATGAGTTTGAGTGGTTCAGTAGACCACCACTGGTGAGAGACTTGCGGAGGCTGTTGGTTTTAAGCTTAGACTAAAACACAATGCAGTGTCACAGTTTCCCCACACAGGAAGTCCAAAAGCTCCAGATTATGGAGAACCACGAGAAGAACCGTGAACGTGAACATGCGCTGGATTCTCTCCTGAGAACGTTTAGCGTTAGCGTCAGCTGCTTCTCCTCATTTGTGGATCCTGAAGGTGAAAGTAGAGTCTTAGTAGTGAACATACTACTCACTAATAAAGGAGTGTGAAGCTCAGAGACACTCCCGTTCAGTGTATCTAGCTGTTTACTGAGCGTGAATGTTTCCTGCTAGAAAGCGGAGCTCCTTTAACAGACACTCTCCTTCTCCGTCAACACCAACACACAGCTTCACAACAACTCCAGCACTGTGTCACTCTCTCCTCCACCCTCTCTGTTCACCATTTACACTAACGTGGTGTGTGATGTCGCCGCTGATGTCAGAAATGTTGAGTTCTAGTTCAAACTGTAAAGACTGAACAGTAGCATGTTTAGTAGCTAGCTGTGCTTAAGCGTGACGGCCGGTTACTGTAACCATTTGACGTCACTACCTGCTGATCACGTCAGTAGATACAACAATGGAGACCCACGTGCAGCGGATTTTACAGAAAATCTAATAAATCTGATACTTTTAGTGAGTTATTAACGTGTCTTAATAATGTAGAGTCATGTAGAACCTTAATATCTTGTTTCTTTCTTTTTAAGAAACAAGATATTCATTTGTTCATTTGTTCAAGGGTTAAGTTCAGTTTAGCGCTCTGGCTTTTACAGAATGAAGCTCCTGCAGTAGCTGCTCTAGGTTTCTGTGTATCACTTACATGTAAAGATCTGTGTTGTGTATGATCCTCATTGCTCTTTATCTGTTCATAGCCCAGACATGTGGAGGTGTTCTGACCAGCATGACTGGAAACATCAGCTCCCCTTATTACCCCAGCTTCTACCCGCCTTCAGTGGACTGCACATGGACCATAAACGTAACTACCTCTCTTCTTTGTTCTGTGTGAAGTTTAAATCTGTTTAATTTAAATATTATATTATTGTTATTTCTGTATAGTCAGCTGGGTGAATAGTGAGGTCTCTAGTTGTCTTGGAAGTGATAGGAACCAGAACTCCTACAGGACCACCACAGAGCAGACACTGCTCTGCAGTGAACACTGACATGGTGGTAGTGTGTTAGTGTGTGTTGTGCTAATATGAGTGGATCAGTATAGAGAATAGTCCACCTCCACAGTGTCCTGTGGGCGGCGTCCTGTGTCCACTGTTGAAGAACTAGAGGAACACAAACTGTGCAGAAGCAGATGAGCAGAAAGTCTCTGACTTTACATCTACAAGGTGGACCAGCAAGTAGTAGGAGTGTCTAATAGAGTGGACAGTGAGTCTGATCCACTCCCACCAGCACTACATCAGTGTCACTGCAGTGCTGAGAATGACCAAATGGAACAACCCAAATAGTACTTTAACTCTGTTGTGTGTTTGGGGTCATTATCATGTTGGAATACTGTACACTGTTCTACATTGATTAAAAAATATATATAATAACATATATACAACAACGTTAGTGGTGTACTTCTGTGAGATACTGTATATCAGCATATTGATCACTCAGATACGAGTGTTCTGGATGTGCGGTGTCTGTTGACCTTGGTTAGAGTGACTGTGTGGTGGAAATAGTCTTAACTAAGCATCAGAACTTGGTGGAGCTGAGACAGATCTCTGAAAACATGTCTTATGTTTATGGAAAGCAGTTAGTAAAATCCAGCAATTCACAAATCTGGGTCACTTAACCACCAATACAGAAAGACCCGCTTCTGTGCTACGACTCAAATAGCTGCCCTTGTAATCAAGGGCAGTGTTTCTCGGCCCTGGTCCTGGAGGCCCACTGCCCTGCGCTTTGTAGTGATCTCTCTGCTCCCAGCACACCTGATCCAACATACCAGCTCATTAACAGCTCAGCATTGAGTTAAAGTGGGTGAGTTAAAAGAGGAGACGCAACCAAATGTGCTGGACAGTGAGCCCCCAGGACCAGGACTGAGGAATACTGATCTATGGCACATGAGAGGGGTGTGAGGTTGGTTTTACCCTTTACTGGTTGCCCTTAAAAGGGTCATTATCAAAGGCAATCCAATTACTTTTGAAACAAGTGTTTGAAGTAGTGTGTTAACATACCAATCACTCCTCAGTCAGTACAGTACACATGTGGAATCGTGGACCTGCAAAAACAGCCGGTTTTCAATGTAAACACATGCACATGCAAACACTCTGCACTGTTTAACTGTTACAGTAGTGTTTCAGTCCAGGCTGCTGTTTGAGTGCAGTGCATTGGCAGCCAATCAGAAGAGATCTCAATTACTCGTATCAGTCTAACAAAATAATCTGTTTAAATGAAGGTCATATACTCATAAAATATGAGAGAGAGAGAGAGAGAGAGAGAGAGAGTATGTATATATATATATATATATATATATATATATATATATATATATATATATATATATATATATATATTTATTTATTTTTCTTCTACCCTACATCATTTGAACAGGCCAATAGTTATTTACACTGTCTGACAATTTCATGCTTAATGGACCAATAGAAATGGCCAAAATAGCTTGGAAAAACTTCTGGTTCCATTGACGTACATTGAAAGTAAAATAGCTTTTTGGTCTCTCTTACTTACTTGTTTTTTATTGGACAGCGACTATATACATATATCACACTCCAGAAATATAAAATATCATCCCTTTAATGATTGTTGTACTGTTTGCTGTGTTCAGGTTCCTGCAGGCATGAACGTCCGGGTGAGGTTCTCCATGTTCCGAATGAAGGAGCCTGAAGTGAACATCCGCGTCTGCAACAAAGACTATGTGGAGATTCTGGGCATAAAGTAGGAGTAACCCCAATTTTACTATTTACAATATGTATATATATGTGTGTGTGTGTATTTATGTATGTATATTGTTGTATTTTACACATTATAGCATTTGTTCAAAGTATATGAGAGACGTTTGGTCCAAGAATGTTGCAGAGCTTGCTGGAAGGTCAGGGCTTTTTGGGACCCCGCCATATAAAGTTGTGACTTATCTTGGGAACTTCTCTACGAGAACCACTGTCCACCCTAAGAATTACGACTGGCCAGGTGTATCACAAGGGCCTGAAGGAGCAGGAAGGCGGGCCTATATAAGACAATGCAGTCAGAGACATGATTGAGACCAGGGCTTGGAAGCTCAGAGAACGTCTGTACTGTAGTCCAAGGAATAAAAGCTCTGAAGCTCGGAGTCTCCTGGAAGGGTAGAAGAGGGAAGACATCATGATGCTTTCACATAATGTTGTCTCGTCTCTGTCTAAAGAAAAACAAGGAACTTTACAGGAGAGGCCAAATCCTGCCTTTACTTTTAATGTACATCAGTTGAACCGGAAATGTTTTATGTTATTATTTCGGAGCATTTCTATTGGACCATTTATCAACATTTTTCACAAAATATTAACGGCATCTGTCGTCCTCGAATGGAGAGAAAAATGGAGAGACATGTTTTTGTTTGGACGGCGAGGAGATGTAAAGTAATGTAAATCATGTTTTGCTCTGTTTTGTTTGTTTGTTTAAGGTATTGTGGTGAGAGGTCCATGCTGGCGCTGACCAGCCCGAACAACACCATGACCATCCGCTTCCGCTCTGACAGGTCCTACACGGACAAAGGCTTCATGGCTTCTTACAGCGCGTATGACCCCAAGAACCGTAAGGAGCTCGATAACAGTGTTAGACTGAAGAAGTACTTGGTGAAAACAGAACTGTAGTATTTAGAAAGTATAGCTGATTAGGTATAGCTCTGGAGCCTCAGCTAACAAGTTATAGAAGTAATGGAAATCATCACGCTTGCTGTGTGTCCACAGCACTTTTATTGGTACGAGATGATGATGATGATGATATAGATAAAGCACTGCTGGTTCCTCAGATGACTTTTCAGCGGATGGTTCTAGAAATTGTTTCTCTTGATTCATATGTCTAAGCTGAGAAGTGTTTAGGGATGTTTGTTCTTCATAGTGCACCTCTGCGTTATTGTTACTATATTATTATACGTTCTTCTGTACTAATAAATATCTAAACAGTCTTTCTGGGATCTGTGTGTAGCGTGTCCTGGTCAGTTTACCTGCGGTACAGGAATGTGTATCTCTAAGGAGCTGCAGTGTGATGGCTGGAATGACTGTGGAGACATGAGTGACGAGAGGAGATGCCGTAAGTATCCATTATCAGTTATGGTCAATGATGTAATCCTGACTTCATTAATAAAAGAAATGTAGACAGTGTGTCATTTTGTTTTTCTCTTGAAATCTTTAGATAGATTGATACACTATATGATAGATAGATGGATGGACTATATAATAGATAGATGGATGGACTACAGGATAGATGGATGGATGGACTATTTGATAGATAGATGGATAAATGGATAGATATCTAGATAGATGGATGGACTATATAATAGATGAATGGACTATGATAGATGGATGGACTATATGATAGATTGATGGACTATATGATAGATAGATTGATTGACTATATGATAGATATGGATATTCAGTATGAATAAAATATGAACTATAACAGTATATAATAACAGTATATAATAAGAGTATATAATAACAGTATATAATAAGAGTATATAATAACAGGTTATGATTCTAATATTGATTGATGTTTGTGTTTCTCTGCAGAATGTGAGGAGGATCACTTTGCGTGTGCTAACGGTATATGTAAGCCCAAGTACTGGGTATGTGATCAGGTGAACGACTGTGGAGACAATAGTGATGAACAGCAGTGCAGTGAGTGTTTCAGTATTACAGCAGCCAACACAGCCTCTCCCTCTGCTCTACTGAGCTACTACTGAGCTCAGCTCTGCTGTACTAAACCCTACTCCACTCTGCTGAGCTCTATTGCTGTATTACTCTACTGCACTCCGCTCTACTGCTGTAGTGTGCTCAAACTACTGCTCTACTGTGGTCAGCTTTACTGCTCCACTGCATTCGGCTCTACTGTGGTCAGTTTTACTGCTCTACTGTGGCCAGCTTTACTGATCTACTGTCAAACTACTACTCTACTGTGGTCAAACTACTGCTCTACTGTGGTCAACACTACTGTTCTACTAAACTCTACTCTACTGTGGTCAGCTTTACTGCTCCACTGCATTCAGCTCTACTGTGGTCAGCTTTACTGCTCTACTGTGGTCAGCTTTACTGCTCTACTGTGGTCAGCTTTACTGCTCTACTGTAGTCAGCTTTACTGCTCTACTGTGGTCAGCTTTACTGCTCTACTGTGGTCAGCTTTACTGCTCTACTGTGGTCAGCTTTACTGCTCCACTGTGGTCAGCTTTACTGCTCTACTGTGGTCAGCTTTTACTGCTCTACTGTGGTCAGCTTTACTGCTCTACTGTGGTCAGCTTTACTGCTCTACTGTGCTCAAACCACTGCTCTACTGTGGTCAACACTACAGTTCTTCTGAACTCAACTCTACTGCACTCCGCTCTACTGCTGTAGTGTGCTCAAACTACTGCTCTACTGTGGTCAGCTTTACTGCTCCACTGCATTCGGCTCTACTGTGGTCAGCTTTACTGCTCTACTGTGGTCAGCTTTACTGCTCTACTGTGGTCAGCTTTACTGCTCTACTGTGGTCAGCTTTACTGCTCTACTGTAGTCAGCTTTACTGCTCTACTGTGGTCAGCTTTACTGCTCTACTGTGGTCAGCTTTACTGCTCTACTGTGGTCAGCTTTACTGCTCTACTGTGGTCAGCTTTACTGCTCTACTGTAGTCAGCTTTACTGCTCCACTGTGGTCAGCTTTACTGCTCTACTGTGGTCAGCTTTACTGCTCTACTGTGGTCAGCTTTACTGCTCTACTGTAGTCAGCTTTACTGCTCCACTGTGGTCAGCTTTACTGCTCTACTGTAGTCAGCTTTACTGCTCCACTGTGGTCAGCTTTACTGCTCTACTGTGGTCAGCTTTACTGCTCTACTGTGGTCAGCTTTACTGCTCTACTGTGGTCAGCTTTACTGCTCTACTGTGGTCAGCTTTACTGCTCTACTGTAGTCAGCTTTACTGCTCCACTGTGGTCAGCTTTACTGCTCTACTGTGGTCAGCTTTACTGCTCTACTGTGGTCAGCTTTACTGCTCTACTGTGGTCAGCTTTACTGCTCTACTGTGGTCAGCTTTACTGCTCTACTGTAGTCAGCTTTACTGCTCTACTGTGGTCAGCTTTACTGCTCCACTGTGGTCAGCTTTACTGCTCCACTGTGGTCAGCTTTACTGCTCTACTGTGGTCAGCTTTACTGCTCTACTGTGGTCAGCTTTACTGCTCTACTGTGGTCAGCTTTACTGCTCTACTGTGGTCAGCTTTACTGCTCTACTGTGGTCAGCTTTACTGCTCTACTGTGGTCAGCTTTACTGCTCTACTGTAGTCAGCTTTACTGCTCCACTGTGGTCAGCTTTACTGCTCTACTGTAGTCAGCTTTACTGCTCTACTGTGGTCAGCTTTACTGCTCCACTGTGGTCAGCTTTACTGCTCCACTGTGGTCAGCTTTACTGCTCTACTGTGGTCAGCTTTACTGCTCTACTGTGGTCAGCTTTACTGCTCTACTGTGGTCAACACTACAGTTCTTCTGAACTCAACTCTACTGCACTCAGCTATACAGCATTCAGCTCTAAAGATATACTGTGGTCAGCACTACTGTTTTATTGCACTCGGCATTACTGCCCTACTGCAGTCAGCTCTACTACCCTACTGTGCACAGCTCTATTGCCCTACTGTCCTCAGCACTACTGCCGTACTGTCCTCAACACTACTTTTCTGCTGAATTTTACTGTGCCCAGCTGGTCAGCTTTACTACGCTACTGCAATCAGCTCTACTGCTCTACTGTAGTTAACTCTACTCCTGTATCTACTGCTACTGTTCTGAGCTCATGAGTAATTCATCCTTCTTTCTTTCTTTTTTCTTATCTTTAACGTAATGGACTGTACTGAAACGGTGCAATGTAGCAGCAGTGAAAAATGTATTAATATTTCTTTCTCTCTCTCTCTCTCTCTCTCTCTCTCTCACTCTCTCTCTCACTCTCTCCGCAGGCTGTAATAAGAGTCAGCTGAGATGTGGTGATGGGACATGTTTGCCTCAGACTGTAAGCTGTGATGGGAAGAAGGACTGCGCTGACGGGAGTGATGAAGCGTCCTGTAAAGAGTGTGAGTAAACACGTATCTATTTCAGAAGAACGACACTGTGGTTCACGTTATTCCCTTTCAGGGGAATAAAGCGGTTCTGGTATCTGGGCCTTGCGGACCGGCTGAAGGGCAGTGCGTCAGTTCTGTATCGAAAAGTCTCTCAGTGGTGCTTAAAAAGTTCAGTTCAGTGTTTTTTTTGACCGCTACGCTTCTTCTACTTTCCATTTGTGTGGGGCAGTGACCGCTGGCCACGATGGCCGAAGTGTGCAGGGAATTCGTTCAGGCACGTTCACAGTGTGTTAAGGTTTCATCAACAAACTTGCTTACGCAGCACTCAGAGAGAAAACAAGAGACACACTTCGACAGAACAGAAAACTCTGTGCAATCAGTAAAGTTCCTTCTTTCAGATCTACTTTTATTTAAGCCATTTACTTCAAATGTGGTCAACCAGCCAATAATTGTTTGGTGTCTGACGTTTGCTTTTTTATTTGGCACTGGAGCTGCTGGGTAGTGCAGCTAATAGGACTGTGCATTCGGACTCATTTTGATGTTTGAGTGTGTTTGTCCCACAAACTGCTTTCTTTTAAAACATGTTTAACATTAGTCTGTGTCTTGAAACCACATACCAAGAACAAGTAAACTGCATACCAAGAACAGCCAAACCACATGCCATAAACTACCAAAACAAAAATCAATTGCAAACAAAACACATACCTAATCAAGCAAAACCCACATACCAAATAAAGCCAGAATCACATACCAAATAAGCCAGAACCACAGACCAAATAAAGCCAAAACCACATACCAAATAAGCCAGAACCATAGACCAAATAAAGCTAGAATCACATACCAAATAAGCCAGAATCACAGACCAAATAAAGCCAGAATCACATACCAAATAAGCCAGAACCACACACCAAATAAAGCCAGAATCACATACCAAATAAAGCCAGAATCACATACCAAATAAGCCAGAACCACATACCAAATAAAGCCAGAATCACATACCAAATAAAGCCAAAACCACATACCAAATAAGCCAGAACCACACACCAAATAAAGCCAGAATCACATACCAAATAAAGCCAAAACCACATACCAAATAAGCCAGAACCACATACCAAATAAAGCCAGAATCACATACCAAATAAAGCCAAAACCACATACCAAATAAGCCAAAACCACATACCAAATAAGCCAGAACTACAGACCAAATAAAGCCAGAATCACATACCA